>CM069456.1:33723130-34306293 GCA_035610835.1 Ophiura sarsii
TGAGTCATCAATAAGTTGACTCATTTGCTGAGTCAATTGACTCATTTTAAGTGAGTCACATACAAATTGACTCACTTATTGCACTAAGTGTATCATAGTTGACTCACGCATAATCTGTTAATGAGTCAAATTTCAGGTGACTCAGTACAGTATTGCCAGATTGACTCACTTGTCAGGGAAAGATGAGTCAAGATCGTCTTTTGACTCATTCATAAAAATAATGAGTCAAAAACGAAATGAAAGCGAGGTTGTTTTTTTATTTATTAGCTCTGCCATTTTGTTTTGCACATGGACTGGCGACTATATAGCGTATGTTCATGAGGTTATACTCTGTTTGGCCATCTCGAGACAGTGACGTAACTGCACAGGCGCAGCTTTTACGCACGCGTGTGTATCTTCCGCCTTTCAACGCTTGTGTTTGTACGCCAGCGCCGCGAGTATGCGCGCGCGTTATGTGATGCAATTAGTAGAATACGCGGTTACGTCACTGTCTCGAGATGGCCAAACAGAGTATAGTGATTGAAGACACAAATCGTGTCATTTCTTTTGGACTTCTTTGTTATTAAACACTGCACTAGACTCATAAGTAATATATGGAATTTCTGGAGCTGATAGAACAGTAACTTTTTTTGCATTTGGCGAAGTTTTTACCTTCAGTAAGCTTACAGTGTTGGACCTTCGTCGTTACACTGCAGTAAGCTTATGGATGTATTTAACTTCATTATTTGTTGGACTTAGTGCCTGCTTAATAATGGGCAGCATACAGTGTCTACAGAAACTAACACTTTTCGGAGATCACCGCCCATGTTTGTGATAGTCTTTAATTGTCACAAAACAATGCTATTCTGAGGCTCAACTGAAAATTCCAGTCTGAGTCAGTTGACTCATCCAACCTGAGTCAATTGACTCAGTAAAACGTCCAAGTGTCTCAGCACACGGACAAACCAAAGACTCATCAAAATGAGTCATTCGACTCAGTTAATATTATCTGTGAGTCAAGTGACTCATTTAAATGTGTCAAATGACCCAATTTGATTCATTATTGAGTCAATTGACATGTTACAAGTGAGTCAGGAGGCGCAATTGACTCATTAGTATGGGTCAGGTGACCCATTACCGAGTCTGTTGAGGCACTAGTGAGTCAATTGACTCATTTTGGTGAGTCAGAAGACTCACTAATTGCAAATGTGAGTCAATTGACTCATTATGGATGGGTCAAATGACTCAGTTTAACTTCAAAGTGTCTCACTACATGGACAAACGAAAGACTCACCAAAATGAGTCATTTGACTCAATAATTTTTTTCTGTGTAGCTTTTTATAGGCATTGGTTTTGGTTCAATGGGCCGTGAGACACATTTTGCAATTGTTCCTGATGTGTGTTGAGTGAGTGTAAATATTAGGCCCTATATTATGCTGATTAACTTGTAGGCTACTTAAAATTAAAGTTAGGGTGGGGTGGCACTCAGATTAAAACGTGGATAGTTTTTGACGGGGGAGATGAGCGACCCCGTCATTTGAAACGACGTTTCTAAGTCGTAACCTTTTCGTAACCTTTTCACAAACCCCTAAAATTCGCGGCATTTGCTAATATTAATAACTTGCATTAATCATCTTCTGAAGCGATTTTGTTGTAAAATGTAATTGATATTGTTATAATATGAAGGTAAGAGGACACAGTAAGTTATTTCAGCTATTTGGATGCCATTTAGTAATATACTAAGCTATTTGGATGCTATTTTGTATTATATTATATGATTTAGTAATATACTGAGTCACTGAGTCCACGGCCTCTTTGTTCCGTGTTGCCTTGGTCTCGCAATTAGCCCAATGATTATGGCGAACCCTAGGCTACATCCCCCAGTCATCAATATTACCGTACGGACGCTAAAGCTGTACAAATATCGGAGCCTGCAAGATAGCGACATAAGAGGGCGGCTGAGAGTTACAGTCTAGGTGAACCCTTCAATATAATTAGCCCAATGATATGGCAACAACCCCTCGACCTTTGCCATGCACTGTTAGTGCAATGCAGTGCTGTAGTGCTGCGTGTGTTTGAATACATCGAATGGTATGGACGGCCGGAGACATTTTGGAATATTTCTTGAGACATTTTGGACGTTGTTGTTTGATACTGGATCATCAGATTTCAATTCTCGTAGGAAATTATATACTGGTATGTTATTTTTCAAGCCATATCGGTGTATAATTTCACCAAGAATATGTAATCTAAAACCATCATGGAATAATACAACGCTACGGCTTGAATGCCTTTGTTTGATTGACTGAGATAAATACCTCATCAAATCTCCAAATAACTTGGTAAATATTTCAAAATAAATAAGAAAAATACTTGTTGTAAAACTTGAACATTGGCCAAGGTACCAAATAAAAGTGTACACTCTCCTCTATTTAGTTAAAAAATCTGTAGATTCTAACTCTTCTCAGATTATTGGCTAAACTATTTTAAAAATCATTATTCATCTCTAAAAAGTGTCAACAATTTGTTTAAATCGCGACTGTTTGCGATGCGTAGTATTCCCAATGACTATGTATCGCTAGAAAACCTGTCGACTTCAGCCCCTTAAAAATCCACATTTATCAATAAATTTTATTTTCTGTCATCGATTGTTTTTATAATACACATCATTTGCGATAAATTCTGGAGTTTCATAATAATTTAGTCATGACTTCGACCAAAAAACGGCAATTTCACAACGTACTTTCAGGGTGGAAATGTTGGCGTATGGTATACATGCGTTGTGCAGAGATTTCCGCGTAGCTGACGGCCTGCAGATGGGTCAGTGTGTTGTATACGTACACTGCGTGCACTGATGCCCGGGACTGATAATGCTGAGCATGTTTAGCAAAGTCTAAAACCGCCGCAAATAAAATGGATAAGCCTATTTTCATTTTCAAACTTTAAACAGAAGGTACCAGTCTTTCATAAAAAAAGTTTTACATAACCTATTTCTCAATGTGTCCTTATAATATTTCTGAATGATTCGGTGTCCACCATACAACTTTAATTACCCCAATCCAACTTCTTCATCAATGTTAACCATACGTCTTAAAGGTTGTTGACCCTATTCTAGATTTAAGGGCATCATCAGTGTAATGAGAAATGGGACCTTTCATTTGATATCAAAAACACTTTTGAATCCCTTAGAGTTAAATTGTTAGGAAACATAGTAGCAACGCTGTTTGTTAATGTCTGTTCTTGAACTTTCAACAGTCTTCTATCTCCCCGTCCAGTTTTTTTTAAATACCTTGTTTTTTATGACAAAACGTGTATGGAAACTTGACTTTCTACAGAGTTAAACCCCCGAATTTTCGATGTTTAGTCAATTATCAATATTGGAGTAGGAGGAATGGGTAAATCACTGGGGTTAAATATAATCCAAAATAAAATATTCGCAACATTCAAATGGGTGTTGTCTGGGAGGGGCACTTGCCTGCTTGTTGGATGATTTACCCTTCCCTCCTCAGCTACACATTCGCGCACACGAGGGCCGATCGCCATGATAGGCACTGTGTCATCTTATTCTTGATTACTCAACCCCGAAATTGCGTGTCGCCATTTACATTCCTAATTTTGATGCTAGGTGGCAGCATCCACAGAGGTCTCAGATGTGACGTCATCGCCTTTTGTAATTGATATAAAAACGAACTTTGCACATTGATAACGATGTTTTGGTACTGCGTAATGTTTCTATAATTTAACTGTAATTTAAAAGCAATGACACGTTCAAAACCCGATCAAAATTGGAGTTCATTTAGGCAAGATATATCGGTTTATTTGGAAGGATTTTTTTTCGCAAAAAGATATGTATTAAGGGGTCACACTACTAAATAGAGCTCCATAGGGATATGTACAAAAACACTGATATAAAACTCTGTGTTAGACCACTAAATTGCGAAATTGGACCTTGTAGAGTGATTTTTTCTGAAAGATGATCACATTTTCTCACCAAAAAGTGAGAAAAAAAAGGTAGGTGAACCTGCTCGATTTTTCAAAATACGCCCATGGAGTTGACTACCTCTCTGACGAGCTTGGAAATGCCGCCGTAATCGGCAATGTTTCCAGTAAAAAACACAAATTTGAAAGATCTCTCAAAATGTATCTAGATGATATTCACAGTTTATAGTCAGGGTGCATGTAGGTGATATCCCATTAATCATAATTAATCAAAAATCATAGGCATTTACGCAATTGTATTACCGTCAAGTTTTTTTAATTGAGGATTTTGCCATGCATATTTTCCGATTCTAGCTTTAAACACCGCCCTTAAGGATAGGGGATACCCCATTTAGTGTAGTGCACCCTTAAAGTAATTTTCAGGCTCAAAATACGAACTTGTACCATTAAATTACCAAACTTTTTTTTGGTTTTTTAGGATAACTAAATATTTAAGTTTTTAAAACTAAAAACATTTTTGATGGCAAATGAACGGAAAATAGTGTTTTCCAGGGACCATTTATGTGTGTCGATTTTAGGATATTTCCCAACAATGGGACACCAGCTTCAGATCGACAAGTTGAGTGGCACTGTCCTGAGTGTTGTTGCGCAAAACCCTGGTTTTTTGTCCAGTTAGTGTCTACTCAAAACCCGGGTTTTTCGCCACCCGGTTTCCGAGTGGACGCGATACCGGACTAGGAGAACAAATGGCCTAATAAAAATGTTATACACGGGTCAATAATTCCGCAATATATGCAATGAAAGTTTTCTTTTGCTGGGTAAGGGTCGTCCATCTGAATGTTAGGCCTACTCGCCTATGATTTTAAATGCAAGTAATGTGAAATGATAGCATTGTAAATCGATAATAATGTTTAAATTTCAACTATCTACAGGGTAATAAACAATACGAGAGGACCTATATTATATAGGCTTTTCAATATCTAGTAAACGGCCCTCGGGGAGAAATTTTCTTTAAAAAGCGGGTACACGCGCACCTTCGCACCGTTAGAACATGCAATTTTGAAATTTCACGTTTTGACCATGTTTCTTGTGGAGGCCGCATCTTCAAAACAGAAGCATCAAATGTAATATAACTCGGGGATTTAGCTCAGAATTTCACTGGCAACAATCTGAAATATGTCTCGTTTGCTGTAGACATAGTGTGTGCTCTTGAAGCTGTGGGCTCCAACTGGGTACCAAAAGACGTTGGGCATCAAAAAAATTCTCAATGAAATATACACATGATGATCCACACATGCGGGCAAAGTCTAGTAAGGCCTACATTGTTTGATCCTTTCAAAAATCGTTTTTAATCAACTAAATGATGTCGTTTTCTTTGGAGATTTTCAACAAGAAACACCTTTAAAAAGCCAGGAAATTTTGGATTTCATATGATGAATCATACACGAGTTCGAATTAAAACTTATGAGGTTTTTATGGTTTTAAACGAGTCAAAATGATCATTAGGTTGAGTCGCGACTTTCTTTGACACGGTTTAGTTCTAACACAATTCCACTTCCAAGGCCGCATCTTCAAAACGGAAGCATGAAATGTAATATAACTCGGGGATTTAGCTCAGACATGTCAGAATTTCACTGCAACAATCTGAAATATTTGCTGTAGACAAAGTGTTTGCTCTTAAAGCTGTGGGCTCCAACTGGGTACCAAAAGACGTTGGGCATCAACAAAACTCTCAATGAAATATCATACACTTGATGATCCACACGCGGTGCAAGGTCTAGTTACACTCTAAGAAATTAAAGAACCCTTTTTTCTCCTGCCAGGGGAACCCTTAAAGGTTCTTTAAAGAACCAAAAATAGTTCCCCAAACAAGATACAGAACCATTTTTGGTTGATACAGAACCATTTTTGGAAAGTGTGGAAGATTTTGTAATATGGACCTACACTACAGATGTGTATTGGGATTTTGTTGAAAAACTACCAAGTCCAAGAAATGTGTTGATTTTTTTTAAAAAATATTCTAAGTACAAGAAATGTGTTGTTTTGACGATTTTAAAAAAGTGTGGAAGATTTTTGTAATATGGACCTACACTACAGATGTGTGTTGAGATTTTGTTGAAAAACTACCAAGTCAAAGAAATGTGTTGAAATTTAAAAAAAAAAATTAAGTACAAGAAATGTGTTGTTTTGACGATTTAAAAAAGTGTGGAAGATTTTGTAAAATGGACCTACACTACAGATGTGTATTGAGATTTTGTTAAAAACTACCAAGTCCAAGAAATGTGTTGAAATTTAAAAAAAAAAATTCTAAGTACAAGAAATGTGTTGTTTTGACGATTTAAAAAAGTGTGGAAGATTTTTGTAATATGGACCTACACTACAGATGTGTATTGAGATTTTGTTGAAAGACTACCAAGTCCACGAAATGTGTTGAAATTTAAAAAAAATATTCTAAGTACAAGAAATGTGTTGTTTTGACGATTTAAAAAAAAGTGTGGAAGATTTTTGTAATATGGACCTACACTACAGATGTGTTTTGAGATTTTGTTGAAAAACTACCAAGTCCAAGAAATGTGTTGAAATTTAAAAAAAAAAATCTAAGTACAAGAAATGTGTTGTTTTGACGATTTAAAAAAAAGTGGGGAAGATTTTTGTAATATGGACCTACACTACAGATGTGTATTGAGATTTTATTGAAAAACAAAGTACAAGAAATGTGTTGTTTTGACGATTTAAAAGAAGTGTGGACGATTTTTGTAATATGGACCTATAACACTACAGATGTGTATTGAGATTTTGTTGAAAAACTACCAAGTCCAAGAAATGTGTTGAATTTTTTATAGAAAAATGTTAAGTACAAGAAATGTGTTGTTTTGACGATTTAAAAAAAGTGTGGAAGATTTTTGTAATATGGACCTACACTACAGATGTGTATTGAGATTTTGTTGAAAAACTACCAAGTCCAAGAAATGTGTTGAAATTTAAAAAAAAAAATCTAAGTACAAGAAATGTGTTGTTTTGACGATTTAAAAAAAGTGTGGAAGATTTTTGTAATATGGACCTACACTACAGATGTGTATTGAGATTTTGTTGAAAAACTACCAAGTCCAAGAAATGTGTTGAAATTTAAAAAAAGAAATTCTAAGTACAAGAAATGTGTTGTTTTGACGATTTAAAAAAGTGTGGAAGATTTTTGTAATATGGACCTACACTACAGATGTGTATTGAGATTTTATTGAAAAACTACCAAGTCCAAGAAATGTGTTGAATTTTTTTAAAAATATTCTAAGTACAAGAAATGTGTTGTTTTGACGATTTAAAAAAAGTGTGGAAGATTTTTGTAATATGGACCTACACTACAGATGTGTATTGAGATTTTATTGAAAAACTACCAAGTCCAAGAAATGTGTTGAAATTAAAAAAAAAGAATTCTAAGTACAAGAAATGTGTTGTTTTGACGATTTAAAAAAAGTGTGGAAGATTTTTGTAATATGGACCTACACTACGAATGTGTATTGAGATTTTGTTGAAAAACTACCAAGTCCATGAAATATGTTGAAATTTAAAAAAAAAAATTCTGAGTACAAGAAATGTGTTGTTTTGACGATTTAAAAAAAGTGTGGAAGATTTTTGTAATATGGACCTACACTACGAATGGGTATTGAGATTTTGTTGAAAAACTACCAAGTCCACGAAATGTGTTGAAATTTAAAAAAAAAATTCTAAGTACAAGAAATGTGTTGTTTTGACGATTTAAAAAGTGGGGAAGATTTTTGTAATATGGACCTACACTACAGATGTGTATTGAGATTTTGTTGAAAGACTACCAAGTCCACGAAATGTGTTGAAATTTAAAAAAAATATTCTAAGTACAAGAAATGTGTTGTTTTGACGATTTAAAAAAATGTGGAAGATTTTTGTAATATGGACCTACACTACAGATGTGTATTGAGATTTTATTGAAAAACTACCAAGTCCAAGAAATGTGTTGAATTTTTTTTTAAATATTCAAAGTACAAGAAATGTGTTGTTTTGACGATTTAAAAAAAGTGTGGAAGATTTTTGTAATATGGACCTACACTACAGATGTGTATTGAGATTTTATTGAAAAACTACCAAGTCCAAGAAACGTGTTGAAATTTAAAAAAAAGAATTCTAAGTACAAGAAATGTGTTGTTTTGACGATTTAAAAAAAGTGTGGAAGATTTTTGTAATATGGACCTACACTACGAATGTGTATTGAGATTTTGTTGAAAAACTACCAAGTCCAATAAATGTGTTGAAATTTAAAAAAAAAAATCTGAGTACAAGAAATGTGTTGTTTTGACGATTTAAAAAAAGTGTGGAAGATTTTTGTAATATGGACCTACACTACGAATGGGTATTGAGATTTTGTTGAAAAACTACCAAGTCCACGAAATGTGTTGAAATTTAAAAAAAAAATTCTAAGTACAAGAAATGTGTTGTTTTGACGATTTAAAAAAGTGGGGAAGATTTTTGTAATATGGACCTACACTACAGATGTGTATTGAGATTTTGTTGAAAGACTACCAAGTCCACGAAATGTGTTGAAATTTAAAAAAAATATTCTAAGTACAAGAAATGTGTTGTTTTGACGATTTAAAAAAAGTGGGGAAGATTTTTGTAATATGGACCTACACTACAGATGTGTATTGAGATTTTATTGAAAAACTAAGTACAAGAAATGTGTTGTTTTGACGATTTAAAAAAAGTGTGGAAGATTTTTGTAATATGGACCTATAACACTACAGATGTGTATTGAGATTTTGTTGAAAAACTACCAAGTCCAAGAAATGTGTTGAATTTTTTATAGAAACATTTTAAGTACAAGAAAGGTGTTGTTTTGACGATTTAAAAAAAGTGTGGAAGATTTTTGTAATATGGACCTACACTACAGATGTGTATTGAGATTTTGTTGAAAAACTACCAAGTCCAAGAAATGTGTTGAAATTTAAAAAAAAAAATCTAAGTACAAGAAATGTGTTGTTTTGACGATGTAAAAAAAGGGTGGAAGATTTTTGTAATATGGACCTACACTACAGATTTGTATTGAGATTTTGTTGAAAAACTACCAAGTCCAAGAAATGTGTTGAAATTTAAAAAAAGAAATTCTAAGTACAAGAAATGTGTTGTTTTGACGATTTAAAAAAAGTGTGGAAGATTTTTGTAATATGGACCTACACTACAGATGTGTATTGAGATTTTATTGAAAAACTACCAAGTCCAAGAAATGTGTTGATTTTTTTTTTAAATATTCAAAGTACAAGAAATGTGTTGTTTTGACGATTTAAAAAAAGTGTGGAAGATTTTTGTAATATGGACATTCACTACAGATGTGTATTGAGATTTTATTGAAAAACTACCAAGTTCAAGAAATGTGTTGAAATTTAAAAAAAAGAATTCTAAGTACAAGAAATGTGTTGTTTTGACGATTTAAAAAAAGTGTGGAAGATTTTTGTAATATGGACCTACACTACGAATGTGTATTGAGATTTTGTTGAAAAACTACCAAGTCCAAGAAATGTGTTGAAATTTAAAAAAAAAAAATCTGAGTACAAGAAATGTGTTGTTTTGACGATTTAAAAAAAGTGTGGAAGATTTTGTAATATGGACCTACACTACGAATGGGTATTGAGATTTTGTTGAAAAACTACCAAGTCCACGAAATGTGTTGAAATTTAAAAAAAAAATTCTAAGTACAAGAAATGTGTTGTTTAGACGATTTAAAAAAGTGGGGAAGATTTTTGTAATATGGACCTACACTACAGATGTGTATTGAGATTTTGTTGAAAGACTACCAAGTCCACGAAATGTGTTGAAATTTAAAAAATATATACTAAGTACAAGAAATGTGTTGTTTTGAAGATTTAAAAAAAAGTGTGGAAGATTTTTGTAATATGGACCTACACTACAGATGTGTATTGAGATTTTGTTGAAAAACTACCAAGTCCAAGAAATGTGTTGAAATTTAAAAAAAGAAGTTCTAAGTACAAGAAATGTGTTGTTTTGACGATTTAAAAAAGTGTGGAAGATTTTTGTAATATGGACCTACACTACAGATGTGTATTGAGATTTTATTGAAAAACTACCAAGTCCAAGAAATGTGTTGAATTTTTTTAAAAATATTCTAAGTACAAGAAATGTGTTGTTTTGACGATTTAAAAAAAGTGTGGAAGATTTTTGTAATATGGACCTACACTACAGATGTGTTTTGAGATTTTGTTGAAAAACTACCAAGTCCAAGAAATGTGTTGAAATTTAAAAAAAAAAATCTAAGTACAAGAAATGTGTTGTTTTGACGATTTAAAAAAAGTGGGGAAGATTTTTGTAATATGGACCTACACTACAGATGTGTATTGAGATTTTATTGAAAAACTAAGTACAAGAAATGTGTTGTTTTGACGATTTAAAAAAAGTGTGGACGATTTTGTAATATGGACCTATAACACTACAGATGTGTATTGAGATTTTGTTGAAAAACTACCAAGTCCAAGAAATGTGTTGAAATTTAAAAAAAAGAAATTCTAAGTACAAGAAATGTGTTGTTTTGACGATTTAAAAAAGTGTGGAAGATTTTTGTAATATGGACCTACACTACAGATGTGTATTGAGATTTTGTTGAAAAACTACCAAGTCCAAGAAATGTGTTGAATTTTTTATAGAAAAATTTTAAGTACAAGAAATGTGTTGTTTTGACGATTTAAAAAAAGTGTGGAAGATTTTGTAATATGGACCTACACTACAGATGTGTATTGAGATTTTGTTGAAAAACTACCAAGTCCAAGAAATGTGTTGAAATTTAAAAAAAAAAATCTAAGTACAAGAAATGTGTTGTTTTGACGATTTAAAAAAAGTGTGGAAGATTTTTGTAATATGGACCTACACTACAGATGTGTATTGAGATTTTGTTGAAAAACTACCAAGTCCAAGAAATGTGTTGAAATTTAAAAAAAGAAATTCTAAGTACAAGAAATGTGTTGTTTTGACGATTTAAAAAAAGTGTGGAAGATTTTTGTAATATGGACCTACACTACAGATGTGTATTAGGATTTTATTGAAAAACTACCAAGTCCAAGAAATGTGTTGAATTTTTTTTTAAATATTCTAAGTACAAGAAATGTGTTGTTTTGACGATTTAAAAAAAGTGTGGAAGATTTTTGTAATATGGACCTACACTACGAATGTGTATTGAGATTTTGTTGAAAAACTACCAAGTCCAAGAAATGTGTTGACATTTTTTTAAAAAAAATCTGAGTACAAGAAATGTGTTGTTTTTGACGATTTAAAAAAAGTGTGGAAGATTTTTGTAATATGGACCTACACTAAGAATGGGTATTGAGATTTTGTTGAAAAACTACCAAGTCCACGAAATGTGTTGAAATTTAAAAAAAAATTCTAAGTACAAGAAATGTGTTGTTTTGACGATTTAAAAAAGTGGGGAAGATTTTTGTAATATGGACCTACACTACAGATGTGTATTGAGATTTTGTTGAAAGACTACCAAGTCCACGAAATGTGTTGAAATTTAAAAAAAATATACTAAGTACAAGAAATGTGTTGTTTTGAAGATTTAAAAAAAAGTGTGGAAGATTTTTGTAATATGGACCTACACTACAGATGTGTATTGAGATTTTGTTGAAAAACGACCAAGTCCAAGAAATGTGTTGAAATTAAAAAAAGAAGTTCTAAGTACAAGAAATGTGTTGTTTTGACGATTTAAAAAAGTGTGGAAGATTTTTGTAATATGGACCTACACTACAGATGTGTATTGAGATTTTATTGAAAAACTACCAAGTCCAAGAAATGTGTTGAATTTTTTTTTAATTATTCTAAGTACAAGAAATGTGTTGTTTTGACGATTTAAAAAAAGTGTGGAAGATTTTTGTAATATGGACCTACACTACAGATGTGTTTTGAGATTTTGTTGAAAAACTACCAAGTCCAAGAAATGTGTTGAAATTTAAAAAAAAAATCTAAGTACAAGAAATGTGTTGTTTTGACGATTTAAAAAAAGTGGGGAAGATTTTTGTAATATGGACCTACACTACAGATGTGTATTGAGATTTTATTGAAAAACTAAGTACAAGAAATGTGTTGTTTTGACGATTTAAAAAAAGTGTGGACGATTTTTGTAATATGGACCTATAACAATACAGATGTGTATTGAGATTTTGTTGAAAAACTACCAAGTCCAAGAAATGTGTTGAAATTTAAAAAAAGAAATTCTAAGTACAAGAAATGTGTTGTTTTGACGATTTAAAAAAGTGTGGAAGATTTTTGTAATATGGACCTACACTACAGATGTGTATTGAGATTTTGTTGAAAAACTACCAAGTCCAAGAAATGTGTTGAATTTTTTATAGAAAAATTTTAAGTACAAGAAATGTGTTGTTTTGACGATTTAAAAAAGTTTGGAAGATTTTTGTAATATGGACCTACACTACAGATGTGTATTGAGATTTTGTTGAAAAACTACCAAGTCCAAGAAATGTGTTGAATTTTTTATAGAAAAATTTTAAGTACAAGAAATGTGTTGTTTTGACGATTTAAAAAAAGTGTGGAAGATTTTTGTAATATGGACCTACACTACGAATGTGTATTGAGATTTTGTTGAAAAACTACCAAGTCCAATAAATGTGTTGAAATTTAAAAAAAAAAATCTGAGTACAAGAAATGTGTTGTTTTGACGATTTAAAAAAAGTGTGGAAGATTTTTGTAATATGGACCTACACTACGAATGGGTATTGAGATTTTGTTGAAAAACTACCAAGTCCACGAAATGTGTTGAAATTTAAAAAAAAAATTCTAAGTACAAGAAATGTGTTGTTTTGACGATTTAAAAAAGTGGGGAAGATTTTTGTAATATGGACCTACACTACAGATGTGTATTGAGATTTTGTTGAAAGACTACCAAGTCCACGAAATGTGTTGAAATTTAAAAAAAATATTCTAAGTACAAGAAATGTGTTGTTTTGACGATTTAAAAAAAGTGGGGAAGATTTTTGTAATATGGACCTACACTACAGATGTGTATTGAGATTTTATTGAAAAACTAAGTACAAGAAATGTGTTGTTTTGACGATTTAAAAAAAGTGTGGAAGATTTTTGTAATATGGACCTATAACACTACAGATGTGTATTGAGATTTTGTTGAAAAACTACCAAGTCCAAGAAATGTGTTGAATTTTTTATAGAAACATTTTAAGTACAAGAAAGGTGTTGTTTTGACGATTTAAAAAAAGTGTGGAAGATTTTTGTAATATGGACCTACACTACAGATGTGTATTGAGATTTTGTTGAAAAACTACCAAGTCCAAGAAATGTGTTGAAATTTAAAAAAAAAATTCTAAGTACAAGAAATGTGTTGTTTTGACGATGTAAAAAAAGGGTGGAAGATTTTTGTAATATGGACCTACACTACAGATTTGTATTGAGATTTTGTTGAAAAACTACCAAGTCCAAGAAATGTGTTGAAATTTAAAAAAAGAAATTCTAAGTACAAGAAATGTGTTGTTTTGACGATTTAAAAAAAGTGTGGAAGATTTTTGTAATATGGACCTACACTACAGATGTGTATTGAGATTTTATTGAAAAACTACCAAGTCCAAGAAATGTGTTGATTTTTTTTTTAAATATTCAAAGTACAAGAAATGTGTTGTTTTGACGATTTAAAAAAAGTGTGGAAGATTTTTGTAATATGGACATTCACTACAGATGTGTATTGAGATTTTATTGAAAAACTACCAAGTTCAAGAAATGTGTTGAAATTTAAAAAAAAGAATTCTAAGTACAAGAAATGTGTTGTTTTGACGATTTAAAAAAAGTGTGGAAGATTTTTGTAATATGGACCTACACTACGAATGTGTATTGAGATTTTGTTGAAAAACTACCAAGTCCAAGAAATGTGTTGAAATTTAAAAAAAAAAAATCTGAGTACAAGAAATGTGTTGTTTTGACGATTTAAAAAAAGTGTGGAAGATTTTGTAATATGGACCTACACTACGAATGGGTATTGAGATTTTGTTGAAAAACTACCAAGTCCACGAAATGTGTTGAAATTTAAAAAAAAAATTCTAAGTACAAGAAATGTGTTGTTTAGACGATTTAAAAAAGTGGGGAAGATTTTTGTAATATGGACCTACACTACAGATGTGTATTGAGATTTTGTTGAAAGACTACCAAGTCCACGAAATGTGTTGAAATTTAAAAAATATATACTAAGTACAAGAAATGTGTTGTTTTGAAGATTTAAAAAAAAGTGTGGAAGATTTTTGTAATATGGACCTACACTACAGATGTGTATTGAGATTTTGTTGAAAAACTACCAAGTCCAAGAAATGTGTTGAAATTTAAAAAAAGAAGTTCTAAGTACAAGAAATGTGTTGTTTTGACGATTTAAAAAAGTGTGGAAGATTTTTGTAATATGGACCTACACTACAGATGTGTATTGAGATTTTATTGAAAAACTACCAAGTCCAAGAAATGTGTTGAATTTTTTTAAAAATATTCTAAGTACAAGAAATGTGTTGTTTTGACGATTTAAAAAAAGTGTGGAAGATTTTTGTAATATGGACCTACACTACAGATGTGTTTTGAGATTTTGTTGAAAAACTACCAAGTCCAAGAAATGTGTTGAAATTTAAAAAAAAAAATCTAAGTACAAGAAATGTGTTGTTTTGACGATTTAAAAAAAGTGGGGAAGATTTTTGTAATATGGACCTACACTACAGATGTGTATTGAGATTTTATTGAAAAACTAAGTACAAGAAATGTGTTGTTTTGACGATTTAAAAAAAGTGTGGACGATTTTGTAATATGGACCTATAACACTACAGATGTGTATTGAGATTTTGTTGAAAAACTACCAAGTCCAAGAAATGTGTTGAAATTTAAAAAAAAGAAATTCTAAGTACAAGAAATGTGTTGTTTTGACGATTTAAAAAAGTGTGGAAGATTTTTGTAATATGGACCTACACTACAGATGTGTATTGAGATTTTGTTGAAAAACTACCAAGTCCAAGAAATGTGTTGAATTTTTTATAGAAAAATTTTAAGTACAAGAAATGTGTTGTTTTGACGATTTAAAAAAAGTGTGGAAGATTTTGTAATATGGACCTACACTACAGATGTGTATTGAGATTTTGTTGAAAAACTACCAAGTCCAAGAAATGTGTTGAA
Organism: Ophiura sarsii; assembly: GCA_035610835.1. Taxonomy (NCBI): domain Eukaryota; kingdom Metazoa; phylum Echinodermata; class Ophiuroidea; order Amphilepidida; family Ophiuridae; genus Ophiura; species Ophiura sarsii. The sequence continues at coordinate 33,738,248 of CM069456.1, forward strand.
ATTTAAAAAAAAAAATCTAAGTACAAGAAATGTGTTGTTTTGACGATTTAAAAAAAGTGTGGAAGATTTTTGTAATATGGACCTACACTACAGATGTGTATTGAGATTTTGTTGAAAAACTACCAAGTCCAAGAAATGTGTTGAAATTTAAAAAAAGAAATTCTAAGTACAAGAAATGTGTTGTTTTGACGATTTAAAAAAAGTGTGGAAGATTTTTGTAATATGGACCTACACTACAGATGTGTATTAGGATTTTATTGAAAAACTACCAAGTCCAAGAAATGTGTTGAATTTTTTTTTAAATATTCTAAGTACAAGAAATGTGTTGTTTTGACGATTTAAAAAAAGTGTGGAAGATTTTTGTAATATGGACCTACACTACGAATGTGTATTGAGATTTTGTTGAAAAACTACCAAGTCCAAGAAATGTGTTGACATTTTTTTAAAAAAAATCTGAGTACAAGAAATGTGTTGTTTTTGACGATTTAAAAAAAGTGTGGAAGATTTTTGTAATATGGACCTACACTAAGAATGGGTATTGAGATTTTGTTGAAAAACTACCAAGTCCACGAAATGTGTTGAAATTTAAAAAAAAATTCTAAGTACAAGAAATGTGTTGTTTTGACGATTTAAAAAAGTGGGGAAGATTTTTGTAATATGGACCTACACTACAGATGTGTATTGAGATTTTGTTGAAAGACTACCAAGTCCACGAAATGTGTTGAAATTTAAAAAAAATATACTAAGTACAAGAAATGTGTTGTTTTGAAGATTTAAAAAAAAGTGTGGAAGATTTTTGTAATATGGACCTACACTACAGATGTGTATTGAGATTTTGTTGAAAAACGACCAAGTCCAAGAAATGTGTTGAAATTAAAAAAAGAAGTTCTAAGTACAAGAAATGTGTTGTTTTGACGATTTAAAAAAGTGTGGAAGATTTTTGTAATATGGACCTACACTACAGATGTGTATTGAGATTTTATTGAAAAACTACCAAGTCCAAGAAATGTGTTGAATTTTTTTTTAATTATTCTAAGTACAAGAAATGTGTTGTTTTGACGATTTAAAAAAAGTGTGGAAGATTTTTGTAATATGGACCTACACTACAGATGTGTTTTGAGATTTTGTTGAAAAACTACCAAGTCCAAGAAATGTGTTGAAATTTAAAAAAAAAATCTAAGTACAAGAAATGTGTTGTTTTGACGATTTAAAAAAAGTGGGGAAGATTTTTGTAATATGGACCTACACTACAGATGTGTATTGAGATTTTATTGAAAAACTAAGTACAAGAAATGTGTTGTTTTGACGATTTAAAAAAAGTGTGGACGATTTTTGTAATATGGACCTATAACAATACAGATGTGTATTGAGATTTTGTTGAAAAACTACCAAGTCCAAGAAATGTGTTGAAATTTAAAAAAAGAAATTCTAAGTACAAGAAATGTGTTGTTTTGACGATTTAAAAAAGTGTGGAAGATTTTTGTAATATGGACCTACACTACAGATGTGTATTGAGATTTTGTTGAAAAACTACCAAGTCCAAGAAATGTGTTGAATTTTTTATAGAAAAATTTTAAGTACAAGAAATGTGTTGTTTTGACGATTTAAAAAAGTTTGGAAGATTTTTGTAATATGGACCTACACTACAGATGTGTATTGAGATTTTGTTGAAAAACTACCAAGTCCAAGAAATGTGTTGAATTTTTTATAGAAAAATTTTAAGTACAAGAAATGTGTTGTTTTGACGATTTAAAAAAAGTGTGGAAGATTTTTGTAATATGGACCTACACTACAGATGTGTATTGAGATTTTGTTGAAAAACTACCAAGTCCAAGAAATGTGTTGAAATTTAAAAAAAAAAATCTAAGTACAAGAAATGTGTTGTTTTGACGATTTAAAAAAAGTGTGGAAGATTTTTGTAATATGGGCCTACACTACAGATGTGTATTGAGATTTTGTTGAAAAACTACCAAGTCCAAGAAATGTGTTGAAATTTAAAAAAAGAAATTCTAAGTACAAGAAATGTGTTGTTTTGACGATTTAAAAAAAGTGTGGAAGATTTTTGTAATATGGACCTACACTACAGATGTGTATTACGATTTTATTGAAAAACTACCAAGTCCAAGAAATGTGTTGAATTTTTTTTTAAATATTCTAAGTACAAGAAATGTGTTGTTTTGACGATTTAAAAAAAGTGTGGAAGATTTTTGTAATATGGACCTACACTACGAATGTGTATTGAGATTTTGTTGAAAAACTACCAAGTCCAAGAAATGTGTTGAAATTTTTTTAAAAAAAATCTGAGTACAAGAAATGTGTTGTTTTGACGATTTAAAAAAAGTGTGGAAGATTTTTGTAATATGGACCTACACTACGAATGGGTATTGAGATTTTGTTGAAAAACTACCAAGTCCACGAAATGTGTTGAAATTTAAAAAAAAAATTCTAAGTACAAGAAATGTGTTGTTTTGACGATTTAAAAAAGTGGGGAAGATTTTTGTAATATGGACCTACACTACAGATGTGTATTGAGATTTTGTTGAAAGACTACCAAGTCCACGAAATGTGTTGAAATTTAAAAAAAATATACTAAGTACAAGAAATGTGTTGTTTTGAAGATTTAAAAAAAAGTGTGGAAGATTTTTGTAATATGGACCTACACTACAGATGTGTATTGAGATTTTGTTGAAAAACGACCAAGTCCAAGAAATGTGTTGAAATTAAAAAAAGAAGTTCTAAGTACAAGAAATGTGTTGTTTTGACGATTTAAAAAAGTGTGGAAGATTTTTGTAATATGGACCTACACTACAGATGTGTATTGAGATTTTATTGAAAAACTACCAAGTCCAAGAAATGTGTTGAATTTTTTTTTAAATATTCTAAGTACAAGAAATGTGTTGTTTTGACGATTTAAAAAAAGTTTGGAAGATTTTTGTAATATGGACCTACACTACAGATGTGTTTTGAGATTTTGTTGAAAAACTACCAAGTCCAAGAAATGTGTTGAAATTTAAAAAAAAAAATCTAAGTACAAGAAATGTGTTGTTTTGACGATTTAAAAAAAGTGGGGAAGATTTTTGTAATATGGACCTACACTACAGATGTGTATTGAGATTTTATTGAAAAACTAAGTACAAGAAATGTGTTGTTTTGACGATTTAAAAAAAGTGTGGACGATTTTTGTAATATGGACCTATAACAATACAGATGTGTATTGAGATTTTGTTGAAAAACTACCAAGTCCAAGAAATGTGTTGAAATTTAAAAAAAGAAATTCTAAGTACAAGAAATGTGTTGTTTTGACGATTTAAAAAAGTGTGGAAGATTTTTGTAATATGGACCTACACTACAGATGTGTATTGAGATTTTGTTGAAAAACTACCAAGTCCAAGAAATGTGTTGAATTTTTTATAGAAAAATTTTAAGTACAAGAAATGTGTTGTTTTGACGATTTAAAAAAAGTGTGGAAGATTTTTGTAATATGGACCTACACTACAGATGTGTATTGAGATTTTGTTGAAAAACTACCAAGTCCAAGAAATGTGTTGAAATTTAAAAACAAATTTCTAAGTACAAGAAATGTGTTGTTTTGACGATTTAAAAAAAGTGTGGAAGATTTTTGTAATATGGACCTACACTACAGATGTGTATTGAGATTTTGTTGAAAAACTACCAAGTCCAAGAAATGTGTTGAAATTTAAAAAAAGAAATTCTAAGTACAAGAAATGTGTTGTTTTGACGATTTAAAAAAAGTGTGGAAGATTTTTGTAATATGGACCTACACTACAGATGTGTATTAGGATTTTATTGAAAAACTACCAAGTCCAAGAAATGTGTTGAATTTGTTTTTAAATATTCTAAGTACAAGAAATGTGTTGTTTTGACGATTTAAAAAAAGTGTGGAAGATTTTTGTAATATGGACCTACACTACGAATGTGTATTGAGATTTTGTTGAAAAACTACCAAGTCCAAGAAATGTGTTGAAATTTAAAAAAAAAAAATCTGAGTACAAGAAATGTGTTGTTTTGACGATTTAAAAAAAGTGTGGAAGATTTTTGTAATATGGACCTACACTACGAATGGGTATTGAGATTTTGTTGAAAAACTACCAAGTCCACGAAATGTGTTGAAATTTAAAAAAAAAATTCTAAGTACAAGAAATGTGTTGTTTTGACGATTTAAAAAAGTGGGGAAGATTTTTGTAATATGGACCTACACTACAGATGTGTATTGAGATTTTGTTGAAAGACTACCAAGTCCACGAAATGTGTTGAAATTTAAAAAAAATATTCTAAGTACAAGAAATGTGTTGTTTTGACGATTTAAAAAAAAGTGGGGAAGATTTTTGTAATATGGACCTACACTACAGATGTGTATTGAGATTTTGTTGAAAAACTACCAAGTCCAAGAAATGTGTTGAAATTTAAAAAAAAAATTCTAAGTACAAGAAATGTGTTGTTTTGACGATTTAAAAAAGTGGGGAAGATTTTTGTAATATGGACCTACACTACAGATGTGTATTAAGATTTTGTTGAAAAACTACCAAGTCCAAGAAATGTGTTGAAATTTAAAAAAAAAATGTTAAGTACAAGAAATGTGTTGTTTTGACGATTTAAAAAAAGTGTGGAAGATTTTTGTAATATGGACCTACACTACAGATGTGTATTGAGATTTTGTTGAAAGACTACCAAGTCCACGAAATGTGTTGAAATTTAAAAAAAATATTCTAAGTACAAGAAATGTGTTGTTTTGACGATTTAAAAAAAGTGGGGAAGATTTTTGTAATATGGACCTACACTACAGATGTGTATTGAGATTTTGTTGAAAAACTACCAAGTCCAAGAAATGTGTTGAATTTTTTATAGAAAAATTCTAAGTACAAGAAATGTGTTGTTTTGACGATTTAAAAAAGTGGGGAAGATTTTTGTAATATGGACCTACACTACAGATGTGTATTGAGATTTTGTTGAAAAACTACCAAGTCCAAGAAATGTGTTGAAATTTAAAAAAAGAAATTCTAAGTACAAGAAATGTGTTGTTTTGACGATTTAAAAAAGTGTGGAAGATTTTTGTAATATGGACCTACACTACAGATGTGTATTGAGATTTTATTGAAAAACTACCAAGTCCAAGAAATGTGTAGAATTTTTTTTTAAATATTCTAAGTACAAGAAATGTGTTGTTTTGACGATTTAAAAAAAGTGTGGAAGATTTTTGTAATATGGACCTACACTACAGATGTGTATTGAGATTTTGTTGAAAAACTACCAAGTCCAAGAAATGTGTTGAAATTTAAAAAAAGAAATTCTAAGTACAAGAAATGTGTTGTTTTGACGATTTAAAAAAAGTGTGGAAGATTTTTGTAATATGGACCTACACTACAGATGTGTATTGAGATTTTGTTGAAAAACTACCAAGTCCAAGAAATGTGTTGAAATTTAAAAAAAGAAATTCTAAGTACAAGAAATGTGTTGTTTTGACGATTTAAAAAAAGTGTGGAAGATTTTTGTAATATGGACCTACACTACAGATGTATATTGAGATTTTATTGAAAAACTAACAAGTCCAAGAAATGTGTAGAATTTTGTTTTAAATATTCTAAGTACAAGAAATGTGTTGTTTTGACGATTTAAAAAAAGTGTGGAAGATTTTTGTAATATGGACCTACACTACAGATGTGTATTGAGATTTAATTGAAAAACTACCAAGTCCAAGAAATGTGTTGAAATTTAAAAAAAAGAATTCTAAGTACAAGAAATGTGTTGTTTTGACGATTTAAAAAAAGTGTGGAAGATTTTTGTAATATGGACCTAGACTACAGATGTGTATTGAGATTTTGTTGAAAAACTACCAAGTCCAAGAAATGTTTTGAAATTTAAAAAAAGAAATTCTAAGTACAAGAAATGTGTTGTTTTGACGATTTAAAAAAAGTGTGGAAGATTTTTGTAATATGGACCTACACTACAGATGTGTATTGAGATTTTATTGAAAACTACCAAGTCCAAGAAATGTGTTGAATTTTTTTAAAAAATATTCTAAGTACAAGAAATGTGTTGTTTTGACGATTTAAAAAAAGTGTGGAAGATTTTTGTAATATGGACCTACACTACTAACAGATGTGTATTGAGATTTTATTGAAAAACTACCAAGTCCAAGAAATGTGTTGAAATTTAAAAAAAAGAATTCTAAGTACAAGAAATGTGTTGTTTTGACGATTTAAAAAAAGTGTGGAAGATTTTTGTAATATGGACCTACACTACAGATGTGTATTGAGATTTTGTTGAAAAACTACCAAGTCCAAGAAATGTGTTGAAATTTAAAAAAAGAAATTCTAAGTACAAGAAATGTGTTGTTTTGACGATTTAAAAAAAGTGTGGAAGATTTTTTGTAATATGGACCTACACTACAGATGTGTATTGAGATTTTGTTGAAAAACTACCAAGTCCAAGAAATGTGTTGACATTTTATTGAAAATCTAAGTACAAGAAATGTGTTGTTTTGTCGATTAAAAAAAAGTGTGAAAGATTTTGTAATATGGACCTACACTATGGATGTACATGTATGTGTATTGGGCTTTTGTTGAAAAACTTTAAGTCCAAGAAATGCGTTGAAATTAAAAAGAAAAAAATTATAAGTACAAGAAATGTGTTGTTTTGTCGATTTAAAAAAAGTGTGACAGATTTTTAATATGGCCCTATGGATGTGTATTGAGCTTTTGTTGAAAAACTACACAAAATGTGTTGAAATTTAAAAAAAAATTCAAGTACAAGAATTGTGTTGTTTTGTCGATTAAAAAAAGTATGAAAGATTTGTGTGGACCTACACTACGGATGTGTATTGAAATTTTGTTGAAAAAATTAGTCCAAGAAATGTGTTGAAATTTATAAATAAATAATAATAAGTGCAAGAAATGTGTTGTTTTATCGATTTTAAAAAAGGGTGAAAGATTTTGTAATATGGACCTATGGATTTTTCAAAGAACGGGAGAGTATCAAGGGTAACTGCTTTCGGACGACCAAACTAACTCTCTTAAAAACACCGATTGTGAAATGCTATAATAGAAGTTCAAACTAGAAAATCTAAAATATGTAGCATTCAAAAACAGAACACTTTTATTTAATAAATTTAAAAAAATGAAAAGTAGGCTTTGACCGGCAAGTACAGGAAATGTGTTGTTTTGTCGATTTAAAAAAAGTGTGAAAGATTTTGTAATATGGACGTACACTATGGATATGTATTGAGATTTTGTTGAAAACTGCCAAGTCCAAGAAATGTGTTGAAATTTTAAAAAAAATCAATTACTCGAAATCTGTTGTTTTGTCGATTTATACACCTATCAGTTGTAAGACGCACCCTATGACCCCCGGGAGTGGTGCGTCACTTTACCGAGGTGCGTCGACTTCTCATGTACCATGACGCACCCTGTGTCAAAAAAACGACGGACCATTGCCTTCCAAATACGCACCCTCCGTCAATTTTTGGACGCACCATTGGTGGATTCTGACGGACCATGACGACGCACCCCGTCGTCAGATATCGTTGACTATAACTGGATAAAACACGATGACTACTGGAAATGAAACTACTTTTAATTCACGGGGGATCTGCCCTTATTCGATGTTGTCAACCCTGGCCCTCGAATAATTATATAGACTCCGGACCGGGACCGGGATGGACCATGGACGGAACCAAGAGGAGAACTTTTATATGCACAATGTTATGTCTGACTGGTCTGGTCTAAAATTCATAAAATATTTAACTGATTATCATAAACGTCAGTATGAGGATGAAACAATTTCGAGAACATTCTGCCCATTCTGCTTTCGACCCGTTCAGTGGCGTAACCAGGAGGTGGGGTGGGGTGGGGGACTGGGGTGGGGGACTGGGGGTGGGGTGGGCGGCGGGGCATCCTTCATCCCTTTATGTTATACATGTAGGCTTGCGCTTATGCAATAAGGTAAGTAGAAAATCGGGTTCTCGAACGGTGTATAACTAAAATTGGGTTCTCGAAAGTGTATTTAAACATTTGAACTTCGGATTGGAAATTGCACCTTCTATAAACCATCAAAGGATTGAAGGGAGCACTTTAAAAATACCAAAAACATTTCTAATTTAATCATCAATATCACCCATATACTTCGAGAAAAGGCATCTAAAAAGGCGGAACATACACGTACCGCTATTGTGATAAGTCCCCCCGGGGCTCCCCCCTCCCACCGTTATGCCCCCCCCCAAATGAAATTACAAACTCGATGTGAACTTTTGTAAACTAAAACAAATAGTCAGATATGCCCCCCCCCCCCCTCCTGATGATCCACATGCGATGCCCCCTAAATTTGACTAAAATTGCATGGACAACACGGCCACGGGTGATTACGAGTGGTTCCCCCCGTAGAGTAGTCTCAGGCCAAGACCCGGGGGGGGGGGGGTACTCGCCTAAGATGGTATACGGGGGCGTGCCGCTCTATCTAATGGGTAGCTTTTTGGGCACAAAATCCCTAAACATAGAGTATGATTTTGTGCTGGAAATCCCTAATGATGGGGTCACTTTTTACAAGTGGGTCTATTTTCGCGATTTTTGTGTCTATTTTCGCGAAAATTTGCAAAAATTAGGTCTATTTTCCCGATAATTTGCGAAAATTGGGTCTAAAATGAAGCAAAACCCCTAAAAATGGGTACCGTTTTTTCCAAAAACACCCTGAAAGGGTAGAGGTTTTGAATCTCCTCCAGCACCCCCCCCCCCCCCCCGACCAAACCAAATCCGAGTACCGGGGGCTGTGGCCTGTGATCAAGGGAGTGGTCATAACCAGTCATATCGGAGACTATCATTTCATTTCGGTGATTTCGGTGATGGGGACAACAGTGGCGGATCTAGGATTAAAATTTACGGGGTGGGGGGCTGACCAAGACTGTTTTGTAATTGGTACCAAATCGTAAAAGGTCCCCAACATGAAAGGTACAGTGGTACACAAAAAAAGGTATATTGTCAAATTTTACGAGGGGCGCCCGCCAACCCCCCCCCCCCCCCCCCCGGACGGTGTATCCGCCACTGGACAGGGTGGAAAGCCTGGCAGGGGATGCCCGGCTCTCTCAGCTGGGCCTGGCCTCGAATGTATTTTAAAACCCTTAACACCATTTGGCCTTATTTCCGGGCGGCTGGGCTCTATTAAAAATAGTGTTTTGTTTTGTTCAAATCAAATATCTCCCAGGTTTTTTTCTCTCTTTTAATACCCGACTTTTTGTTGTTTGATGTCTGTGTCCGTGAGCTTGATTGAAAAATTATGTGTGACCTTTCTTCTGGGGGGGGGGGGGGGGGGGGGCGATGGGAGGGTACTCGCCTAAGCGGTGGCGCTACATGTAGTGCCGCTTAGTCGCTTTTTGCTAAAAAAAAACATAATGGGGTATGATTTTGTGATGGAAAATCTCTAAAAATAAAAAAAATTGCCCCACTTGCTACCGATGGTTCTATTTTAAAATCCTTACAAATGGGTATATTTTCACGAATTGCGAAGATTGGGTCTAGTTTTCCACAAAGAAAATCATATAAATGGGTTATTTTCGCGAATGCGAAATTTTGGTCTATTTTCCAGATAATTTGCGAACGGGGTCTATAAATGAAGCAAAATCCTTAGAAATGGGTACCGTTTTTTCAAAAAATCACCTTTTAGAAATGGGTAGGCCTATGTTTTTTTATTTGAATCTCCTGTCGCACATCCCCGACCAAATTCAATTCCGGGGGCCTGTCCTACTACCTCTGTGTTCTTAGATTGTTCTGCGCTTGTGCGGAAGAGCGCAATGCTGATCCCCTATCTTATACCATGAAGATGCTTGTATACGTGACACTTCTCTTAAAATGAAAGGTTCTCGGTCTACTGCGGTTCCTTGTTTTTTTCGTTTGCCAAACTCTTGTATTGATGATCGAGTGATTTCAGGCATTTTAGAACATGCGGTATAAAATATCGGAGTGATGTTTGCCTGGTTGGCGGTATTAAGGAGTTATGTGGTATAGTAGCCCTATAGCGTATATTTAAAGGTCGTATTTTGTTGTTCGTAAACAGATGTACACTGTGACGCACCCATGTAAAGTGACGGACCTTGACGCACCCTCCGTCATTTTTTTGACGGACCAAAGGCTGCCACTGACGTACCCTCCGTCAAAATGTTTTGGTAAACGACGCACCCACGACGCACCTCTCCCGGGGGTCATAGGGTGCGTCTTACAACTGATAGGTGTATTAAAAAGAAAGGAATGAACGATGTTTATAATATGGACCTACGCTATGGATGTGTATTAAGATTTTGTTGAAAAACTTCTTCTAAATACAAAAAATGTGTTGAAATTTAAAAAAAAATTCAAGTACAAGAATTGTGTTGTTTTGTCGATTTAAAAAAGTATGAAAGATTTGTGTGGACCTACACTACGGATGTGTATTGAGATTTTGTTAAAAAAATTAGTCCAAGAAATGTGTTGAAATTTAAAAAAAATAATAATAAGTACAAGAAATGTGTTGTTTTGTCGATTTAAAAAAAGTATGAAAGATTGTTGTGGACCTACACCATGGATGTGTATTGAGATTTTGTTGAAAAACTAAAAGTTATAAGAAATATGTTTGAACTATGTTAGAATTAAGAAGAGAAATCAATGAAAACATCCAGTTTGCTGCGAAGAAATCTCTCATATATACCATCATTTTAAAGCTACGCTGTCCCTCTTAGCGCTATTACAAACAAAAAGGTTCCACGCAATAGAAGCACCCTTTACTAACAGTACATCCAATTTGACAAGTTGGTATTTATAAACTTTATTATCTGCTTTGAAGTAATAAAATACTATTTTTAATCAAATCTAATCAACCGAATAACATGCTAACATGTTAGACACAACCTAATCCAAAACAGTCCTTCTTCTTTTCCTGCATCAAAAAAAACTATGCCCTAAATCATGACATGTATCCAAGAAACTACAACAACTAATAATACAGACCCAGCACATGTTGGCCCAGCAACACCGACAGCACAGAATAATTCAGGTAAACCGAACTCGATTATTTTGTAATTAGGTTATAGGGCTGTTTAATGGTGTTTTCAGAACTTAGAATTACCAAACAATCTTTGACAACTGCATCTGACTATTTCGATAATTCTTCACACGATATTTCTTTATTTACTTTTTTGTTTACGTTCGTAAAGAACAAATTTGATATGCATTTAGTGATCTGGTAAGCGATTATTTTGCACGAGACGTGTGCGAATCTTCGCAAGGTTCGATACACGTACATGAAATGCCATAACTTAGTGTATTGAAATTTTGAAATTAAAAATATCAGGGGCACCCAAATTCCTCTTAATTTCCAAAGTTGAGTGTCCCGTGAATTTGAGGAGCCCTGAGTAGTAAATTCCAGGAATAAATTCGAAGCTTCTTGTACGAGCCCCTCGTAAGTCTTAGTTGTTTATTATTTAATCGTCATCGTCCTTCGTCAGAAAGTCCCAATTTGAGAAAACCAATCCAATGTCGTCCGCGATGTAAATTGATACCTCAATGACTGGCTTGACGAAATCTCGACAGTCACATGCACTTTCTTTGTCACCTCTCTACCATTTATTCCAAAATGACATAATTATGTTCTGTGCTGATCAACCTTTTGGACTTGAAGTGTGTTTGTTTTAATCTGTGATTGTCTCTAAACAGATCCTGCTTATACACCCCTTGGTTTTGAGGAGCCCAGAGTAGTAAATTCCAGAATTAAATTCGAAGCTTCTTTTTAAGTCTTGCTTTATTTAATTATTTTTAATCGTCATCGTCCTCCGTCAGAAAGCCCCGATGTGAGAAAAGCAAAAAAGTAATTGCCAATGTCCTCCGCGATGTAACTTGATACCTCGACACATGTACTTTCTTTGTCACCTCCTTACCATATATTCCAAAATGATATAATTATGTTTTGCTGATCAACCTTTTGGACTTGAAGTGTGTTTGTTTTTATCTGTGTTTGTTTCTGAACAGATCCTGCTTTTCCACCGTATACACCAAATGCCACAGCATCAACACCTGGTTGTCCAGTATTAGCCCAAGCGGCACCTATGTATTCTATAAAAGACAACTACCCACCGCCGCCATATGGTTAACTCTCATGAAAACAGTGCAAAACGAACTTTTTGATGTCTTTGGTCCACTACCGTTTTATACAATGTTTTTTTGCTTGAAAAACTTATTTTCTGGATAGATCTCGATGTTTTCTATTTGGACATATATACTTTGCTATACTTCTGATCGTGTTTTCACGAAAAAAATTGCGCTCATATACCCCAAATTAGCGAAATGTCCATGTCCGCGGCATAACAGTAAATGTTGCCTTTATTAATTACAATACGAAAAGTACAACACTTTCTACAAAACGTGTCCTAATTTGTAGGGAACATATAGCGATATTCCATGGTTAGGAACAAAATGCACATTTTTTACGATGATAACCTGTTTCAATCTAATATATTCTGTCCGAGATATTGATGTTTATTACGTTACCTGCGATATATAGAATATCAAAATTGTTCAAAATTGCCATTTAAACATTAAAACGTACATATTCTGAATCTAAAAGAACATTGGTATTTGAAAAAAATAATTTCAAAATTCGTTAGCAGCATGTCTGACCTTGAGAATAAATCAAAATGCTGCAAAGCATGCGACCTTGTTAAGGATGTTTATTACGTTATTCAGATTTCTCCCGAACTATGTATCAAAACACAACTTTTTGTTAAAAACCTATTTGATATATACACATAGACTCTGTGGTTACTTGGAGCACTCGCTAGCTCTTTCCAGATCGTCTACATGGTACTACGTGTACGAAAAACGTTTACTACGTTATCGTTTATTACGTTATCGAATGAATCGATAAAGAGACAGCCACACTCTACGACTGTATTAAGCAAATACATGTGGCAGGCCCTTTTCGCAGGCATACATTGGGAATACTTGTTGAAAATACAGTGCGAAAAAAACACGACGAATGGTAAGAATTCATTATTTTGTTCTTGTGAGTAATATGAAAATTAAGCTGAATGAAAGTTGAAGTCATATAGATCTCTTAAGAACATTGCAAATGGACCTATGATATCGAAATGGGGTTTATAATGTGAAGAAATGCAGTAGGTATCGCTAACGTGTACATTGACTGCGTTGTATATATGTTATAAGCTAGTATTAGGCACTGTTGCTGTCGCCAATAACGTAATAAACAGGATAACGTAACCAACCTCATTGTCTATTCTCATGTTAATGTTGGCATCAATTCAGTAATTTTCATGATTGATGTACTTGAGTACCATACATTGTATCCAATGTTATAATTTAAATATGTGGACTATTCTATGTGAGGACTGAAACCACCTTATAATGGACAACGTAATAAACTTTTCATCATTTGATAAATATAATTGCACCCTGTTCATAGTGATTCAACATTTATTATGTGTTAATGAATGTTAACTTAGTGTACATACATATTGTCTCACATACTGACACAATCTCATTTGTTTGCATGCTTCAATGATGCATAGCTCTATGGCTATTGGATAACGTAATAAACCAATTCGTATAATTGTGTGAATAAATACGGTATACCTAGCTAAAACAGCTGCAATATATGTCATCAACTTTGTTTTGTTTTTGTTATCATTATTATACAGAAATATGTGCCACACAGTGCAAAAAACCAATGGCGATACCGGCAGAACCAAATGCAATAGTGGAGACAAAAAGGTCACCAGAGTACAGTCTTATTAACAATTCTACTACCATCGTTTTAAATAAAACAAATCAATATCTTACTAATTTTAAGAGATAAAAGGCTATTCAATATTTGGTGCTATTAAAATTTACATAAAGGTAATAATGTCATGGTCTAACAACATATCTGTAAAGTGTCATGTTACATCTGTCGATTTAGTGACCATGTTTATTACGTTATTCACCATATTTACCCTACATCAAAAGAGCAAGTCGACAATATATAGCACTGTCTTTTAGTGGACTTTGGGCAACCTAACTTACTAAAATACCATTTACTAGATGTGGCTGTGTACAAAATAAACTGACTTGGTCGATGTTGAATATATTTGTTTACATGTGTTTGTATATGTTTATTACGTTACCCACCCCATAAAGTCCGAATACCAATGCCAGCGTTTTTGGTAAAGCATAATATTTATTGTTTCTGAGCTAACTTTTAAAAACACATTATAACGCTTGGAAAAATATACGATTAAAGATATATTTTATACTTTGCACAAAGATATTCATTTTGGAAAACCGTGCATTTTTTAGTTTTAAAGCTGAGGTTCAAACAGTGATGTGAAGACCAAAAACGATTCATAATACTTGCAATTTACAAAATTACATTGCATTTTGTTCGCTGTAATTGGTAGAAGTATGCTTTCGTAACTATAATTTTGTGTTTTTGGCATCACAATTTGTAAACTCGTTCTGTTTTAGAGCTGATAGGAAGTATATAACGTAATAAACATGGAACAAAATCTGCAAACAAGTGATATTATAATATAAATTCAACGTTATATTGTACAAAAAAGCAATGAGTGTTGTTCACAAAATTTTAAATCTAGTATCCAGTACATGTCTACTATTAAAAAATAGTGTAATAAATAAAATTGGAGACAATTTTTTTTTTCAACTTCTGAAATCTCATTTGCACTATTTTCATGAGAGTTAACCATATACATGCCCGTCCAGCACTGATGCAAACATAAGCCAGGTATCTCAACAACCCACACCCTGTCAAACTCAAGAACCCCCGCCGCCATATCCTGGGCCAAGCATCGGCTCATATACAAACCAGGCCTATGATCTAACCCAAGAATTACCAGCTGCTACACAATCACACGCTTATTCCCCACAAGTAAGTCTTTAAAATAGTCTTTAAATTCCAGTTTTATAATTATATCGTGTCTGTGTGAATCAAATTTGAACTTCAAATTATATTATTATTATCACCGACGAACTTTTATTCTACAAATAGAAACCCCTTGATGGATTTCAAACGGTAAAATTTCGTTTTCATAGATTTTTGATACCAAAGACCATCGTTTTACACCCGGGGGATTAACAACGGTTTAAGGCGACATGAACATGATGAAGACCGCGTACTTTCGTCTGTCATCATGTGTATAGCCTAATTCTCTTTAGGTTAATGCTGAATTCCTGGCTGATAATAATTGTATACACTTTGACCGCTCCCTCAACTTAAGATCGAGGAAACAAATCTCGTTAGGCCGCACGGCAAAACTAGACAATTATTTATACGATAAGCACTGAAACAAGTGATTGCTACGAATGAGGTATTGTTGGAAAGGGGAACACATCAACCTTTCATTGATATGAAACATTTTATGAATGTATCACAGAATATTTGAAAAAACTGGTGATTGGAAATAAATGTCCGAGCTTTTTTGAGCAGTTTAGTTACATTTTATGAGTGCTTGTTACTATGGCGATGCAAAAATATTACTTTGACGACTATCATAAGTCACATCCAAGTCACTTATACGTATGAGTCATACGGACTACTTGTGCAGTGTGGCCTTAAGGTGGCTCTATTGGCGGAGTCAAAAATGTAAATTTCCTTTCAAATCATATACCGTATGCTTTCAAACCCTTGGTCTGACGATTCCGGAACTGACAATTTTATTTTAATCGGACGTTCGGTTGCCGAGATATGTTAGGTCAAAGTGGCATAAAACCAACATCGTTGGCAACAACTTTCTTTTTATTTTCTTTATTTTTTTTCAATTCCAGTTGCCAGGTAATTTCCTAATTATGTCTAATTACGTATTCATAAAATATGCAAAGTAAATGTTGTGGATAGATGAGATGGGCTATGGTGATGTGACTTGGTATATGGGTAGTACACTTAGAGAGCTAAAAACATACGTTAGCTTTTGGCTAATTTTCATTTGCATAATTAATTAGGCCCACTAATAAAAATGTTTAAACAATATAAAATGTATGGGGTGCTACCAACCAACACCAGTGATCAAATAGCCCTAACCAAAGACCCTGCCCAACCCACTGCTAGCATGTTCTTCCATGATCATTTAACTCGCAATGTCTTTAATGCAATCCGCATTTTTACTCAACCCATCTTTGTTAAACATAAACAAAAAGACTGTTCATAAATGTAGAGATACGGAATGGACAAGTCCATTCAATGACCTTACAGAAATACACGTCATACGATAACATGACTATAAATAATAACTAAAATACTAAACAGGGGTTCTTTTAAACCTTAGACCAATAGGCAAGAAACCATAAATTATAAAACAACATATTTTGTTCTTGCTTGGGACGAGTACTTACATTGCGTACTAGATCCCATATCTACATAGGAGGGCTGTTTTAGAAATATCAGTATAAACCTAAGTTACCATAGATCCTTTGATTTACATTCTGCATGACATCAAAATGATATCTTTTCTGGACACGTTTTATTGCATCTAGCATAAAGTCCTGAAACACTTTTTTTGCCTTTGGGGCAAACTGTTGCTTGTCCTCACTCCATCATGCAATCTTTCAAATATCTTATATATCTCTTTATCCCACATTACACATACGCTTGGTTTCGTTAAGCAAAGTGTTTCACGGATCCTTTCGAGGATATGGAAGACTGATATTATTCTCATGGTAAAAAATGTTTAAAAATATATTTAAAAACACTTTTCGTGAAATATGGTAATGTTTAACAGTGTTAAGTTTGATGAAACTTGTCGTTTACCATTTTAAGGGAACCGGTGCAACAACTGTGGATTTCTTAAACAACCAACAGCATCAAGGGTCCTCTGCCCCCTGTGATGCCACCATCGTTCGACGACAGAGAAAACCACCTCACTACATGAGCTTTGCTCTGTGTTCTACAGTTTGTTGTCTTTGTGTTTTTGTTTTGGGCATTGTTGCTCTAGTGAAATCGTTCCAGGTGAGTTGTCATTTTTGTTCTCAAAGTCATTTTTCTTTGTTTTCGAAATTGTTAACAGCGTGTTAAATACATTTGACTACTGAGGGGAAAAGAGAAACATAATACACACAGAGAAATATTTCGCACATTATGCAAAAAAGCGCAATGTAAAATTGAATATACACAACATGTATACACAACGGTTCATGATTGGATTACACGATTTCGCATTCGACCCTGTTATCCCCGGATAGGGGTAGTTCTAGTGAAACACATGCTAACATTGGACAGATCATATGGTTGTTGCTTCAAACATTTATAGCCATACAATAAACATGGGAGTATGGGAAAGGATATACCATTTCAATTTAATTTGGTTAATTTCAAGGTCATTATACAGTATTTGTGAGAAATGTACATTATAGGCTGTACATATAGGGTGTGAATGAACTAAAAGTAAAAAAGCAACACTTTTTATTTGCAATTTTCTGACTTTGAACATGATATTTGATTAAGTACATCTTTTGTCTTTAGTTTCGAAGGATGTATTATACAAGGGTGATCAGAATTTGTAACAGATTTTTGCATTTGATATCATACTTAGCATTAAACTGGAATTGTTCAATTAAAATGTTAAACAAACCCATCATACACTAATATAGAGCATATGCCCATCCATTGTATACAGGGTGTAACAAGGAACAATGTAAATGCAAGATAAGACGTATTATCAGTAATGGGTGGTGAATGCCATTATTTCCATGTACAATTGACCACTGACGGGTTATTTCATTACAATTTCAGGTCCACTCACTCCGGGCACAAGGCAAATACGACGAGGCCAGGGAGGCGGCAAAATCGGCTAAGTGTTGGGGTTTTGCGGCCGTCATAGTCGGTGTCATAAATGTCATCATAGTTATAATTGTTTATTATTTTTGCAAAATTTATTATAATGTATGAGTAGAAAAGAAATCCCAAAAGGTAGTTATATTTCTTATACATGCAATATACATCACATATAAAACATGCTACCTGTTAGTTTCGGGGGACAATTGCAGGATATTGTACGTGAATCAGAAAACTTACAGGAAAATACACCCAGGCAAAATTTCCAAACACGTCGGCTACACGTTAGTCATATTCGCTAGGGCCTGTCACACCATGGCGTATCGCCTGAACGTATGCCAACGTACGCGAAACATCGAAAACATCGTTAGTGTACGTGGTTGTACGCTGATATAAGTTAGAGGTAAGTTGGGGATACGTCGTTTACGTTAAGAGCACGCTGTGATACGCTGTGAAAATTTGGAACACATCGAGCCCGTAAAAAATATTGAGCATGTTCACAATTCTCGGCGTACTCAACGTATGGCTTAATACGTTCTACATAAGTTCCCGGTTACGTTAGACATACGTTGACATATGCTGACATACGTTAGAGGTACGTTACTCGTAAGTTGGTATACGTCGATGTTCGTCGGCTGAACGTATCTATAGGTCCTGTCACACCATGGCGTATCGCCTGAACGTATGCCAACGTATGCGAAATATCGAAAAATACGTTGGTGTACGCTGATATAAGTTAGGGGTAAGTTAGGGATACGTCGTTTACGTTAAGAGCACGCTGTGATACGCTGTGAACATTTGGAATACGTTATTGAGCATGTTCAAAATTTCTTGACGTACTCAACGTGTGCTTAATACATAAGTTCTCGATAGGTTCATGGTACGTTAGACATACGTTTACATACGCTGATACGTTAGACATACGTTGACATACGCTGACATACGTTAGAAGTAATAGGTTGGACCTATAGATTTATCCTTCTAGATATTTTAATAGTTAGTATCATCTAGGCTGCGTTTACTTGAACTGGCAACACTTGTCCCGCCGTGACGAAACTCAATTTCTGCAGCGGCATAAGTCACGTGTTCGTTGTACGCCGAGGATACGCTGAGGATACGCCAAACACGGCGTTATAAGTTAGTGATACGCTATCAATACGTTCGTCATACGCTATGTATACGTTCAATACGCTATGGATACGCTATGGATGCGTCCATTCCATCACCGATGTCGACTTTTTCTACGCAATTCGTTGGGAAGTTGGACGTTCTTGGACGTTATTGGACTCTGACAATTTTCGAGCTATTTTTTGAATACGTCGGCATACGTTCAGGCCACGTTCAGGCCATACGCTATGGTGTGACAGGGCCTTTAAGCAGAGCAGTTAAAAAAAGGTAGCTGCACTACAAAACTTTTACTTTGCAATAGTGTGTATTGTTACGCCAAAAATGCCGAAAGTTTAATATTTGTAACAAGCAAAACAGTATTTTCCTGTTCGTAATCTAACAAGTTTTCCAACTTTCAGCTTTCAATTCAGTTATAAGTGTTTCTCTAACAATAATATTCCCTTCATTTTAAAACACCATCTACATCTATATTATATGATGATGGCATTTCACATGGCTGTTGGGCTTTTTTATACTTATATTGTATATTTGTGTTGACACTTCAGTTATCGATTATTCTTTGTTCTTATTGTATTCAGCTCGTATCGTCTTATTACCAACTAATGTAATTTCTTTGTTAAATAAATGAAATGTATACAGAGGAATTTTTTTCATAAAGTAAAATATAACTTTTTACTTAAAATGTGTAACAACATAAACTACAATCTCTGCATGAAAGTAACACAATGTTTGTGCAAAAGCTTTAACAACTATCAATAAGTTATATTTTGGTATATCCTACATGTAGGTGCAAGACATTTATAAGTTAGGCTAGTATAAAGACCCCATTACGGTATAAAGCTGTATAATACTTTAATCCTTCAATAGAGCATTTTGTGCTACGATAATTCGGTGCTCTCTACACCAAGGGTAATCCCTAGTTTTTACACATTGTTTATTTAAACATAAATGTAAACACATGGTATTCTTTGTGTAACAGGTGGTTTGAAGCTACAAGTCAGTGTCATTGTCGTTAACGTATGCGTGCGTAGGTAATATTAATTGAATGCGGATATTGCCAAACGTCATCTAGGCGAAAACATTCGACCACACAGTGCAATTTACGGACCGTTTATTTGAGCATGATATATTGTCATTTATTTTTAGCAAATAACCTCGGCATGCCTTTGAGAAAGTGCTTGTTTTCCATTGTAAAAAACCGTTGCATTAACTAATCAATGTTTTGCGAGTATCCAATGATTTGAAGGTATTCAATGGTTGGCGACAGAAAAAGTACAATAACATGTTTTGAATACCAACTTTTTGCGCTGAATTTCAATTGAAATTTGTTTTGCGGACAATACTTCAATATCTGTTGATAGAGATAGATAATTCGACAATAGATAACTGGGACATGCTTTATAGCAATATGTTGTTGATATATAGGTATGTACACTGTTCATTTACAGATAAAATTAAAAACATACGATTTTTTTTAAATTCGTGTCCGGTCCGGCCGTCATTTTGTTTTTACAGTATACCAGTCTAGTGTCCCGGATGTACACAGTAAAGTAGATTACAGTTGTTTGGTTGCGGTGAATTTCTATGCATTAGGGGGATGGTAACATTTGTGAACCTGGTAGTTAAATAAAGAAGCTTCTCACCGATGGAAAGAAAAATCTACCGAACGTTAAATAGATCATCTGGAATCAAAATTAAGCCAAATCAAGATAATTCAGGGATGAAATGGGCACGTCATTCAAGCTATAATGATGTAATGGTAAAAAATGGCGGCCTCCAGGAATGCCTCGTGTGGGGGAGGGGGTTGGTGACGGGCGCTGCACGAAGTTTAAATAAAACAACGTATTCTTTATTCAATCTTACTGACAAACATATTGACAATCGCCAAAAGCAATTTATTTATGTTTTTGCTTACGGTGATGATTTAAGTTTAGGACACTACGTTATATCGTCAAGTACAATTCCTTTTCAATTATCTATAATGATATTAAAATGATAATTATATTGATTAAGCGTTTTAAAGACTTGCATAGATTACCGCTTTAAAAGTGCAACGATGTCCTATCACTCAGTCTGACTCAGTCATCAAGTTTTTGTTCACCCACCGACGAGTTTACCTCCCTCACAATTTCAATATTGCCTTCCTTGCGATATTTACAGAAATGATGGCGCTCTGTCTAAATCACTTGACGTCTTCTCAGGGCATTAATGTCAGGTACACGTTTGATGGCGCCATATACCCGAATCATTCTCTCGGAAGGGTTGGCAGTTTATAGGATTGCACAGATGATGGCAGGCATATATACGATTTACCCAAATCAGCAATTTGTATTGGTTTATTACGTCATCGCAGATTTGTGTTAACGAAAATTTCAAATATTACATACCAAGTCAAAAATTAGATGAAATTTTAACTCCGATGTAAGTACACTTTTAAACAATATTTTTTATGTAATTAATTTAACCGTTTAAATGTTAACACTTTCCACGCGGCTATTAATTTTACCATTACAAAACATAGTTTTCAGAAACCTTTTCGTAAGTTTCAGAGTCTATTTAAAGGATTACTGAACCAATAATAAGCATGTTTGTACTTACTTCAATGCATTTCTCATGGTGATTCCAAATATAGTAATAGAATTCAATAATTTTGACATTTTTGAAACATTTTGTGACATTTTGTAATGTCGTCTGCAGCCGCCTGCCGCGTGGAAAGCGTTAAGCATTTTCAGCATATTACACGCCATTCCTATCAGACGACACGGTGGTCATGATTAGCCGTACATTTCAAATTCCCATTGGTTTTAATGTAAAAATAGATAACGATTACATGAATCCAGTCAATTCGTCACATGTTGGAACTAAATTATTTTATCCGCTGGAGTTGGAAAATGATTTCCAATGTATGCATCATGTTTGTATTTTATCCGTCATCAACAGTTTGTCGCATTCGGTTGATAACGCAACCTCGTGCACGTAATTTAACCCTGAATATTTGTGAACGAGCCCGTGCCCATCATCGTCTGTCTATGGTTGAAATTGTATGACGGGAGCACTCTTACGAACAGATATAAAAAAGTGCACAGCATTGGTGACAAGTGGTGTTTTGATAATTTATTTTAAAATAAGGTAGATTGAATCAGAGACGGTTAAAAGTAGGGATGATCGTCTCTATAGAAATTGTGTAGAAAACGTGTGTTATGTCTGTCTCGCTCGCACCTGTATGACTCGCAGGTTATAAAAGCCCGATATTCAATACTGTTGCGACAACAATTGTCTCTCATACCAATGCAATACTATATGTGATGATATATTAAACTATCTTTAGAAAAAACGCTTTGGTGCAAATTCAAATCCGTCAAACAGTTTGAACAACTAAAATTACTGCATGAATTTACCGACGCGGTTTACGTATCAGTATATTTAAAAAGTATTTTTTACGATTGTTTTACTCGGTGTATTATTACACCTAAACTCGAATAAATGTAACTTTTCAGATCGATAATAGTTTCTTGGAATGAGGGTGTCGGGTAACTTATTATTGAGGAGTTATTTCATGACAGCGCTAGAGACTACGTGTCCTTTTATGATGCTTACTTATGATCGATTTTAATCCGAGACACACAGAGCTTCAACAGAAAATAGCAGCTTAGCCCTCCCTAATTTAAATGTCACTGATTGAATAAAAACCACAAGGTAGGTTTAAAACAATTATTATTAAGAATGCCCACACTGTGGTACACTTCAATAATATCTCAGCTTTCTTAGAATGGACTTACGGCACATATCCTTCTGAACACAATCAGACACATCTTCGGCGCACTCCAATCAACACACTGCGCATGCTTGACAACTCACGCAAATCAGGGAACTAGTCAGAGTGGTAGATTGATCTTACGTATTTAATATTGATGTCCCTTTTCAGGTTTATCCTTGGTGTTAAGGCCTGATCATACTCCACTACGCTCGAACGTTGAGCGCAAGAGTTGTCAAAGCTACGCTTGTCACAAAATGTACCAACGCTCTGCCGCTCATCGGGGATGAGCGTTAGAGCATCCTCATACGCTGAACCTCATCGGGGATCTACGCTGAACGCTAGCGTTGATCAACGTTCGTTCGACAGAAACAGCAAATGCGGCAACGTTGTGGGCGAGGCCTATGGTGTTCTGGAAAACAGACGGCAAAACTACCTCCCAAAACGCCGTAAATTTGTATTATTAGCACATCACAAGCATCAACATCGTAACAAACTTGCCTAGGCCTACTGTTTAAACATACCTTGAAATACACAATATAATTTAATTAGCAAAAATAGTTTGATTTACCTGGGATTTGCCTATTTCGGCTGTATTTTCATGAATGGTAGCTCAAGAATAAATATGTGACGTCAAAAGTCGAGCAAAGTGTTCTGCTTGCTGATTGGTCTGTGGAGAGCAGCAGCGCTACAAAGTTGGCTTGAATTCTGCTTCAGCGTTGGCCCGAGAGTTCGCCGCTCTCATCCACATCGCTGATCGAATTATCGGAAAACGCTTTCCTGATCGGACGTTGTTTTGGTTTAGTTTTATGGGCACTAATGCGTATGTGTCAGAGCGAAAGCGTTGCAGCGTTGGTGGAGTACGATCAGGCAGCACGGAATTAACCTAACACAAAATCCTCTATTGAAGGATTCAAGAATTATACAGTTTTATTCAGTAATGGGGTGTTTGCACTAATCTAACTTATGAATGTCTTACACCAAGGATTTACTAGTTTTCACGAAGTGATGAGCGACCATACTCATTCAACGAAAATGTTACCCCCCTGCCAAAGGCATATGTGCATGTTACTCATTCGTATGAAGTAAGCTTACTCCTACTCCTAACGTGTTCCCATGGGTTATATACCTTTGGTAATTGCCTCGTGCAATTATCTTAGTTAAAGCAATAATAATCATAATAATTTAAAAAATAATTATTCATCATTTTTGGACAGGACATCCTGGGCCAGGTTGGATGATTTGAGTCAAGTGATCGCTGAATACATTTGATCTTGGTATAACACATATTTGGAGTTGTTCTTTCACAATCACCATGGACGGTTCTCCTTTCTTCCCAAATGTTGTGTTTGAGATGAGGAGATAACGCCATAGGTATATCAGTATGGAATAGTAAGCCCTTTGGAAGTCATGTTAAAGTACCGACAAAAGCTTCGCAAGTTTCGACAAATCTCGTGTGTTCTTACATGCTCTATTTTCGGTGATAATAAACTTCCAAATATATAAATAAAGGACAGTACAATAGAATTAATCGTGAGAATCAATAAAGATGTAGCGTTATAAGCATGAAACGCACTGGCACATCATGATAAGGCCTAAACAAAAAGAGTTTGATTGGCCTAACCCGATCGACCCTAAATACATCGCCGACCCTGAATATTTTAAAAATTATTTTGAGGGAGGAAAAGAAGAAAAATTAAAATAAAAAATATAAATATGTGCATATATAAAAATTGAACAAAGTATTTAAGTATCTGACTGTTTGCTTTCATTTTCGGATATTTGATTCAAAAGCAGCTGATTTAAAAAAAAACCCAAAAAATCCCGACCGACCTACCCTATTTGTGTTTGTCATGTTAGGCCAATCAAACCATTTTTTAGGCCTAAGATAGAGCTTTAATAATCAACTGGTCTTAACAGTTGAATTTATCCGTCATATACGGTGGTGTACCAGATGGGAGCAAATTCAGTTCAAGTATAATGATCCGTTCATACTCCCGCCGTTGCTGTTTTTTGAAAGAGATCATCGTTGTATATTACTTTGCAATTGCTGTGCTAAGAAAACGGAACTGGCAAAACTGTAAATAACAACCACAGGTGCAATGACCTACTTAGGGAGTGTACATAAATACTTTGATAGGGGGGGGGGGGGGGGGTTGAAAATGTTTGAGCCTCAGACATATTTTTTTCGTGATCCCCCAAACACCGTTATTTTTTTCTTGATCCTTCCCTGTATGTCTACGTTACCGAGCATTATTAGATTCGACCGCGTACGTTTAATTGTATAAATGTGGGTTTAATTTTTGCGCAAAAATGCGGACAAATGTGAAATTTTGTTGTATGCGCGAAGCGCCCAAAAAAAGTTGACTTTTTGTTTGATCTCCCCTATTAGTACACATTTTGTTTGTGATCCCCCTTTTGGGGAACTTTTTTCTTCTTCTGATCCCCCTTCATTTTTCCAACCCCAAGGTATTATGAACATTCCCTTAGTTAATCAGGTTTCTGTTCTCCTTCAGCTTCGAGAAATCAAAACCAACATGTCATGGCCTAATAATCTGATAAGCGTCACGGACCGAGGAAGACCAGTGTAGTGTAGTGCAGTATTAGCATACGTCGTGGCGTAGTGATGTGTGTATTAGGAATCGACCTGACCACAAATCCACCACTGTACACATGTAAACAGTCTAAACAGCGCCCAGTGTGATGGGTGATAACCGGCACAGGGCCGGTAATGTTCAACTTAATCAACGATATGAAGTTACGTGTGTATTTTGTCACATTCAATTGATCAATGTTTAAATTGTTCTGTTTACGTTCAACTTCGCTGAGATTTCATTGGTTAGTTGAATTGAAAAAAGAAAAGTGAGGAATGAGGGTGATTTTGAAGCAAAAAAAATTAACTTTTTCTTCCCTAAATCATGCCTACCTAAACTCCTGACCAGGTGCATTTTATTTGTTTGCTTATTCAAAACCCATATTTGGTATAAAAACTCTGAGATATTACTCTAAACGAGCAAGTTTCCCCCGTAAGTTATGCCGTTTTAAAAAATAACGTTATAGCAAATCCATTTTCTGTAGAATGTGATTGGTTTGTATCGTAGACTGTGGATGTGGGAGCTTACTGACAATAACACGTGATTGATTACACACATCCAACCACATACCACACCCTTGCCGGTACGTAGCACATTCTAAGCAATGATTAATATGTTGTCAATTAAAACATCCTAACTTTAAAAGTATCCACTGAAATTTCATGAAAGAGGTGTAACATTACGAGAAACAAATTTGCTCGCTTAATGTCTATCTTAGATTTTTAATGCCGATTATTGATTTTGAAGTAGTTCCGGGTCAATAACTTTTTTAAAGGCATGTTAGCTGTACATGTATACATAATCTGCAGTTACTCGACATTGGCGCAGTCGACTGATTGTCCTTGCTCATCGCAGCTATTTATAACCAACTCAAGAATCGATTGAAATCGGCAAGTTTGTGTCACAAAAGATAGTATTGAATCAAGGTCAATACGTCAGGGCGTATCATAACAAACCGTACAACGGCCAATAAACAATGTTGAAGGCAATAAAAGCCAGTGGAAATATTATTCTAGACATTCGGTCTAGTGTATCAGCGTTCCAGTGTGCAGTTGACATTGCATCAGCGGGAAGATCACGGGTTGGAGGACGACTGACGTCATTGTTCCGTATCCAGAATACTGATTGGAGATCTGCAAAGGTGACGTGACGATTCATGCCGTCGCCCTTAAAACAAAACAAAAATATGTAATTAGTCTAATTATCTTTTGATCCACCAGACAGGGCAAGGGTAAAGTGAGTGTTTAATTGAGGTTAAGTTATAGTAAATTAACAGTTGGTGTCTTGCTTCGAGCGTATTAGTTTTATCCTTAAAATGCCTAAAACATGCACTGAACCATGAATATGACAACTATAAAGTATAATGTATAATTGTGCCTTTTGCACTTATTATCAAAACAAGAATCGATTTAGGAGATGAGCAAAATAAATGATCAACATACAACAAAATTCATATAATTATAATGAGTAAGGTTAGCGTAACATTAGAGGTATATTGTACAAAATTGTTTACTGAAACTTTCAAAAATCTTGAATCGACTCAAATTATATTATAGAGATTGCATATTATACAAATATTGAATGCCTGAGAGTGTGATACCATTACGGTTCCGTTCCCTTTACATTCTGAGATTTTTTTGACCACGGATATGCCCTGGTATCCGGGGTAAATATCATGACTTTCTTTGGCTGATTTATTTTATTTATTGCACCACGCTTGTGTATTTTCTAGCCCGGCTACTAGGATCGCTGGCCAAGCACTGCTCAAGGCCCCGCCGCGCCAGGGGTGGTATCCTGGTTTTGTCCATAGTGGAAGAACTTGGTACTAGCATGGTATTAGTGTGGACTTTTGAAACGTAATTATTACAGTTGTTGCTGTTTGTCTTGTGTTAATGTTCATAAATGAATAATGTTCATATTGTTTGCTGGTCGAACCAGTGAATTCCATAGGATATTAACGAAATTAGCTAAAAGTATTCTAACAGAAAATGTTCAAAGTTTACTATAATACACAAGTTATTTAGATTCAAATTGGATATTTTTTGGGTGGAAAGAAGCCCAAAGTCTTACTTTTGAAAGTTGTTGTGTTGAGAAATTCACACTTTAACTTCAATTTGTCATTGGAATTAGTACTATTTCCAATTTTGTTAAAGTTAAAAGTTCGAAATTCGAAAAAAGCCACAATATATTATCTCTGGATCAGATTTTAGTTTTAAAACTTAGCCCAATGTGGCTGAAAGTCACTGCGTGTGTCAATACATGTGGCTAGATTGTAGACAGACTGCCTCAGGGTCTTCCCAGCGTGCGGTCAATGTGTTGAATTGAACAATTCTTGGGCGGATTTTTTTTAGCCCAACACGCAACTTTTCAATGTTCTTGCGTTAAGAAACTCAATGTTTGAACTTAAATTTGTTTAAAAACTAGTGTAATTTCAGATTTTGATAAATGTAAAGTTCAAATTTAAAAAGAAATTACAATTATATAGCAGATTTTAGTTTAGTTTAAAATGTAGCCCAATGGGGCTAAAGACCGACATACTATGCCAATAGCTGCTGCTGCAGCAGGAGTGTTGCAGGGTGGTTACAGCGAGTGCCTTTTTGGGTCGTCTAGACAGTTGGTCCAGGGTGTATCACCCCCATTCCCACCATGTTAACACCAAGTTCACACACTAGTACTAGCATGATAGCAAATTCAATATGTCAGCCCCTGTCAGACCATGGACAGACAATATCTGAAACTTGGCTCAAACTATACTGGACGATGGAACGTAATGATAGTTAAAACCATATTACGTGGTAACATTTGGATTATTCATCGCACGAGATTACAGAGTAAAATAAATTTAAGATCAACATCCACATTGGTCCTAGCTCACTTTCCATAGGTGTTTGTATGATGGGCGATTCAAAATATTACTCTGCACTCTTAGAAAAAAATAAGCAATGTTGGGTAAAATACTACACTTCACGATGGTAAAAAGGGAACATGGTTCCTTGTTGGGTACAAATTTACACAACAGTGGTTGTTTACAGTCTTACACAATACATAGTGAGCATTTTACCTATCAAATGATTACATTTTACCCAACAAAGGTTGACACTTTGACACAATATCGTTGGGTAAATGTTTACCCCAAAACGACCATGTTCCCTATTTTGACCCAATTATGTGTAACACTTTACACAACCGGGGTTGTGTAGAGGTTTTTCCCAACACTTTCCCAATAATGCTGCGTAGGCAATTCACCCTTTTGTTGTCTAACACTTTACACTGCATTGTGCACATTCTTTAAACAATAAACCTATGGCGGGTGACAACGGTCAAAGCTTCTTGCGGGAGGCAGGCCTTGAAGACTTAATCCCGGATTTGGAAATTTTGTGATATGTTTATACATGTTATAGTTATTTTAAGATAATTTATACTCTTTTAGGAGTGAAGTAGCTGTAAAAGGAAGAGCTATCCCCGAGCCCGTTAATAAAAATAGGTCACAGACTCCTTCGTAAAGAGTAGGGGATCATCCCGGGTCTGTATCTGTAAACACATACTCATAATATATGTCTACTACACCTACCTCCACTAGGCGTGGTGCACCAATGGAGTAAACAAATAGCCAAAGACAGAATGATTGAAGCAACTAAGCTGCTTCCATTGTTTCGTCCAAGGACGATCGATGGTGATGAGCTGTAATAGTTCTGTACTACTTGCGTATATAATAAGCTTATAAAATTATTATATACGCAATAGGAAATATATATGGCCTAGATCTCAGACCAGGTCTGTCACCTACTTCACTCCCATAAGACTATTGTTTTATTCTACAGGACTATAAATGTATAAATCATATCACATTTTACCTACAAAAAGCTAGAAGTTTTTGACCGATATGCCGTCGTCCGCAATGGCTGGATACTGCAAAGTAACATAACCGATATGGTGCCTGACCGCATGGGATTTTCGCTCAACATTGTGCATGTTTTTTTTACTACTGAGAGTGTATATCGCGCAGTAGCCTCCTTCACATCCGCTATTTGTCATGTAAAATAGAGTCTGGACACGAGACTACGATGATTCTTACACTTTCATGGTGTCAAATCATGTTTTACCCAATTACGGGCGCTTTTCTACACTTCCAGAGTGTAAAACTCGGAATTCAAGTAAACTATTGCATGTGTGAAAAAAAGCTATTTTACGAAATCGACGTTTAGCACAATATCAGGTTAAAAACTACACATTTCGTATGTACCCAGCAAAATTTGACACCCATTTCTAAGCGTGTGGCGATGTCTATAAAGTCATTTGGACCCTATAGCCCTGCGTATTGACTTTGCAACCCCGCCTCTCGATTTGTGTAAAATCTGCCTCTGAAAAGTGTAACATTAGGTTCATAATATTATGTCAATTGTATTCACAACATACTTACGTTTTTACTTGCGTTAATAGAATGCCTAGATACGTTTTTAGAAAGTGTTTTTACCTGAAAGGGAATCACAAAAGAGAAAGAAAAAAAACATTATTGTAAGACGTGGTACGTTAATTCATAATGTTTGACTTTCTCATAACATTTCTCGCTAAAAAGTGACCTTTGTAACACATATATATGTACAAACACGATGCAGATATGTCCATGATAATAATTATTATAGATATTCTTGCATTGGTGTCAGTTCCATTTTTATTGGCGCCTTTACAGGGTGTATCAAAAAAATTAGGACACTTTTTGATGATGGTTTAAATCCTTGTTAAATCACTGAAGCATGACCAATTTTTATTTTAATGTTATGTAAAACCGAGAAAGATAAAATCCTGAAAAGATGAGAAAAATCCATCATTAGTTAAGGAAATTGTGACCTATTAAGGCAAGGCAATCTATTTTGTAGTATGTACAATGGTCATTCACACAGTAACAGTAGAGTAACATGAACGCACACACTATTTATACCAATTCATTACTTATGCTAATGAACCATCTACAGTGGGTTCGACAACTTTTTTTTAATTTGCACAGAATATGCACGCATCTGATTTGTGGATTATTTATCCAGTATTGATTTGTGCCAGAATTAAATGGATTACCAAACTTATCTTTGCTATTGACTGATAGATTATTTTCTATGTTTATAATTTTTGTAACGAATTGAAACGTAAACCATGTTATTTACTGGTCTATACATGTACATGTAAATCCCATTGTACAAACCAGTAAATGACATGGTTTACGCAAATGATGCTAATTTTCTTATTTTTCATCGGATTGATCTCATATTTTCAGGATATCATAATAAATAATTGAGCTTTACATTGAGACTAAATTGGTCATGGTCCAATGATTATAACAAGTATTACACCGTCATGAAAAAGTGTCCTATTTTTTGGATACACCCTGTATGTTTGGTGATGCAAAGTATTACTTTGTTGACTATCGTATATAAGTCTTACGTACAAGTCACTTATACGTATGAACCATACACACTCAGTTTTGCAGTTATGCCTTATGTCACTGTATCAATAAGCGGTTGATTTAATGGGATATTTCCATATTAACCACCTTACCCTTGATTGTAACGGTAATATAAGGAAGAAATGTAAAAGTGTATCATAATTTCCATCTTTGATTGCATTTTTGTTAACAATAACGACAAACGCAATACAACAATAAAACTGTAGAATAATGAAAATATTCCCGTGGTTTATGTATCAATCTTCTTCATTTAGTGTCAGTTTAGGTTGAAATTGATTATTTTAATATTAAAAGGAATATTTATACACAATAGCCTTGCTTTGTGGAATAATTAGCTTTCCTACTAAACGGGTAAACTTATTTTCATATCAATCCAGAGTGAATCAAAACCCTGCACTAATTCTTCATCTAGGAACCATCTCTTTTTTTCAAAAACAAGTTCAATATTTGCATTTAAAAATATTAGTCAGTAATAGTGTCCAATGAAAAAAATGACGTTTATTCCAGTTACCGATTACGCTTTGAAACATCTTTCACGTAGTGCCCAATTCGAAATACGGGCAAACGAACTAGTCGGGCGGTCGGTCGGGCGGGTTTTTTTCACCATTTTTATGAAAATATGAATTTTTGAAATTAAAAAAAAAAAAAATCAAAAAAAAAATCGTCGAATTATGGAATGACAACTTCTTACCGATAACATATCAGATTGCAGGCACATTTTAGTTAGATATGTCACTGATTTACTTAAAACGTATAAGGTAAAAGAAATGAAAAAAATAAAACCAACCACCCCAAAAAATATTGATTAACAAAATTAACCAGACGACTGTATTTCAATGAAAAACATCGACTATATTGACTTATATTGACTTAGTTTTATATCAATAGAAACTTCACATTGACCAAACGACCAATTACCATGACAACCATTATATAGGTGTTGCAACAACAAGCTAAACATTTGAGCCACCGTGCAATTTTATATTATATTTTCCTTGGCTCGCTTTCTGACATTTTGGTCCAATCATTATAACAATTTTTGAAATTATTTCAATAACATCGATACGTGTTGCATCTTCACAGGACTAGAAGAAATATTGTTAGCATCGCCAGTATGGAAGGAAGTTGCATGAATTGTCGTACAATATTTACCATATAAAGTGATATCAATTAATCATCTTTTGGTTTATGTGGTCAACTTAAAGGTAGCTGTTCCGATTTTGAACTTGAAGTTTTCTATTCGACATGAAAGTTCATCCTCAAAAAAGTCGTATTCCAAAGTTTGAGTTGCATAATTATAATGGTTCTTATTTTAGGCGCACAAGATGCCGTGAAATGTGCCCATTGAGTTGTACACAAACTATATTGGTGGTTACCACTTTTCGCGGTAATTCGATGTTATTTCACCGATTTCTTCGTAATCATACTGATTTGGACCGTCAAATTTCAGTATGTTAATCAGAAAAATATGATCTTTCATATGATATGAAAATCTCCATATGTTTGAGAAAAATCTGTGGTATGAAAATGTGATCGGGTCATCTACCTTTAAGTAATGCTCAAGTGAATTGACTTCAAATTTTGCTAGTAGAATATTTCACAAATATCAGGGTAGGTATACCACATTTGGGAATAATTCGCTATTAAAGGTATGATAATATTATACCCATTTCCTTTTATTGTTGTATAACCTAAGTTAATGACTGTGCGATATAGGCAGTACAGAAATAGTTTAAAAGTGTGCCTCTGCTTAAAATAATACTAATGTACAGACGGTTGCACAAATAGTTCTTAAGAACACAGTAGAGTGTCCTGTTGCATACTTGAGAATCATTTGAGAACCATATTATAAATAGTTGGGCATGTAGATATTTAAATGCATGCTGTTAATAGGTTTCGTCTACTGTTCATATACAATGGAACCCGATATCTAAGTGTTTGTTGAAGCCCACACGGGTTGCATCAGAGCTCCTTGCGAACATATTGTTATAGTTACCATTTAGTCAAGAAAGGATTCTTTAAACACTTTTTTCCCTCTTTCCTAACACGTTAAGCCTTGAAAAACACTTATTGGTTAACGAATATGGGATCTACAGTTGTGCTTAGTCTTAGTAACCAGTAATGGCCTAATCTGTTAACCTGGATTTAAATTTTTGCCAAGATCACTGCTTGCTTTTAATTTATTTATATGTTCTGACAATGTATACGGGAAACTTTACTCTTTCTTCCTTAGATTTATATTTTGTTCCACACCTATTTTACCTAAATTAATAAATCTGTTTAGTGTCTGATACTTCATCTGAATTAACGGGAGTTGATATACAGACTCCCTTATTTCTGCGTTAAGGTAGCGTAAACCAAACAGTTCGCCCCTCACCCAGCTACTAAAGCGTGCCTCTACTTAAACCAATACTAAACGAACAGACAGTTGTACGAATAGTCTTGAGAATACAGTAGAGTGTCCTGTTTCATACTTGAGAATAACTTGAGGACCATCTTATAGAGATTTGGGCATGTGGATGTATGCTGTTGTCAGATTTCGTCTACGGTTCATCTTTGATGGAAAGCGTCTGAACCCGATGTCTGAGTGTTTGTCCAGGCCCCAACAGGATCGAAGCGTCTTGCGTACGTACATTTTAAGGTTATCTTTAACTCAAGAAGGGGTTCTATAAGTACTTTTCAGAAGAACAAAACCAACCAATGCACATAGAAAAATTGCTGTTGTCAGATTTTGTCTACGGTTCATCTTTGATGGGAAGCGTCGGAACCCCAGTTCAAACAGCTCAAAAGGAGTGATATTTTGGAGATGAAATGACCACTCGTTTAGAGTGAATTTCACTCTCACAAAAGAGCAATGAAATTCACTCTTTTTGAAAAGTGAACTTTACTCAAAACGATTGGTCACTCAGTTGACTTTTTGTAAGTGTGAAATTTCACTTTTTTGGGGTGGTTTTTTACGCTTTCACAATTAGAGTGTACAAACTATTTTACTGTAATGTAAAATCATCATTAGGTAGGTACGGGATTGGTTATGGATTTGATGCAGTTATAAACCCGTGATTATGTATATATATTTAATACATAATACTTTATGAAGCCTAATTATGAGCCCATGGCGAACTTGTCCCGGCCTATGTACGAACCTGCCCCGGGTGCGAATTTATTAACCGTACTCACTCACTGTTTAAATGTATTGCTGTACAATGTACATGTGCTATGCACTTTACTCCGTCAGGTATCAAATGTTGTTTACGATAACGAACATTGCGCCCCGGGTGGGGGGAAGTTCATAATTTTAAAACACCTGTCTTTATCCATTACTGAAAATGGGGCGAACACTCCCCCGCCCTCACCTACTAGTCTTTCAGTGCCTCCTCACGGTATGAGTACTTTTAACTGACTGCTACACAGCCGACATTGGCATGTTATACTGTTAGGTCCGTATGCACAAAAGAGTTAGACCGGGTCTAAAGTTAGACCTGGTCTAAGTGAAATTTATTCATGCCTCAAAATCAGTTTTCCTCTGCATTTTCATGAGATATTTTGTGCTATTTTTGAACTTTGCATCCGAATCTTCACAATTTGTTAGCTTATTTGAAAAGGAAATGTAATTAAAGGTGTGCTTTCACAAAAACTAAAATCCCCTTAGACCAGGTCTAACTTTAGACCCGGTTTAACTCTTTTGTGCATACGGACCCTAATGTTTAAAGAATCTAAATAAATAACCAGGAAATATGTACAAACAAGTGTCTTCCGTTACAAAGTGTTATTACTTTGTCCTTTATTTAGGTATTTGGTATTTTGATGAAGACTTGTGTTATATTCTTTAAGAAATACTATATTATAGTATTTCTTAAAGAATATAACACAACCTTCCTTGCGCCTTTGATCTGTCTGCTTCACTAATGCAGCCATCGAGAGTACTACAATAGTTATATTGTTAACGCCAGATAAGTAGAGAGGTTTCTAGTTAATCACCGATCTTTTTCCTATGCTTTTAACAATAGAACGAAATACCGTTGGAAAAGCGCTTTTAAATCGCTAGAAAAATGCTTTAAAAGCACTGAGAGTTTGGATATGGACCCTTAGGTATTTGGTATTTTGATGAAGACGACTTTTCTTCGAGCTTTGAATTCAAGTAAATCCAGTCAAGTCGCTTCATGGTTAAATAATGTTCGGTTATCGGAATACCTTGAATTTGTACCTTCACTTGGATTACGAGTCGTAGATGCCCCGGGCCCCAACAATGGATGTCAGTAACTCGAACAAGCCTATCCATTAACCTGGATCTAAATGTTCGTCCCGATTCACTGCTTGTTTTTCATTTATTTACGTGTTCGTTTCCGTTCACATGTTTGTTGAAATCACATTTGCCGTCCGTTATAGGAGCGGGTTCCATTTGATTTCTCCGTTGAGCTGACTGTTTTGTTTCACATCTATTTTGTTTGTCTCTATCAAATGAACAAGTGTGGTCTCTGTTTCTTCAGTGGAATCAACGGGAGTTACTACTACAGTGCTGGTGTTTGCAGCATAACAATGTAATCTTCTTCGATTTCAACTACAGTGACAACTGATCACTGTCTTCCCCTCAATCGGAAGATAGTACCTATACTAAAATGGTACATCGGCCAAGGTTTGTGAATCTACAATAGTTAATATGAAATATGAAAGTATTTCAAGCAGAAAACAATTGGTCAGACGTAAAAGGTCATTAGAAAGTTGCAGTCAAACATCTTATCGTATTTTATTTCTGAACAACAAAATATATTAGTACATGGTGATATGTTGCAATATCCTGTCATATACAACACTCATGATTTTTATGCGTGAGCATACATAATTGGTCAAAACTGTTAAAATGCAATCAAATACGTCAAGTAGTGTCAACATCAATCGATAGTACTCGAGATATTATCAGAAATTAATTTCATTTTCTTCACAAATTGTGCATACAAAAGATAAAGAAAACAACATCGTTCATAGGACATTACCAACACACCCTTACATGCATATCCGCCATATTCCCCTATCTCGAGAACAAGGCCTTACTAATATGTATTCCTTTGGATGATACGATTTTCCGATTTCAACCCATTTCCGTCAATTACGATTCTCAAAATTGAGATAAAACTCCTTTATTCACGCACACACTATATGTACTGTTCAATCCGTCAGAATCGTATTCGACACATTATATTTTGCTCATTTATTGCTTAACACGCGATTTTGTTCAGAATCCAAATACTAATATCTTAAAATGCATCACTAAGGAGTTTTCTATCAACAAGCAAAATTATAACGGATTGCATTTTGATATGTGCTATAGTTGATTTTTTTATCATGTAAATGCGTAATGGGTTTCAAGATTCTTTACACTAGTCTAACTAATGAAGGTCTTACACCAAGGAT
Source organism: Ophiura sarsii (assembly GCA_035610835.1). NCBI lineage: Eukaryota > Metazoa > Echinodermata > Ophiuroidea > Amphilepidida > Ophiuridae > Ophiura > Ophiura sarsii. Next base: position 33,774,402 of record CM069456.1, read on the forward strand.
ATGCTTCAAGTTTACCAAAAAGATAACTTACAATGCACTTTAACTGTATTTCACACAGGAATAGCAGACACTGGGTACATAAAACATAGACTAAATTAAGGGGACCTGGTCCGTGTATATAACCGGACAATCGTTTTTCGTTATTTCGTTTTCAACACGGTAAGCAAAAAACACAAATAGGTTCATTTTCCGTTTGACTGTCAGAGTAGAAAAAACAAACAAGAGAAAAACTAGAATTTTTAATGTTCGTTTTTATTACTCTATTTTCAACTAATAGTGGAATCGCTTAACGAAATTACGCAGACCGGATACAAGCACCAAAGTTTGCACGAATCTTCATTAGGTCAAAACAATTGATTTTGGAAGGGGTGCTCATTTGACAGATGATTGGAACCTAAGATGGCGGCTAAAAATTAAAATGGCGTCCATATATTACACATTAAATGTTTAAATGCATTCAACAATATGTGATTAGTGTTAATAGTGTACTAGTGTGATACAAATATAATACGAATACACTATATTGATCAAAATTGCAATATGGTCGCAAAATTCAAAATGGCGGCCGGTTAATACTTATCGTATATATCAATGATACATTTTATGTAAAGAGTAACTCTTGACAAAAGGAATGTTGTGGTCGATGTGTTTTAATTGATAGAAGATATTTGAAGATGGTAATTATCCAATATGGCCGCCAAAGAAGATATAAGTGGTCGGTGATGTAAAACTTGCTTTAAAAAAGCATTATTTTGTTCCGATATTTCTGGGGATATATGTGGTTCATCCACTTAATCATACGCAAAATAAATGCAAACAGTTATCAATTAACTGGCTGGCAGCCATCAGGTCGAATAAATGTCTGCCTATTTTAATACAATGAGATAGAACAAGGATAGCATCCTTATTCTTGATTTCTCACTATTTGGCACATTTACATTTACAAATGCCAGTGAATTATAATTTATAAGACCTGCTGTTGCATATTGAACAGTTCCATCTTTTATACACATTTGATAAACTCTTTGCATGTATCTGATACCTTGGGGATAGTTAACCAAACCGGATTCCAAACACCGTTTGTCTGTTTCCATCCAAAACTTCCTGGAGTAGGTACGTGTTGTCTTGTCCGGTTACTTGAAGCCCATCTACCCATTTGATATACATGTATGTCCCGATTTGAATGTTGAAGAAGTGCATTCCGCAATAAAAATGAACTTTGTTGGTAACAGCATATCGTCTGTTGTTTTCCTATGTTGAATTGTCCATAAAATGTTAATACCTTTGTTGGAGGTAGTTTCCCAATTGCACCTGGCTTGTTACTAGCCCTCCCCTCGTCGTATGCTTTCCAAGCATATAAGTTTGCCCTTATTGGACCGATGATGTCGTATCACAATCTGTAAATGCGTGGAGCATTCACAGGGCTTTGGACTTCGTTTCAACTCTTTACCCATACCGAACGCTATCTATATCTGTTGTATTATTGAATGTGAGAATGAGCTTTACCATAAGGTGTGCCTAACTGTAATATCTATCTGGGATCAAACCAGCTTTTCAAGGAGCAAATCAATGCATACATTGACTATCAATGGGATAGTAAAAAAGAGAGGCCCTCTGTCCACCCAGATGAATCTAACGGATCTCTCATATTTCGCCATAAGTGCCATCTCTGTGTGCAGTCCACGAAGCATACGATGTTAGTTCACTGTCGTTCTTCAATCTGCCAAATTGTTTGGGTACGATTTTGTCATTTGTCATTCTGGTACCGCAACAGACGGAACTTTATGAGCAACTGTGTATTCGCATAGTTGTCTGGTAGATTGAGCTATTTGTCACTAGTTTCCTGTGTGGATGTTCGAAGTAGTGGCCTCATATTATTCCTAAATTTAGTCTTGGTGGGAAATTAGAAACCCGTAAACTTTGATTCCGTTAGGGCCCGTTACTCTAAATTATGTCCATTGAGCAGCTCATCCAGTAATAACTTTGAGCTAGCAGGTAACGAATCATATTAATTATCATATTTATGGGTTGAAAATAGAAAGTTTCACACTGTATTTGAATCATTAGTGTTATTCATTGTAGCGGCCATTTTGGATAGCGGCCATCTTTTAATCCTGTGGTTGTATGTTACATAGCCTTATCTAGTATACATAAACATGAAATAAACTATAAAATATACCGTACGTTATTATTTTGGGACTTTACGTATAAAATCGTTGTATCAATAGCCGCCATGTTGGATTCAAAAATTAACTTTTGATAACCAACAAAACATATCCATATAAGATAATTCCACTGATATAATACATCCGTCCAGTATTTAGACTTATGAAGGTCGTTAATGGAGAGACATTAGAGTAAAGAGGTACATAAAAGAGTGACATTAAATAGAGACATAGAAAGACGTGCCGCCGATTAAGTACTTACAGGAAGGCACGGGATGTAAATGAAATATTCGGCATTTAATGAACACAACAGACAGTTAGGAATTATTTGAATATGTTGGAATAGGTATTTAAACTTTCGAAGGCACTTAAAATTCATTAGAATTCAAATCAATATTATCATAACGAAAATGGTGTGTTTTTACGATTACCGCAACGTAATATTTTAATTTACTCATCGTAAATATACGAATGAAAGTTGAAGATAACTTTCATGAATTCTTACGCTGGGTGATGCAAAAGATTACTCTGGCATCAACGAAAAAGTCTACAATATAAGTGACTTTGTACTCTGAAAACTAGCGTACTTATTTCACAGCTGGTCCTTATTCTCAAACCGTTATCTGCATTTATAAACACCCACCTTTACCTCGACACACAAAACATTATCGGCTAAGGTAAATCAAATACCCTGGTCTTCGGGACCGATAGATACATACTTTTCAATTTGAGATTTTTTGTCTTCACATTTTTACAATTTTGTTTATTTCTTAGTTTGGTAATATATTTTAAAAAGCAACAACTAAGAACGACCGATCGTCGCGTTATCGTCAGACAGAACATCCTTTCGGACGTTAATGCACTTTCCACGACAAAATGAATCGATTTTTATTTTTGGCATCCCATGTCAATTTAATATATAATTAAATATCAAACAAAACGTTCAGTTATTCTGACATGCCGTAATTGTGGCTGATGTTGCTTTAATTCGACACATGTTACTGCACACACCTACCCTGTCAGATTACATAATTGCCTTTAACTCTTGTGAAGCATGACAGTAATCCAGTGTGAAATAAAATTTGATTGCTGCATTATTTATCATACATTTGGCCAGGGAATAAGAGCTAGCCAGCTCTGCGATAGCACGCAATTACACTTACTACTATTTCCTCGCGTAACAGTGTACTCACCATTTTTGTATTGTTTTGATAATCATTTTAACTAAAGAATGCTATATTTAACACTCTCGACGCCAAGTGTGTATTTAATAAGGAAACAGTTATGTTTATACGAAATAAAATTAGCGAGCATCTTTGTACACTTTATGTACAGCAGGGAGGACATTTTCATTTAATGTTGTGCTTGAATATGAATATTGATCATAATTTATCATCAATTCGACTCACAACATGGTTTACGGAATTGTTGTGGTGCAATGGGAACACAAACATTGATTCTCGATTAAAAGCAACCTAAACCCACCCAAATAAAAAAACACGACACCGATACTCGAAGTACGCGAAGTTCGTATGAATTAAAAATGTACCTGTTCCCTTTGGGAAATAGATACAGCACGGGTGTCAGTAAGCATAGCGTCAGCACAACAGGCAAAAGGAGACATAATTATAATTATTCTGCGCAACGCATATTCCACTGCTTACCCCCTTTCGTTAGGGAGCACATCAAAACTCGACCGCCCGGCAACCGCCGGTTCCGTGGGGTTCCGTGCGGTTGCAGCCGGTTTCTATTGTTCTAAACAATTATATGCGGTCCAACCGGGCGGAACCGGCGGTTGCCGCGCGGTCGAGTTTTGACGTGCTCCCTTAGTCATACCATAGGACTACCCTATCTGACCTCAAATCTGCTCCCAATCCGAGAACCGCTATCAATCAGAGAACCGCCCAGTAGGATGGCATGAATCATTTGTCTATATTAAATTTCAGTGTTTCCCTTGGTAGACTGATGTTTGAAATATCACCCAAATGAGTAGGGCTATTATTATACCTTTGGGCGGACTATCTCTCCTTACCTTAGCATGCGTTTCTGTGGGTAAAGATTCCTGTGTACTCGCCGTGTAACCCGGGCAGGGGCCGCCTGTGCATCTATCCAAAAAGAAACCCAAGCGAGGACGACAAGCAATAGACTTGGTACGTAAAGGCCCTGTCACACCATAGCGTATGGCCTGAACGTTGCCTGAACGTATGCCGACGTATTCAAAAAATAGCTCGAAAATTGTCAGAGTCCAAGAACGTCCAAGAACGTCCAACTTCCCAACGAATTGCGTAGGAAAAGTCGACATCGGTGATGGAATGGACGTATCCATATCGTATCCATAGTGTATCAAACGTATACATAGCGTATGACTAACGTATTGATGGCGTATCACTAACTTATAACAAACTTATGACAGCGTATCACAGCGTATGCGATCGGCGAGCGTATGATCAACGTATGCTTAACGTATTCGTAGCGTATGTCTGCCGTGTTCGACGTATCCTCAGTGTATCCTCGGCGTACATCAAACACGTGACTTATGCCGCTGCAGAAACTGAGTTTCGTACACGGCGGGACAAGTGGTTGCCAGTTCAAGTAAACGCAGCCTAGATGATAACTATTAAAATATCTAGAAGGGTAAATCTATAGGTCCAACCTATAACTTACGACGAGTAACGTCAACGTATGTCAGCGTATGTCAACGTATGTCTAACGTAAGTCTAACGTATGTCAGCGTTTGTAAACGTATGTCTAACGTACCACGAACCTATCGGGAACTTATGCAGAACGTAAGTTAAGCACACGTTGAGTACGTCGAGAAATTTTGAACATGCTCAATAGTTTTTCGCGGGCTCGACGTGTTCCATATTTCCACAACGTATCACAGCGTGCTCTTAACGTAAACGACGTATCCCCAACTTACCCCTAACTTGTATCAGCGTACACCAACGTACAGCAACGTATTTTCGATATATCGCATACGTTGTCATACGTCAGGCGATACGCCATGGTGCACACCATAGCGTATCGCTTGAACGTATGCCGACGTATACAAAAAATAGCTCGAAAATTGACAGAGTCCAAGAACGTCCAACTTCCCAACAAATTGCAATATTTTGGTTTGTATCAATGCTAGATAGCTATATATTTTCAGCCGATGTACATCAACGTATACCAACTTACGAGTAACGTACCTCTAACGTACAGTTTTGTGTATGTCAGCGTATGTCAACGTATGTCTAACGTACCACGAACGTACATGCAATTTATGCAGAACGTATTAAGCACACGTTGAGTACGCCGAACATTTTTGAACATGCTCAATCATTTTTCGCGGGCTCGACGTGTTCCAAATTTTCATAGCGTATCACAGCGTGCTCTTAACGTAAACGACGTATCGCCAACTTACCCCTAACTTATATCAGCGTACACCAACGTATGTTTGATATTCTCGCATACGTTGGCATACGTTCAGGCGATATGCCATGGTGTGACAGGGCCTTAAGCTACTAAAATGTAACTCTGCATCTGACGCCGAAAATTGAACTTGACGTAGGCACATGAGTAGACCCCTAAAAGAAAGAAAATGTAAATACATATTTGTATCTTTATTTATTTATAACAATTAGGCTGAAGAGCCAGGACAAACCCAATAGTGACTTAAGCACTAAATTAAAGGGATGCCCGATGTACTTGTGTACAGATACAGACCCGGGATGATTCCCTACTCTTTACGAGTCTGACCTTTAAACGTGCTCGGGGATAGCTCTTTCGATGCACGGGACCACCATTTCTACGTGACTTCCGAACCATGAGACAATTGAGACTAAGTACCTTGCCCAAGGATACAAACATGTTGGCCGTAGCGGGGCTCGAACTCACAATCTTTGCATCGTGAGACCGGCGTCTTATCCACTAGACCACACACGCTCTCACTAAACTTCAGTATCACAATGCAATGCAATGAGCGTAGCTTACAACAAAGCCAATGAATAAGCCTTTGGCGTGATAATAACTGAGTAAAACGTATCCCACTAGAGCCCCAGTTAACCTCTGAGTTACGTTTTCTTCAAATAAAATTAAAAGCTGTTCAAAATTAAATATTCTAGACATCAACGAAAATTGATGTTTCATCAGTGCGTTGACCAATGTTGAATACAATGTTTTCTGCTCAATATTATTGTATTATAAACTAATTGACGGTCTACTCAAAATCTATATTAAACAATAAGCATGCACATGTTCTCGTTCCACCTTTGATGCTACTTTTCTTTTCACCTTATATAGATGTTGCTTGGGTAATAATGATTAAAAGTCAGCAAAAAGATGTATTGGATTTTTATTATTGTTGAGAATTGGTCATAATTAATAGCAGTCCTTAGACGTTAACTAGCAATAATTTGACGTTGAGAGCCAGTGCTAACGGAGTGCATCTTTTTATTATAATTCTATGGCGATTTGCTCGTAATAATGATACGCTTGTTATTCCTACATTTGCAGTCATACTTAATGTTATTTTAAAGAATAATTTACATAAATAAACGCATCGTGCACTTTGAAATTTACTCTTTAAAAATCTTGAAGTATATAACATGGCTACTTCAATTATTTATACGCCGTTTATGCGTCAACGGACGCTTTAATATTTGTATATACTAGGCATTTTGAAGGAATTAAAAGCTCTGTATTTATCTTAAATATATGAATCTTAATATACGATATAATAGCACTACGAAAGCTACGACAAGAATAAATAAATAGCGCGTGGATATAAGAAATCGTAATATCCTCTGAAAGGATTATAGACTTATATGAATCATGTCAATCATAAATTCATTACCACGTTTTATCAGTGTTAATGAGAAACAATTGTGATAAAAAGTATAACAGGTATTATTGCTAGCCGGAAGAAAAGTTTCACTTTGTGACTTTTGAAGTTACATCCGTATAATTGGTAAAAGTGTATATTAATGTATAATAAACCGTGCTCGATGCAAATTGTCGTGCAGATCGTGTAGTCTTAAAAATACACGTGCATTTGAGAAATTAGGTCGATATATATTGTAACCCATTGGGGGCCACAATAAATTTAATACCCTTTACGATGAGGTCTGCCACTATATATTTTAACGTGTTCAGGGTGAAGCGTCTGAATGCACGGGACCAACAGCTTTAACGTGACTCTCCGAACCACGGCGAACTTACACTCTCCGTATAGACCTGCACGTTGTACACAGTGAACGGGATAGAGGAGAAATTCTACAATTAAATTAGATTATCAGTTTAAACCACGGAATGAGACTCCGATAACTAACCTCAATGAATTTTAAAGATTTGATTGTAGAATTTCCGACCTAGATAAGAACTTTTTGGGGGTGAACAAAGAATCCTGGTTTCAAGGCGACTTGAACCCACGATCCTGTGATTGCTAAAAAACTCCCGAACGACGATCATCGCGCTAGACCGCTCGGCCAACCTCTACCGCATACATATATACGTACTGGTTTTGCAGTTCAACCTATGATATCAAATAAAATCCAAGAAAGTGTTTAGCGATAGAGATAGCTAGCTACTATCCACATTATTGCATTGGGTACTACTCTCGCCTATGTTGAATTCTGAAACAAGATAAAGTCATAATGCGAAAAGCAAATGGCATCATCCACAGTATTAACAATGTGATACAAAAAGAAAAGTCGCATGGGTCAAGGATACTCAAAATAGTCGCTTTATAACATGCAGCAACAACAGCTGCTTGTGGCATCAAGAAAATAAGCAGTAGCAGAAGCTTAGAAAACTGCAGATGCCTAATCCAATTTAGCGTCAACAACACCTTTATAACTGTATTCTTTTGAATTACTTACCGATTGCATAAGTGAGATTTTTATTCCCGCTCTCCGTACCAATATATCAAATTTCGAAACCGTAAGACTGGGAGTTACTTCAACATCCTCGTCTTGTATGGTTAAAACCAGATCTTTCATGGAATATAAGCATCTGAAATATAACAATGGCGTTTGATAACAGTACTTTTAGTATCATATAACTCTGCAGTACCCGCTGAGAAGATCTATCTTCCACCGGATGGGAGGGGGCAATTAGTAGATTTGAGGTCACGGGGATGTGTCATCATATAGGATCCAATTTTTATAACTATTTTTGGTCAATTTATGAGTCTCACATCCTTAATGTTGCTGTTTTTCACGGAATATTTTATCAAATCTGTCAAATATCAAGGACAATTATGAGTCTCTGGTCAACATTTACACCCAGTCACGTAATAACAACATTACCTTGGGATAGGGAAAAAGATACATCAAGAAACAGTGGCCCACAGATGTCTGCATTCTAGGATCAAGGTAAACATGCCGTAAGTCAAGGACAGAGGGTCCTAGGATACATTAATGAGCAAATGCCCAACCAGGGACACTAACGGGAGACCAAGATTAACCAGGTGCATGGTCTCAAACACGGAAAAGTACAGACCGAGATCTTCGATGAACACGGTCAAGGAAAACACACCTAAGATCGTGAACATTGCATAGGAAGATCTTGAGAAGATAAACCGGTTTCAAGATTTCTAAGTCAGTTGAAAAGGTAGTGCTAGGGAATCGAACCATGGAACTCTGCATTGCAAAGCTTGTCTGTCAACCACTAGACTAGCGAAAGGGTGAACTGACCAGGACATGATTTTAATTACTTTTAAACGTTACCGAACAAAGCAATACTATTATTATGATAAGTACACACAATATTATGATTAGAGCTTTGACACACATGATCGTCTACCTCGGGTTGACAGCCATGCGGGTATTTCTATTACTGCGTTTGGATATGCCTACATGTTAATGGGCATTACGAATCTTTATTTTTGATAATCTTGAATCAAAGTTACACAACTTATTTTGTCTGCAACCTGTTAGACGCAAATGGTGAATCCAATCCGAATGCGTTTTATTCATTTTGGACTTTTTTCATAAAGAGTACCATCATTTTAGCCATACACTAACATGCTTTAACCTTGCGCCCTACATATATACAGAATCACCAAACCGCACCAACCTATTTTACAGTCAAGGTGAGCGCCACTTATGTTTCACGATCACGCAACAGTACACATATTAACTGTTACTTCGTGTCTACACCGGATAAACCTTTTAAGTAACACTAATTAAGAATTAATAATGAATTTAATAATGGATAAGTCATTATTAATGCCAGTCATATTTATTCAGGCCATAATGAATGAACCTGAGGTACGAATTAGTTTTCTATTCTGCTTATAAGACGATAATTCCAAAAAAACCTTTTAGAGAATCCATCTCCAAGTTGGGATATTTGGCCATCAATCCTTTAAATAAATAGAATTTATGAAGTTAATAAATTCATGACCTAAATATAAATGCATCCACCAGTCAGAAAGAACAATTTATTCTGGCTGTATACAACTTTGCCCCACTTTTTATTCATCTCTTACTGTTTTGGTAATCCCACAAGTTGCCGCAAGAGCGGGCTGACAATGCTAAATAAAATACCAACTTAGGGAGTGTTCAGAAATACTTTGGTAGGGGGGGGGGGGGGGGGGGGGGGCAACTGAAATGTTTCGGTGCCGAAACTTATTCCCCCTCCCCCCCCCCCCCCCTTACAATTGAAAAGCTTTTTTGCCCATCCCCTTTGAAACATTTATTGACCCCCCCCCCCCCTTACAATAAGATGTAGACAAAGATGTATGGATATATTATAGGCCTACATGGGATTCACAATCTTTATTTTTTGACATCTCGAATTGAGGTATTGCAGCATATTTGCTGCCAGCTATTTGTTGCCAGCAACCTGTTTAGCGTAAATGGTAAATGCTACCCACGTATTAACGTAACTGTTGCTAAAATATGTTAATTCCTACGATAAGGCGAAGAAAACAATGCGATTGATTCTGTTTTTTGTTCGTTAGGGCGAAATCTATTGTTTAAAATGACGTTAAGGCGATTTTTTTTTTAAATGACGTCTTATTAACATCATAATAACAATGTTATAATTTATTTAGTTTACGATGTTATAATTTATTTAGTTTGGACTTGTTCAAAGGTTACCATCTTTTTCATGAATGACACGATTGCAGGAACTAACAGGAAGCCCATCCACGTTATGGCAATTAGCCATGCACCAATGTGCTCTGACCTTGCGCCCTACATACAGGGCCACTGTTACAATGCAATAACTCGCTAATCAACCTTTTAGAGTAACTGGCTTAACGCTTTTCATGTGGCTATCAGTTTTACCATAAAATACAAAACACATTTTTCAGAAATCTTTCCTAACTTTCAAGGTGTATCTCAAGAATTACTGAACCAATGCAAGACATGTACTCATTTTAATGCATTTCTCATTGGGATTCTAAATATGCTATTGAAATTCAATCATTTGAACATTTATGAAATATTCTGTGACATTTTGGAATGTCGTCTGCCGCCGCGAGGAAAGTGTTAAGGTTAAAAGCGCTACAACATTATAGTCAAAATTATATAGTTCTTGGTCACGCTATAATACGCAATGTTAACCATTACTTCATGCATATACCGGATAAACCTTTTAAGTAATACTAATTAGGAATTATAAATGCCTGTCATATTTATTAATTATATAATGAATGCAAGTGTATTATACTGTGTTTCTTTATTCAACACACCCCGACGCACCATTATATTTTCAGGGTGGGGAGGGATAGCAAGTTGGGTTCGGGGCAGGATGTGTGTTAACCAGTATCGCATCGCAGTTTTCGCCACACTCAAGCACAACTGCGACGCACATTTGTACATGCATAGCAAACTTGCTAAACAACTTGTTTGACTCGGGACACTATTATTTCCTTCCGAAGTTCCGATTGATTTTAACTTACTATTATTAGTGATGTAAATGGTCCATTTCACGCCATTTAATCACGTAGTATTCCGTATTTGGATACGTTTAAATTGATAAACTCCACTTCATTCGTCGAGTTTACTCTACACATGACACGTTCCAGACTAATTGTTTACAAATTACATCATAACGGGACTGTTAAAATAAACTGCATAGGTACATGTAATTTACAAAGACTACAAACATGGCGGCCCCCACTAGAAAGACCTAAATGTGTAAGTTTTGGCAATCTCATGCTAATAGGGTGGCTTCCCCCCCCCCCCCCCCCCAAAAAAGGGGGTGGGTGTGCTTTGGTACAATTTTAAACATTTGCAATTTCGGAGTAAATTGTTTTCTAGAATAGGAAGAAGACTGATGAAATCAACTATTTACAATATATATTTCATATAATTTCACTAATTAGCTGTCCGCTGACCCGTTCAGAAGCAAACAATAAATAAAACCATCATGATTTACTATACGAATCTTGACATGCAACGGAAAGGGTGCCGAGTTCAAAACACATGGCCATACAGCTAGAGGTTATAATGTGCACATCACTGTTGCTAGTGCAAAAATGATCAAGGAGTACCGACCGAACGAAGTTTTTTTTGGATTTTGATCGTACACCTTTAAATGAATTCAAGGATTAAACATGGATCCCCCATTGTACAAGGCAATAACGATATTTGTTAGTAGTCAGAAGAACACTTTATTCCTGCTTCGTAAAACTATGCCCCACTTTTTATTCATCTCTGAAGATTTAAGTATCTCCCATAAGTAGTGCCGCTAAATTGTTCAGACATGGTAAATAAAATAGCAAATAAATTGGCTGGCCTACTTTTCCTAGCGTCGTCTTCCTAATAGGAACATAATGCAAACCATCACATTCAAGTACCAGAGAACTTGAAATGTGCACATCACTGTTGCTCGGGGAATCGAGCAGTCGGTTGAGCACAGGATCAAGGGATACCGACCGAACTTAGAAATAGTTTCATCTGAACGAAATTGGCAAGTCTCTGGCTTCTTGACCGATTGCGAATCGATTTAAACTATATATTCCGATTTATCATCCTTTGTAAAAGAACATTACGGTGCTTACATACAAGCTAAAACCTAACGCGATTCATCTGGGTTTTTTTTTTATGAGCATAATATGTCACGTTCGAAAAATGCTATTTCTAACTATTCTCATTGCAGACACAGTGACATTAGCCGCAACATACTGATCACGTGCGTGAAATAATTTGCAAGTTGCTTTCATGAAACCCGTTTGTGTTTTCTACGGGAAAAATCCCTCGAAAACTATAAGTATTGGATTTTCGATGTAATTTGGACATCCGTTATGATGTGGTTATACACAGACTAAATCATAAGTGTGTCGACCAGATGCTCTTATAGTATAATACTTCATAAAAATCTATAGCTGGTATTAAAAAAACTTGGAAAATTCAATTTTGTAAGGGCTGATATCCGAACTTTCAGCGGTGTTACACCGGTATTACACCGATGTTATACCGGTATTACACCGATATTTGTATATTTAATTATGACAAAGATACTTTTCACTGTGAAAAGTATCTTTGTCATAATTAAATACCTCCTTTAAAAGGTGAAGCTACTTCGGAGATATAATCGTATGGACAATATTTAAAGATAAGCTGTGGATTTCTATATAAAGAAGCGATGAAATGCACGCTGTGGTTATAACGAGTGTATCAATCGTATTGAAGCAATTCATGCATTCATTGAATTCAAACACGTTGATGGCAACAACTCATGTGTGACAATTAGGAAGTCGGCGTTGCCAACGCATCCTCCTCCATTTCGTCCTCAGACTAACTACTTATGAGGATGATGATGACTGTTGCATTATTAATCGATTTACAGCAATTTTGTTCTCCACCCTTTGATGCTAAAATATCTTCATAATGATTCACTCAATTTTCTGAATGATGTTTATTGTAACTTAAAGATATTTCGCAAGTAATTGTGAAATTTAAAATATTTTCATAGACAAATTAAATCAAGAATGCGTTTAATTTACATAACACATTTTGATACATGTTTATAGAATATGTGTATCAAATCAAAACACACACCTCCATTTCAACCGCGCGATGATGCAAAATGGCGATTCTCTTGTGCTGGGTAGTGATCGTTCGGTCTAAAATTGTGGCTTTAGGAGTTTGCCGTGACATATGGCTCTCGCCAACAATATTTTTCTCAGGGCTATAGCTACATTTTGGTATATAGATCTGTTTGCTAACTTTAAGGATTGCATGGCGAAATGCATTTATACGCCAAAAGAACGGGAGAAAAAATGAACACATTTTGCGAATATTTTTTGTTTGTTTACAATTTTGCATCGATGCATATGCATTAGTGGCTTCCAGATAAGGTTCGCTATCCTAGTTATTTGCATATGAACAGTGGGTTTATCTCAAATCGACAACGCTGTGTTACTGTACTTAAGGTATGGGGGAGTTGTTAAAGACCAAATAAAATATTTAGGTAACGATAGTATTATGCACATGTATGGATAATGCTGTTGGTTTATTGTCATTCGCCAATGTGAATTTTAATTTAATTATACGCTTAACACCGAGTTGAAGCTGTGACAGTTGCAGTTGCTGACGATATCTACAAATTATGTTTTGATCGGTAAACTGAGTTTTGAATACGTTTTTTTAGTTTACAGACAGAGCGATATAGTGAAGTTGTTGACACGTCGTCGTTTACATGGTCTGGGATGACTCTGATTGAGACAACCCTGCAATTGATCCAAAGTAAAGTAAGATTAAACTTTTATATAGACATCCATGCCGAAAACTATTGCTTGAATCTCATAAGGGCATCTCAATGTAGGGACTCGAAGTGTACAATCAATGTCAAGTAAACATGACCGAATAAATTACTCCAACAATCCGGACGTTAAGTAAATATTGTGCCTTGAGTTACTGACGGATCGTTATTTCGTTAACCTTGTTAGTCTATAAGTAAGTAGACATACTTTAAAGGAGTATTGAGAGATTTTCTGAAATAGAAAGGCCTCAATTTTGCCAGAAGTTGTTTTTGCACACATACAAACAAAAGGGGTATACATGTACTAACTACCATACTATCAATACTTGATAGTATTGCTTAGTTTTGTTGTTGAAGTATAACTAAACTATCAAAGTCACCTAAATCGACATAAATGCCTTCCATTACGATTCCATCCCCTTCAAACTTTCAGATAATCCTAACCCATTGAAAACAACCTTTATCGAGGGTAGTGTCCCCTTTTACACCATTTATCTGATTTATTTCACACCACCTGTGTCTTGCCACATTACATTCCAGTTGCTTGTAAGGTTTGAGACCAAGTTTGATAGGTTGAACTGGCCATGACGCTAGAATTAGTAAGTTCCACCCAAGAATTACATCCATCCAACACCATTGACCCATGCTGGGGACCTTCAGTGTGGCAGCGGTGGAACTAGAAACAAGCCTGAGGGGCTGCAGTATTGCCACATGACATTCCACACATGGTGTTTTTCCGCCCGATTTGGGCTAGTTTTAAAACTAAAATCTGCTCTTTGGATAATATATCGAAATTTGAACATCTGTTTTTATAAGATATGATATAGCACTAGTTTTTATGACAAATTAAAATTAAAAGTTGGAATTTGTTATCGCAAGAACATTTTCAAAAGTAGTACTAATAGAGCTTCTATTTACACCAACACTAAAGAGCCTTGAGCTATGCTTAGGATAGCGGTGGAAATGGTAGCACGCATGCTGGCAAGACACAGTTGGTGTAAAATAAATCAGATAAATGGTGTAGGAGGGGATGATTTATTACCCTGGATATGTCATCAAAGACGTGGTCAAGAAAGTTGGATTTTATACAGGGCACGGAACCGTAATGAGCAGCACTTGCTACCATTTCCACCGCTGTCCCAAGCATGGCTCAAGACTATAAGCGCTTGGGGAGGTCTGTTTCGGCCGGCGTACTTCAAGTGTTGTTGGGACTTTTTATTCTGTTTTCTTTTTGATAAAAGTGGCAATGATGAAAATATTGTGTAAAATTTCATATTGTTTGCTGGTCGAACGGGTGAAATCCATTGGATATTAACGAATTTAGCTAAAATTAACTGAAAGAAAATGTTACAATTTTAACCATACACTCCTTTAGTCAGATTCAATCAAAATTTGATAAATTTGTGGGTGGAACTAGAAGCCCAAAGTTCTAGTTTTGAAAGTTGTTGTGTAAGAAATTCTAACTTTTAACCTCAATTTGTCATAGAAATGAATGCTATTTCAGATTTTGTAATTTCTAAAGTTCAAACTTGGGAAAAAAATCACAACATATATATTATCCGTAGAGCATATTTTAGTTTTAAAACTAGCCCAAATGTGGCTGAAAGTCACCACTTGTGCCAAGTAATCTAGTCATTTGGCAAGATTGTCATTTGGCAAGATTGTAGAATGCCTTGGCCATCCTCAAGGCCCCCAGCATGCAGTTAATAGTGTTGGATTGACCACTTCTTGGGTTGAACTTAAAGCCCAACGTGTGACTTTTCAATGTTGTATTAAGAAATTCAATATTTGAACTTCAATTTGTTTAAAAAACTAGTGCTGTTTCAGATTTTGTCAAATCAAAAGTTCGAAAAATAGCAAACTCGAACAGAACGCCATGAACGATCTGTGAATGAGAGTGGTGAGTAGCTGACTGATTCCATTGTCGTGATCCTTACCCAAAATGCCAACAAAGGGAAAGGATCGGGTGGTTTCCAGATAAGCTGAGGAAATTCTATAGTATTGTTTTATTTATTATTTTTATAGAAATAATGCATGCGAGGATTATATGTCTTTACTATCGAAACAAATTGACGCGACTGGTTTCATGGTTAAAATCACTCTGAGCCCCTTTAATCTGGAAATAATTCTAACTTCATATTAAAATGATATTCCCAATATTTACACTATACACTTTATAGCTACATAGTAATCTCATTTTGAAATCATAGGAAAGGTAAGGTAAAACTAGGTGCATGTTAATGTGCATGTGGATGGTTAACGGTTTAACGGAGCAATAACCCAATATGGAATGATTATTTCTGCGAGAAAACATGAAGATAATATTACATATCGCTGACATTAAAATAGTAAAACGTGTCATATCCATCACAATGCACTACGTGTTTTAATCAGTTACATATATCAGGTAACATAGTTTACCGTGAACTATGAAGTGTTATAGTTGTACGTCAGCCGAGGGTCATTCCAGCTCATGAGGAAGAACATGGTCACGGAGAAATCCTTGTAACATGAGAGGACATTCAATAATCAAGTTGTTGTTCGGGGGAATGTATGTACGAGTACATGGATGTGTGGGGTGAGTTTGTTTGATTAAACGGGTCGTCGATTCGTTAATACAATTTGAAAAATAATGATAATCATTATTAAGAGGGTAACACTCGCAACTAATAAGAACAGTTAAATTTGTCTTTACAAATGCGAAAAAAGCGCACAACTTCCTTGAGTATCATAAAGTTTGAAGCTTCAATATACCTGTATAATATGACCGCAGATAGATAACAATTTAAAATTAAATTCCTGGAAATTCTAAGGAATGAGTGCTCACATTTTGATAACAATTGTAGCATGTAATATCATAACTGGTATAATTTTAATGAAATAGTTATAAAATAGCTTAACCTCTATCTCTACTGATTATGAATATTGACTTACCATCGAAGATTCAGGTATTGGGCCCAGACTTTTGTCGGGGGACCTAAACATATGCAAATTTCATCTATATAAGTTCATGTTCAAGCATAATATTTTACTGTGATATATAAAGAATAGTATTCTATGTTAAAAAGAATAATATAACTTTTCGAACGACATTCTAAGCATAGGGTGAAATGGCTTACCTGCATTGCTCGGAGCATATAATTACCTTGCTGTCAGTTCTTGAATAAAACAACTCAAGACACATATTATATAAAGAGAACAAGGCCTGAAGGAGTTTTGATATGCATTGCTAATGTACATGTATCATGTAGAATATGCCTGTTTGCAAGGAAGGCACCCTAGTGCAAGTACTGTATTCATTTATTAAGAATTCTTGTTTGGTATTCTATACAAAACATCGGGGCATATGAAATAGTTCGTTTTATTTTAAAATTTACCCTGGTTTTGAATATACCTTGATACGTTGAAATTGAATAGGAACATACACCGTTAGTCGAACAGGTAATTTGATAAATAAGCGCTATACCCAATTTACAATTTGAAAGAAAAAACATATAAAAACCTATAGGCAACAGAATATAGGTGAATTGCTAAAGATAGAAACCTTTATCATGTTTATTATCTTAATTTAATCATAGTGGAATTTTTAAAGGGAATGATTATACACGGCTCACTGCTACAAACCGTGGATCTTTGAAAACATGAGATAATAAGGAGCTACTCTTGTTATCACAAGCACTGGCCAATTGTTGAAAATCAGTTTGCATAAGTTTGCAACGCAACAAAATTAAAACCATTGTAGTCTGACGAATGCCTGACTGGGTATGAAACTCAGAGTAACGACCTCTATTCCGGAAGGTCTATACTCTGAATTATTATATCCATATAATATACTGCTAACATTATTACCTTCATTGTTGGGTCTTATTCTGCTATCGTAGTTTAATAGTAGACCATCGAGTAGGTACCATGGTGGCGTTATCATGTGCCCGTGAACTTTTAAGCCAAGTTGAAAATAACAAAGATATAGTTATAATTATATTAAATTATATTATATTACATGGTCCTTAAAGTCCAATATATGACAGTGTCCCTGTTATTGAATTCATTAAGGTAAACACATAAACGGATTACCAACATATTTCTAGTATAACGAGAACGAATTTAAAGAAACCGGTATATTTGGCGGGGAAAATAATTTCCAACAATCCATGGATTTTTAATTGATGCTAACTATACTAACTAGTGATATTTCCTGTTGTTTTATTCATGTTTTCTGTGTTTTGATTTGAATAATTATATATATAATATGTTTGCAAGCCACTACAAGGGGAGGGGGCGAGTTTGAAGACATTGTTTTCCTATGCAAACATGGAATTTCGAATGATATGATTGGGCCTTTAAGAGTTTTTATAGGTCATACGTGAGACTTGATACCAATGCAAATATTGCTATGACAATAAACAAATATTGGCATTGGTAAAAGTGTAATATTTACGTCGCTTGCACGCATGGTGATGCAA
Source organism: Ophiura sarsii (assembly GCA_035610835.1). Taxonomy (NCBI): domain Eukaryota; kingdom Metazoa; phylum Echinodermata; class Ophiuroidea; order Amphilepidida; family Ophiuridae; genus Ophiura; species Ophiura sarsii. The sequence goes on from CM069456.1 coordinate 33,792,730, forward strand.
AATGATACTTTAGCGGCCATCATATAAGTCTTATACGTACAGGACACTTATACGTATTAATGTTGCAGTGCGCCGTGATTTATTTCCTCCGGTTATCTTCATTGTTATTTAAAAGTTTAAAATGAAATTTCCTGACACTAAAATGTGTCCTCCTTCCCGCAAACTGGGTCATTTATTAAATCTTAATTCTAAAGCTGGTTCTTATCCTTCCAAATTGTGTAATACTACACCATTGTATACTAAACCAATTGATATAATTTAACACGAGTATTGTCAGAAACTTTGTTAGTAATGCCTCTGCAACACAAGTGCAAGTTCTCAATGAATAATTTGACACCTGCTTGGATTTGTTTCCTAATGATAGAATGAATTTAAAATCCACTATCACATTATATTGCTTTAGTTTCAGTCTTGGTTTAATCGAAATATTTTGGAGAACAATTGCCCCCAGGGATCATTGCCTGTACTAGTAATTGGTGCAATTTCATGCATTGCATATTTTTTAATAATCTCATTTTCCAGTTAAAACCCGAAATTTAACACGATTCGTCAAATTTTTCCCGGTTATTCAAATATTTAATTCAATTCATATCAAAACTCTAATCTGATTTTTGAAGATGTCGTATACTTCGTTTTGCTAAAGTCTTTACTTGCATTTCTACGTTACGAATTACTTTACCGACATGTACCTAAATATGCTCATTAGTATTAACCTAAAAAGCATTTCGCTTGTTCCAGATCTTATAAGTAGAGCAGCGATCACTTAACAATGACTTGGAAAGGTTCATTATCGAGTTCCGTATTCGCATCAAAGAATCCAAATTGAAGATCAATTGTCAAAACTAGGAATCTCGTAATTATAATGACGAAAACGAAGAAATATAACCTTTAAGGAAATGGTAAAAAAGGGAAAATAATAGAATTTGACAGAAGCACATTACAACAAATGTAACGACCAAAAGAAATCGAAAAAGAAAAAGAACATACCATTCGAGAAATATATAGGGTAACCGAAATGGACACAGTATAAGACTTTCTAGTATCTCAATTTGTTTTATGTTTAGAATTTCCTGAAGAGATAGAAAGTCACACATTTCGTGATTCTTAGGGAATGAGGTGTCGGGCACAGATACGATATCTACAGTTACCCATTCACAGCAATTAGTATCAAAAGCCATCATTGAGTGAACGCTATTTATATTTTTCCATTCTTTCATTGGAGGATCACAAATAATATAAGAACTAAAAAGTTGTAATATAATACGATGTGTTTTGATTTATAGGGATACAATGGAGGAATATCATTACAAGCCCGAAACAACCCATTTACAGCTTCTTAATAAATAATAAGAGCGTGCATTTAATTTAGAAAATAAGACTTATAAGGTCTTTTATTGAAGATACATCGTTAGACATCCGCGGACACCCAAAAGCAATTAGGGATTCATTTCTGGCCAAATGTATATTTGAAAATAAATACAAACGCTTCATTTAACTATACCTTTTAAGATATTAAGGCTAAACTTATCCATCATTCCATTACATTTAACTTAAAACCATACCGTGTTTTGAAATCTGTATGTTATGTTCATGTATGGTTGATGTATGTATACAGCGGAATTTCATGGTTAAACGTAAACACACAAGAGTTTTACTAGATCTTCACCGATACGGTATTTAAAAAGCAAAACATCTATTTCTTAAATATGACAAATAATACAACGTGCAAATATTATTAGATTACAACATTTGCACATAATCATCCTTTTCTGAAACACACGTACACGTACATGTAGCATGTCATGCCTGTTACCATGGTTAATGAAGTGGGCTCCTTTTTGTACAGAACTGGTTCATCATGTCGGTTAAATAATATAAGTATGTTTCCAGGATATTTCTTATGGTACATTATGGTCTTTGAAAGTAATAACCAAAATAAGGTTTGAGTTCACTTCACAGCTATTACTGTCACAAGCAAATACATCGATGCATGTAGATCTACGTAGGTTACAGGATGAGCTCTTGATTTTAACTCGGTACGTTGCGCCTAAAATCATAACATTTAATTACGGTTCTGTCACGTACACGTTGAAAAGGTTTCCTCGAGTGATAAAAAACGTATCGGAGGTCATTATCCTCGACTGATAATCTTAAACCAGAATAACCTCGAGGGCACCGCGATGTAAAACCAACTCTTTATAATACATACAACTGTCTTCCTTCATTACGTGATGTAAAATTTGTGTTTCATCTAAACTATATACATTCTTAATTGAGTCAAATATCCTACTTACAATCCAAAATAAAAAAATCTCATAATGTTGCTTGCTTAATTCATTCCCTACATTGTTTGAGAGGTGGGGGGGGGGGGGGGGGGGGGGGGGGGGGGGGGGGGGGCGTATGGGGGTCTAGGTTGATTTGACCCAAGTTTGGAAACACATTTTGTCAATGATACCTTGGACCTACCGCTTAGTGTTATATATCAAATTAAAGCTTAGGTCAAGACAAGACAATGTCTTTTGGAGTGGTCAGCCGAACAATTTGGTATGCTTTTTAGCTTAATTGAAGCCATTTGAATTTTAACGCCCCTGTATGGCGGCCATTTTGGATTTTGCGCTATAAAAACGATTGCCCGCACTTCTGGGAGGTATATAGGAGCTAATTGTTCTTTAAAATTAGTCCATCTTGACAAATCCATCAAAAAAACAGGGTATCCTAAAACTGGTCACGGATCTCATGGAAATGACTCTACTACTGTAGCTAGGATAGCTTAATTTTTGTTGACCTTGGTAGGTTGGATCTCCATATATTTGAGTTTATTACACGCCATCCATGCTAGTGCCTTCCTTGTTTTCATATCTTGCATACTGCTCGATGTCCAGAATCCAAGATATTTAAAATCTTTGACTAATTCCAGACTGGTTCCATCGGTAGTTTTAATGGTCACCTGATCCTGTTGGTTAAACACTATGTATTTTGGTTTCTTGGCGTTCATGTGGAGGCCAACACTTAGAGCTGCCATTTCTACTATTTCCAGGAGTTTTTGCGCCTGGCCAGCAGTGTAACCCCCTAGTGCTATGTCATCCGCGAAATCCAAATCAGTTACCATCAGTAGTCCAACTCTGCGGCTGCGCCTGGGGTTGACAGCAAAACCTAGGACTTCCTCTCTGCCTTCTATGGCAGTTCGCATGCAGTAATCCAGCACTATTACGAAAAGATACGGAGCAAGAGTATCACCTTGGAGAACGCCTGCCAATATATCAAATTCATCAGTGTCCCCATCAGGAGTTGTTACTTTGGCCTTTGTGTTGTGGTAAGTATCCTCAATAGCATTGACTATGATGTTTGGGATTCCATATGCTTTCAAAAATTTGATCAACTTGCCTCTATGGATCGTATCAAATGCTTTCTTGAATCGTATTGAATAATATAGAAATAAGTTGACATTTGGGATAAAAATAGTTGTTCAATTATGGAAGAGCATAATTTAAACACATTTTGGCAATTTTGGGTGAAAATCGCAATTATATTAGCATTTTTATTGATTTTTAAAGATAAATGGCTTAAAAATAGCCGGATGAGAAAAATAAAGAAATACATATGAAAATACGTTGACCTTGAAATGTTGATGATTTATGATGTGCAATTAATTATTTCAATAAATTTGATCACATGTTACAATAATTTGATCAAAAAACAATTAAACCTGAAAATGCTAAAAATCACAGGGTGAGCGTTTTTACATACACATGTTTACAAAGCACCACAGACTTTTTGTGACACACGAAACTTAATTGACCATAACGTCAGAACCAAAAATCCAATTTACCTCAAACAAAAAGTATTTTGAAACAGAGACTTAGCAGTTTTCTACTGTGCTATTTTGTCCGAAGCACTGAATTTTGATATCTGAATAACCTAGACCCCCTTAATGTAATGATATCATGCATAAAGCGTTGTTAACGCGATTCGATATTTTTCACATTCAACAAGACACACATGGATAGATACAATGTAAGAAAGCAATCGTCAAATATCGCTGAACTTTGTGTAATTCATCCGTGAACTACTTATCTAGATTTAACGGCGCCCTGTAATATAGGGGAAAATATTTAGCAGTATAAAACTAAACATATGTTTTGCCAAAGGACGAAAAATATATTTTGAACTGTAAAAGCTGTATTATCATAACGCGTTTTAAATCAGGTTAAGATATGTATTAAGATTTTCAAACAAGGGTGGACACTTGGTTTTAATATATAAGTTTGTCTTTTCTAAATATGCTTTTAGGTGGATACTGCGAAAAAAACCTGTGACGGAGACATAAAGCTTTAAACAGGAATTTAAACTTATGGGACACCCTGTATGTTATAACAACTGTTGACAACTATATAGAAAAAGAATTTAATATACATTCTCAATGTGAGTAGATACCTGGAAAAGCCTGGCAATAGATTAGACATTTAGTTAGTGGCTGAGTGAGTTAATAATACAATATGATCTCAGCAGTGCGTGAAAAGAGACTTGTTTAACACTTGACGAGTAACTATTTTTAATGACAGGGCTGATCATTTCATCAAAAATCGACTACGGATTTGAACATTGTGTGTGCATTTAGTGTACGCTTGCCTCTAGCTGCATCACCACGCATCCAGAATAAGTATAGTAGGTTAAACTGTGCAGTATTAAAATCCATTTACTCTGGGTATTGTAAGTCTTGAATGTTTAAAATAAGTGTTTATACACTCTACTACCCTATTACCACATTAAGGGAAGAGATTAGAGCATAGATCAAATTCGCAGATAATCAAGCTTCAAAGAATTCAAAACTCTGCTGCCAGATTAATCACTCTTTCTCGCAAACATGATCACATAACTCCAACTCTCCGTGATCTGCATTGGCTGCCTATCAAGTATCGTATTGTGTATAACATTTTATTTCTGACTTATAAATGTCTTCATGGTACTGCGCCAATCTATCATCAAATGTACGTATATTAAATTAAATTGCATATATCTTATCATTTTAAAACCTGACTAAAGTGATTGTATAATTATTTAAACTGATAATGAATGTAGTTAGATTCATGAATTTATCCATACCCGTCAACGTCAATCTACAGTACATGTGCTGTCTCATTTAATTGGTTAATTGTATGTAATATCATGATTATCGACGTTCTTGTCCTTATCTGAACCTGTTTTAAGTACTTTTTATTACTCTTAATTTCGTGAATAATTTCCAAAAACATGGTTTAATGGATTTTCAAACCATTATTAATGTAACATACAGTGGATTATCTAATCGCTTTACTTACATACAATTTTCTCTTATTATCACAGTACACTCGTTCAGGTACTATTAAAAAAGATGTGTTATCAGTATAATGTATTAAATCATTATTAAGTTATACAATTGAATATTATTACTTTGTAGTATAATAGATACAATGTGTAGTGCTTCCTAAAGTGTGACAAAATTACAAATGTCTGCAAGCCTATCGTGCTCTTATAGATTCGCTGATAATTGCTCACCAAATGTCTAGATTTTCTTATAAATATAGACTTTTTAAGAAACTGTAATAACGATTCAACTGTAATGATCAAATATTAATTTCTTAATATTATATAATGAATCTGCTGAGTACTGAAGTATAAGTAATATAGAAATGCAATGCAGAGCGATGGTGAGATATTCAAAGATATATTTTATTTAATTGAAACTTTGAATTGGTATTGAACATGACGCTCTTTAATTGAAATTGAAATTGTATTTCCGGATATCAACATTACTTTACATATGGCTGATAGCAGACTATATGTGATCAGTTAAAGACTTGGTCATGAAACATCACTCATTTAAAAGCGCGATTCTAGAAACCCTTTAAACCAGGGGTCGGGGATTTAATATATTAACAAGGGGAACCTGTCAATGCGTTTGAATTGCGAGATAACTCCGGTGAATAATCAGTAATTTGTATACACCTAATGTCAGATTTATTGAACATCAAACTAAAATACGTTAAACTAAAAACAGCGTTTTGGTCATAAATAAAGCTAATAATATATTTTCAATGGAATATAATATTTTCTGAATGTTAATATTATGCTTGCTGCCATTGAACTTGAATTATATCAAAGAAATGTTGTTATGCATTTCAAAAACGTTTATGAATATAATTATTTTCAAATGTATGAGCTCAAAATAAAAGTGTATTATAAACTACTTAGATGAACAGTGTTAACTTGGATGTCTATTACTGACACTGTGCTATAATTACAGTGGTGGACTTGTCTAGTTCATTATCTGATTTATAATTCTTAACACTTTTTTTAAATATTTTGTCCCTGATGAAGGTGGTATATCCACTTGAAACGTCGGTCTTTATTGTTACCATATATCTTTGTTGTTTCATTGCACAGCAATTTTCATTGCTTGTCCCAGTGCATTTCCATGTGTTTTTGTTTTTGTTATTTATCTGTTCTATCGCGTTATTCTCTCTTGTTATTACCCGTTTCACCACACCCTGTTGGTATATCTTGCTTTTACTCTTAGCATTTTTACATTTTCGAGATATCCTCTTGTATCAGTTTTCTGATCCTTGGTGTGTTTTGTTCCTGATTCCGTTGGATTCATCTTTTTACATTTTATACTTAAGGTGAAATCAAGAACGTTCAACATGATAAGTGGATCTGCGAACAACACTCACTTTAAAAGAACCGCATGATCATTCGCTACAATATGTCTGCTAAATAGAATCTGTATAGTCATTTAAGATGATGTTAAAATAAAATCCCAAGAAACAAAAGTATAGCTTATCATCCGCCGTTACTGTAAAGTGGGTGAGTTTTATTCCTGAAATTGGTATTTGTTTCACAAGTATAAACCATTGTTATGAAATGAGTAAGCGAAGACGAGTGCTCTTTATATTCCTAGTACGTGACATTTTGTCCTACAATTACAACGAAGCTCTGAGTAGTAAAACTTATCTTACCGTTTATATTTCATGAGCCTATTGTTTAGCTTCAAGATAAAAAATAAAATAAGTAACATTAATTCAAGGGCAAACAAATCAGGGTACATTTTGGAATCACCTGCTGTATTATTATTTATGAAACGGCAAACCGAGGTCAGCGGTCAACATGTTGTATCTCAGAAGTTTGTAGATTAATGTTCGATTCTTGTTATTCTTAAGGTAACCTACCTGCTATGAAGTGATTGTCTAAAAACAAAATAATAAGAGCACGTGAAATACAGTTAGTTTAATAAAAAAAATGTTGACCATTCAAATTGTGCAATTTGTATTTAAGTATACATTATTCTCAAATCGAACACCACCATCGAAACTTCGACGAAATAGCGAACAGAGTCCGATAATATAAATAAAATACTTGATCAAATCTTACTTATAACGATCATTTATATAGATCTCCGCCATGATATAGTTTTTTCACCATCTTTAACCTCACAAGTGCAGGGTGTACTAAAGGTTTAGATACCTAGTTGAAGCATATAAATTGCGGGCCAAACAATTCGCAGTGTAAAACTAAAAACATATCTGGATAGCGAACATTGATACAATTATTTTGAGACCAGCTATATGTAATTTGTAACTTAGGTACTCCGGTACTTTTTATATTATGGTTTTTGGTTTGCGTTAATTATTTTGATGTATTTTATCCTTTTGTACACTATAATATTGCTCTGTATACTTTATATTGTTTTAGTCATTGTAAAGCGCCTTGAGTTTTGTCGTTTCTAAAAGTAAGGCGCTTAAAAGTGCGTGTTATTATTATTATTATTATTATTGCCACACAGGTAAAGTATGTTTTCCGTAAAAGGAATACATACCGTAGTACGTAATTACAGCTACACACAAATACCAGGCGTCCTGGAAGTTGAACAATTGTGATTGGTATTGTGAGTTATATGACCAAACCTCTCAGCATGTATTACATAACGGAGCTTCAGTAAAGGGAAAGTTTGATATCGAAATAATTCTTCAAGTTATCTCCATCCAAGTATGATATCAGTTTGATACTGTGAATAATGTCAACAAGGTATCACTTCTGGGACAACCTATTCTTCAATTTATTATATATTGGTACACCGTACCAATAAACAGATCACGCATTGCAAAAGGGTAACAGTACTAATATATCTGACGTAAACTATCAATTGATATATTGCATATTATTGAATTAAATATAGAACGCATACCTAGATAAGTAGGAGGTAAACATCAATATCCATCCTTGAATAATATTAGAAATCAAAGCCATGTTCTAAGAATAACACTTAGATCCAACGGTATTCCTTACTTAAATAAATAGCAACATACAATTATTGAAATAGTCCCTGCGCATGTAATAGATTTCTGTCGACTGGATTATAGTGCTCGTAAATTGGTTTGCTGATAAGGACATCAACCTTGGTGACAGCTCTGCGAGATTTCCGTGCGACAAACTGGATGCAATTACGAGAATTCAGGTGAGCACAATCGGTGTGGCATTGCGCTCTCGATACGCGTCATTTGTGTTACGTGGTATGTTATGTTATTGCCCCAGGAAAACCAAAACATGATATTTTGCGGTTAGCTTAATATGCCCAGTAAGAGATTCCAAGTGAGATACGAGATACGAATACAGCATTTACCCTGACTCAAACCTAAGGCACCGCTGGTAACCCTAATCCTAACTCAACCCAAATATTTAACCTTATCCTTAGCCCTTCTGTCAACCTCAGCTTTTACCCTAACTCGACCACCGAACCCAACCCCAACCCTAACGCTTATCTTAAACTCCATCCAAGTACTAGTAATCACCCTTGATCTCACGCAAACACTATCATACCCGATACCTGATTAACACATTTATTTACCGTAATTGTCAGATTATAGAAGAAGTATTGTTATACGGATGTCGGATTATCAAACCACTGTTTTTTATTTCAAATTCAATATATTCCATCATTAGATTTACAACATGTCGGATATTTGCTGAAGGTGACTGAACCAAATCTGTCATTATATCTATACATTATCAGCATTCAAATACTGAGGTTATCTATGTACGAGGGTCATTCAATAAGTTCTACCTCCTCCCTCATAACATCGCTAAAAAATAATGTCAACCTCATGACATTTGTCGTGATTATAGCTCCGAATCATAGCTACAAATGTGTAGTAAATGATAATTGATATCAGTTTTACTTTTATTATGACGCGGTCAAAGCCAGAGAGAGATTTTGGACAACGGACACAGAAAATTACCTTAAAAATATACACATGTTTTCGGGTGTTTTTTCGTATTGTATAGTTAGATATAAGAGCATGATTTGAATACTGAAAATGAAAATGAATGAATGATATCTGAATATATTACAGTATTATCATGTGTAGATAAGATTGTAAATAATATTAACTCTTGTAGGCTTGCAAATAGTGTAATATCAACTCAAATGTATTACTATGCTTTTGGCATACCAGAATACTGCCATCAGTCAAATTTTCATTGTTACAACTTAAGCCACAATGATGCCTCGAATGTTAAATCTTTACCATAATAGTCACTTAATGAGTTTTACTTATGTGCAACCTTCAGAATAGTCAATCAGGTAGTCAATGATAGAAAATTATTACTTTGACAGACTTTAAATCCCTCCATTTAGTTCGAGTTATTAAAGATCGCTTAGTTATCATGAAAGTCAAATATGACTTTTACAGGGTTCGCTAGGGGAGGGGTAAACTAAATGGTTGTCCTGACATGGATGTAGCTAATCAGAGGTCATATTTTTCCAAACCGATCAGTCAACTTTATTGTTTACAGTCTGTTAAAGGGATATCTGACATTTAGAACGGTTACAATTGACCGATAGGTATGTTTTGCCTCTTACAATAGGCCAATTGAAAAGCACTTCGGCGATATTTTGCTGTTTTTCATCCGTTTCCGTCACACTAAATCGAGGTTTGGTTCTCACTGCATGTCCGGAAAAGTACAACCAGTACTCAGATCAATTTACATTGAATTTGTAGCTGAAGTTCCAAGCTACAATCGTGTGCTATTTGATAAGACTGGCTCATATAATAATAAAGTTATGAGGTAGGAGGTAGAACTTATTGAATGATCCTCGTACGTTCATGCTTTTCAAAAAAGAATCCTTTTGATCCTCCCTCCATTAATTCTTCCACCCCCCCCCCCCCCCCACCCCCCCCCCCCCCCCACCAAGGTATTTATCAACTTAGTTAATCAGATCAGGTTTCTGTTCTCCTTCAGCTTCGAGAAATCAAAAATAACATTTCATGGCCTAATAATCTGATAAGCGTCACGGACCGAGGAAGACCAGTGTAGTGTATAGTGCAGTGTTGTGAGCACACATGGCGTAGTGATGTGTGTAGGAATCGACCTAACCATAGATCCACCACGATGTAAACAGTTTTCTAAACAGCGCCCAGTGTGATGGGTGATGTATGGCACATGGCCGGTAATGTTCAACTATATCAACAATATGAAGTAACGTGTGTATTTTGTCACTTTCAATTGTTCTTTGTTTAAATTCGTCTGATAACGTTCAACTTCGATGAGATTTCAATGGTAACTTGAATTGAAAAAGAAAAGTGAGGAAAGAGGGTGATTTTGAAGCAAAGCAATTTTACTTTTTTTCCTCCAAATCATGCCTACCTAAACTCCTGACCAGATGCATTTTTATATGTTTGCTTATTTCAAATTGCTATAAATACTCTGAGATATTACTCTAAACGAGAAAGTTTTCGCCCGTAGTTATAACGTTTAAAAAAAATTGAATACCAAATCCATTTTCTTGTGGAATGCGATTGATTTGTATCGTATACTGTGGAGGTGGGAGCTTACTGACGATAACACGTGATTGATTACACACATCCAACCCCATACCACACCCTTGACAGTACGTAGCACATTCTAAGCAATGATTAATATAATATTGGCTACTTTTTCATGAGGTGTGGTCAATTAAACTTCGAGTATCCACTGTCATTTTATAAATGATGTGTAAAATTACAAAACAGAAATTTGCTCGCTTAATATCTTTTTTTATAGTTTTCAACCGATTATTGATTTTGAAGTAGTTCCGGGTCAGGAACTTTTTAAAGGCATGTTAGCTGTATACATAATTAATCGGCAGTTACTCGACATTGGCGCAGTCGACTGATTGTCCTTGCTCATCACAGCTATTTATAACCAACTCGAGAATTGATTGAAATCGGCAAGTTTGTGTCACAAAAGATAGTATTGAATCAAGGTCAATACGTCAGGGCGTATCATAACAAACCGTACAACGGCCAATAAACAACATTGAAGGCAATAAAAGCCAGTGGAAATATTATTCTAGACATTCGGTCTAGCGTATCAGCGTTCCAGCGTGCAGTTGACATTGCATCAGCGGGAAGATCACGGGTTGGAGGACGACTGACGTCATTGTTCCTTATCCAGAATACTGATTGGAGATCTGCAAAGGTGACGTGACGATTCATGCCGTCGCCCTTAAAACAAAACAAAAACATGTAATTAGTCTAATTATCTTTTGAACCAACCGACAGGGGAAGGGTATCAATTGAGGTTAAGTTACAGTAAAATAACAGTTGGTGTCTTGCTTCGAGCGTGTTAGTTTATCCTCAACATGCTTTAAAAATGCACTGATCAACCATGAATATGACTACAATAAACTGTAATGTCTAATTGTGCTTTTTGCACCTATTATCAAAACAAAATTCGATTTAGAAAATGAGCAAAATAAATTATCAACAAAGAACAATATTCATATAATTATACTAAGTAAAAGTTAGCAAACACTGGAGGTAAATTGTACAAAATTGTTTAGCGAACCTTTCAAAGATCTTGAAAGTATTCCGACTCAAATTACATTATAGAGATTGTATATTATACAAATATTGAATGCCTAACAGTGTGATATTAAAAACTATATCAAGAGGTAACATTTGGATTATTCATTGCACGGGATTACAGTAAAATAAATTTAAGATGACATTTTCGCTTGACTAAAAAACAAAACACGCCGGTATGTGATGCGCCCGACAATAATCAATATTAAATTGAGACAAATGCAAGTGATGCCATATATGAACTGATCAAAATCCACATTGGTCCTCGCAAACTTTCTATAGTATAGGTGTTTGTTTGATGGGCGATGTAAGATATTACTCTGGCGACGTCGATTTGGACCCTATAGCCCTGCGTATTGACTTTGCAACCCCGCCTCTCGATTTGTGGGAAATCTGCCTCTGAAAAGTGTAACATTAGGTTTATAATAGTATGTCAATTGTATTCACAACATACTTACGTTTTTACTTGCGTTAATAGAATGCCTAGATACGTTTTTAGAAAGTGTTTTTACCTGAAAGGGAATCACAAAAGAGAAAAAATAAGAAAATATTATTGTAAGACGTGGTACGTTAATTCATAATGTTTGACTTTCTCATAACATTTCTCGCTATAAGTGACGTTTGTAACACATATGTACAAGCACGACCAGGACCAATGCAGATATGTCCATGATAATAATTATTATAAACATTCTTGCATTGGTGTCAGTTCCATTTTTATTAGCGCCTTTATGTATGGTGATGCAAATTATTACTTTGTTGACTACCGTATAAGTCTTACGTACAACTCACTTATACGTATGAACCAAACGTACTCAGTTTTGCAGTTCTGCCTTATGTTACTGTAATAATAAGCGGTTGATTTAATGGAATAGTTCCATATTAACCACCTTACCATGATCGTAATGTTAATATAAGGAAGAAACGACAGACGCAATCAATGCCAGCTTAACAACACTAACACTGTGGAATAATGAAATATTCCCGTGGTTTATGTATAAATCTTTTTCAGTTTGTGTCAGTTTACATGTTGGTCGTTATTGATTTTTTAAAATGAATATTTGTACACAATAGTCTTGCTTTCACTTGATGTTTTAAAAGTGGAATAATTAGCTTTTCTACTAACGGGTAAACTACTTTCTTATCAATGTAGAGTGAATCAAAACCCTGCAATAATTATGCATCTAGGAACCATCTCTTTTTCAAAAACAAGTTCAATTTTTGCATTTAAAAATATTAGTCAGTAATAGTGTTGAATGAAAAAAATGACGTTTATTCCAGTTACCAATTACGCTTTGAAACATCTTTCACGTAATGCCCAATTACAAATATGATCACATGCAACTATGTCCCTTTCTTTACCATTACGGTTCCGTGCCCTGTATAAAGTCCAACTTTCTTGACCACGTCTTTGATGACATATCCAGGGTAATAAATCATCCCCTCCTACACCATTTATCTGATTTATTTTACACTAACTGTGTCTTGCCAGCATGCGTGCTACCATTCCCACCGCTATCCTAAGCATAGCTCAAGGCTCTTTAGTGTTGGTGTAACTAGAAGCTCTATATACTACTTTTGAAAATGTTCTTGTGATATCAAATTCCAACTTTTGATTTCAATTTGTCATAAAAACTAGTGCTATATCATTTTTATAAAAACAAATATTCAAAACAAATCACATTATATTATCCAAAGAGCAGATTTTAGTTTTAAAACTAGCCCAAATCGGGCGGAAAATCACCACGCGTGGAAAGTCATGTGGCAATACTGCAGCCCCTCAGGCTTGTTTCTAGTTCCACCGCTGCCACACTCAAGGTCCCCCAGCATGCGTTCAATGGTGTTGCATGGATGTCGTTCTTGGGTGGAACTTACTAATACTAGCGTCATGGCCAGTTCAACCTATCAAACTTGGGCTCAAACCTTACATTTGCTTCTATTTAAGGAGGATATACAGCACTTTAGACGCTTGTTAACGTTTTTTGGTGCCTGGTCTAACTGGAAACATGCCAATTAGAGGACTCAGAATTAATATATTGACTTAGCTTTTTTTCAATAAAAACTTCACATTGACCAAACGACCAATTACCATGACAACCATTGTAGGTGTTGCAACAATAAGCTCAATATCTGAGTCCCCGTGCAATTTTATATTATATTTCATTTGCTTGCTTTCTGACATTTTGGTCCAATCATTATAACAATTTGTTATTTTTTAAAATAAAATCGATACATGTTGCACCTTCAAAGGACTAGAAAATATATTGTTAAGCAACGCCAGTATGAACGGAAGTTGCATGCATTGTCGTAAAATATTTACTATATACACATATATCAATCAATAATCTTTTGGTTTATGTGGTCAAATTAAGTTATGCTTAAGTGAATTGACTTAAAATGTTGCTAGTCGAAAAGTATTATATTATACCCATTTCTATTTTTTGTTGTATAACCTAAGTTAGAGACTGTGCGAAATAGGCTGTAAAGAAATAGTCAACATATTCCCATAGGACATACTTATTGCGTGTCAGGGGAAGTGTGCCTCTGCTAAAATAATACTAATGGACAGACAGTTGCACATTTTAGTTTTAAGAACACAGTAGAGTGTCCTGTTGCGTTCTTGAGAATCATTTGAGAACCATCTTATAGAGATTTTGGCATGTGGATATTTAAATGTATGCTGTTAACAGGTTTACTGTTCATCTTTGATGAGAAGTGTCGGAACCCGATATCTAAGTGCTTGTTGAAGCCCCACACGGGTTGCATCAGACCTTCTTGCGTACACATTTTATAGTTACCATTAATTCAAGAAGGTATTCTTTAAACACTTTTCCCCTCTTGCCTAACAGGTTAAGCCTTAAAAAGCACTTATAGGTTAACGAATATTATTTTTGTGTTAACACTATACAAACCGCCTCTGATCGAGCTAGTGTCTCTGCTTAAAAACAATGTTAGCGGATCGACAGTTGAACAAATAGCCTTCAAAATACAGCAGAGCGTCCTGTTTTATTCATCCTGGAGAATAATTTGTTTGCTTTGGCTCCTCTTCCTTTAAAACTGTCCACGCGGCTATTGGTTTTACAATACAAAATATATTTTTCAGAAAACTTTCAAGGTCTATTCAAAGGATTACTGAATAAATACTAGGCATGTTTGTACTTATTTCAATGCATATCACATGCGTGTGATTCCAAATGAGGTAATGAAATTCAACAATTTTGACATTTTTGAAACATTTTGGAATGTCGTCTGCAGACACCTACCTTACGGAAAGCACTACGTATAGGCCAGGAGAATCATTTCTTGGTTAAAGAATGGTGAGAATATCGACTCTAAATGCCTGACCATACTCCACTCGCTCGAATGCTGAGCGCAAGCCTTTTCAACGCTACGCTTGTCACAAAATTCAGCAACGCTCTGCCGCTCATCGGGAATCTACGCTGAACGCTAAGTTGGTCAACGCTCGACCAAATCTCAGCAAATGCGTCAACGCTGTAGGCGGGGGCCTATGGTGTTCTGGAGAACAGGCGACCAAACTACCTCACTAAACGCCGTTAATTTGTATTTCTAGCACATCACAGGCATTAACATCGCAACAAACTTGCTTAGGCCTACTGTTTAAACATACCTTGACATACACAATATCATTCCGTCAGCAAAATTAGTTTGATTTGCCTGGGATTTGTATGAATGGGAGCTCAAGAAAGATTTGTGACTAGTCCGGCAAAGTATTCTGCTTGCTGATTGGTCCGTGGACAGTGGCAATGCTACAACGTTGACCTGAAATCTACTTTAGCGTTGGCCCGACCGTTCGCCGCTCTCACCAAAAAGCGTAGGTTGATAAAATGATCGGAAAACACTTTGCTGATCGGGCGTTGGTTTGGTTTTGTCATGGGCACTAAATTAAATGCGCATGTGTCAGAGCGCAAGCGTTGCAGCGTTGGTGGAGTATGGTCAGGCCTTAACGTTGTATAAGATTCTCTGTGTCTCAGCAATGGTTTGATATAACGACTCCTCTATTTTAAAGTGGGCCTCTGCTTAAAATAATACTAACGGACAGACAGTTGCACAAATAGTTGCAAGAACACAGTAGAGTGTCCTGTTGTATACTTGAGAATCATTTGAGAACCATCTTATAGAGATTTTGGCATGTGGATATTTAAATGTATGCTGTAAACAGGTTAAGTCTACAGTACTGTTCATCTTTAATGAGAAGTGTCGGAACCCGATATCTAAGTGCTTGTTGAAGCCCCACATGGGTTGCATCAAAGCTCCTTGCGTACACATTTTTAAAGTTACCATTAATTCAAGAAGGGATTCTTTTAACACTTTTTCCACCTAAAAGGTTTAGCCTTAAAAAGCACTTATTTGTAAACGAATATGGGATCTACAGTTGTGATAAGTCTTCATGGTCTTAGTAACCAGTATGAATGAACTTATCTGTTAACCTGGATTTAAATTAATGCCAAGATCACTGCTTGTTTTTAATTTATTTACGTGTTCTGACAATGTATATATGGCTCCCATTACTCTTTCTTCCTTAGACTTATATTTTGTTCCACACCTATTTTAACTCGTTAATAAATCTGTTTACTGTCTGACACTTCATCTGAATTAACGGGAGTTGAAAGGCGCCCTTATATCTGCGTTAAGGTAGCGTAAACCAAAGAATTCGCCCCTCGCCCAGCTACTAAAGCGTGCCTCTACTAAAACTAATACTAAACGAACAGACAGTTATACGAATAGTCTTGAGAATACAGTAGAGTGTCCTGTTTCATACTTGAGAATAACTTGAGGACCATCTTATAGAGATTTGGGCATATGGATGTATGCTGTTGTCAGATTTCGTCAACGGTTCATCTTTGATGGGAAGCGTCTGAACCCGATGTCTGAGTATTTGTCCAGGCCCCAACAGGGTTGCATTGGAGCTTCTTGCGTACGTACATTTTAAGGTTATCTTTAACTCAAGAAGGGGTTCTCTAAGTTCTTTTCAGAATATAGAGGGTTTCTATAATAGTAGATCTACATTTAAATGAATTTTAAATGAATACTTTTCCAACTAGTATATTCCAAATACCTTGTTATTTTCTATTAAGAGAGACGAACTGTGTTCAATCAGAATTGAATTTGAATGCTTGTTCACTCTAATTTAACTTATTTCCATTTGACCATCACATAGAGATGTAACTGAGATCCATCATCTTAAAATGAATATAAAGTCTAGGTAAAGCATCATTTAGTTACGTTTGGCGTATTCCGATCTGCGCTTGAATCCCCCATAAATATTGTTCATACATTTGCAAGATACGCGTGCGAAAGTATAGGGCATCCGCACTAATGTCCGTGTTCTTCAAAACGACGAACAAATATATCATCCATGCTTAAATCAAAGGGTAGCGATTCGGCTCTTAATTGACTCTTATTACTCGGGTCAAAATATCCTAATTAGCCCTATTTATGGCATACTCAATAGCCTATTTAATCGATTCGTTAGCTTGAGTGCACGATCCAATGAACCAATGAAGAATGGCAAACAATTTAGCTCCTAGAGATCTTTTTTTGAAGATAACATTACTATATGAATTGAGCAAATTGTTCCCGATGCGGCCTACAAGCACAAATTAAAATTGAGCTTATTCAAGTAAATATTCAATGTCATCATTACATTTTAAATAGTTGCACTGTTCTCTAAAACGTTGATGTTGCTTTACGTATGGTAAAGCAAAAATATTACTTGGGCGACTATCGTACAAATCTAAACGTACTAGTCACTTAAATGCGTAGGGGAGAGCGGCGAGTGTACACCATCGGGGCATGTTCGCCCACCACGTGATTCTTATCATTACGGCCACTGGTTGAATTTGACGAACACGCAATTTATTCCGCTGTTTGTTGCGAGCTTCCCATGGTAACATGGCAAATGTCCGTATATTGTTTGTCAACTGATCATCTAAAAACCAGTTTTACATCACAAAAGTGGATTTTCTTCCATTTTTGATATTGATTTTAATATAAAGATATTCATACAGGAGATGTAATGTAATGTAAATTATCATTAGGTAGGTATGGGATTGGTTATGGATTTGATACAGTTATAAACCCGTCATTGTATGTGGGACACGCGTGGTTACCGGGTCAATGTGCTTAGTGTGTGCTATGGGGCACATTCGCCCTTCCATGATGGGCATATTCGCCCATGGGGATTTATATAATTAATATTTTGTATAATTTCAACATTTGAATTCACCTCCAGGAGCCTAATTGTAATTGCCACCAGGCGCTCGTAAGGGAATGACACAGGGCCAACATGCGTTTGCGGATGTCACCGTGATAACCAGAGGCAAACCTACCATTTATTTCAATAACTACACAAGTGAAGCAATATAATTTGTAATTTCGCAAATAGATTAGCCAGCGTTCGGATGAACGTCAAAGGTGGAAGAAGGTTTCACACGACCGCCTCCACTTGACTGACTGTGCAGTAGAGGATGACGTCATAAACTACTACAAATTCAATGACTACAAACGTCATTTTAGAATATGATTTTCACAAATTAGATATAAAGCATTATTGCTATACGACGAAACGGCAACAAGGTTTAAAACCGTCCTGATTCTACTTAACCTCCCTTGAGCTGACAATTTTTGCTGAGGACCGTCTCGGTAAAAATTACGGAACATTATGTCAAAAGCAGGGAGTTGCTAGCCAGACCAGCAAAGGAGTGTGGGAGCAAACAAAACGTGGAAAAGCACTGCCATTTGTTGACCAAAACAATGGACCTACTGAACCAACCAAGCGCTCGAATATTGATTGACTCTCTCCACGCAGCTGGCACTGTTGACATTTGTTTACACGGTGCTCAAAAATGTCTGATTATATAAATAGCTATCTGGAATGGAGTAGAAGTTTTTAAAATGTGGTATTTATTATCCATTTAAAATTCTTAACGAGCATATTCCACATAAATGACCTTACCCTTAAATGTTGGACTCCCTAAATGTTATTTTGGAAGAAAATCACATTGCATAACAAGCGTGTATATCTATTTGATACATACTACTTTATCTGGCCTAATGATGAGCCGATGGCGAACTTGCAACGGGTGGGGCAAGTTAACCATTTTGAGACACTTGTCTTTACCCTTTACTCATCCCTTTACAACAAGGCCTCATGGTAGGGTACTGAAATTGTAGCCGTATGTAGCCAAGATATTAATATTTCATTTAATGTCAATAGGTCCATTCAATCATTACAATTGACGTCTTTGGGTCGTTTCAAATGAAAATTTGGCGATGACTCACCACTCTCCCCTACTAGTTTGTCAGTGCCTCTTCACGGTATGAGTAATTTTAACTGACTGCTGTACAGCCGACAATAGGCAATTTGGCATGCTATACTGTTAAAGAATTTAAATAATTAACCAGGAAATCTGCACAAAAAAGTGTCTCCGTCACAAAGTGTTATTGTCCCTTATTTATGTATTTTGTATTTTGTTGACGACGATTTCGAGCTTTAAATTCAAGTAAATCCAGTCAAGTCGCTTCATGGTTAAAGAATGTTCGGTTTATCGGAATACCTTGAATTTGTACCTTCACTTGGATTACGAGTGGTATGCCTCGAGAACCGACAATGGATGTCAGTAACTCGAACGAGCCTATCCATTAACTTGGATTTAAATGTTCACTGCTTGTTTTTTTAATTTATTTACGTGTTTGTTTCCGTTCACATGTTTGTTGAAAATCACATGCCGTCCGCAATATGTACCGGATCCATTTGATTTCTTCTTTGAGCTGACTGTTTTGTTTCACATCTATTTTATTTGTCTCTATCAAATGAACTAAGTGCGTTTTCTGTTTCTTCAGTAGAATCAACGGGAGTTACTACAGCATGTGTTCGCAGCATAACAACTAAGCTTCTTCAATTTCAACTAAATTGACTATTCTAGAAATGAACTACCTCCCCCTCAATTAGAAGATATAACATATACTGAAATGGTACACCGGCCAAATTGTGTGAATCTACTAGTATAGTTAATATGAAATATGGAAGTATTTCAAGCGGAAAACAATTTGGTCAAATTCAAACTAACAAATACGACGTTATAAGAAAGTTGCAGTTCAACACCTTATCGTATTTTATTTCTCAACAACAAAATATATATGTTCATGGCGGTGCATTGCAATGTGTCCTGCCAAATACAACAATCACGATATTTTATGCGTGAGCATAAATAATTTGTCAAATGAGGTCAATGCTCATAAAATGCAATCAAATACGTCAAGTAGAGTTAACATCAATCGATAGTACTTGAGATATTATCATATTCTTCACAAATAGTGTATAAAAGAGAAGACACGATAGTGTTCATATTACACCTCTAGCACACCCTTATAATGCATATCTGACATATTCCCATATCGCGAGAACAAGGCCGTACTTACTAATAGGTATTCGTTTTGATGATATGATTTTTCGATTTCGACCCATTTCCGTCAATTGCGATTCTAAAAATTGAAATCAAACACCTTATTCACACACACACACACAACCTGTACTGATCGTTTTCGACCCATGTTTTCTCATTTATTGCTAAACACGCGATTTTGTGCAGAATCCAAATACTGACTAACATCATAAAAGGCAACACTAAAGGAGCTTTCTATCAACCAGCAATATTAAAATGGTTTTTATTTTGATATGCTCTATAGTTTTCGATAATAAAAATGCGTCATCTTAAAAGTGGAATAAGGCGAATTTCTTTGGGAAAGAAATTCGCCTTAACTTCATTTTAAACAAAAGATTTTGCCCTAACGAACAAAAGACGGAATAAAATTATTCTCTGTCGCCTTATAACACTACTATTACTACTACTACTACTACTTCTACTAATAATAATAATAATAATAATGCATGCGCCATCAATCTATGTATACTATTCCGAAGCGCAAACATGAAACACAAAAATACATTCATACAACAATATAAGAACATTAATTTAGTACATTTAGAAAAAAAACATACATGGAAGATAGTTCATCAACACTCATTTATAGACTGTGTTATATAAATGAGTTTTCAACAAGTCCTTAAATGAGACAGTATCTAATGTTTCTAACATAATATTATAATATTCAGGACCAAATATTTAAGATATGTTTCAAAATGGTGATATAAAAATATTGTAAGTTGGCAACCACCCCTACTATCGGACTTTACCGGCTTATCCTACCCCCGAGTAAGGTGGTACAACCCCTCCCCTCTAGGAGGACGAGGGTTAACCTACTACAAAATCCTCCCTTGTTGGATTATACATCTTTATTCCGCAATGGGGTCTTTACACTAGTCTGACTTATGAATATACACCAAGGAACATACCACTCGTTTAGCAAAAGGATAACTAACATTGCACTTTAACTGCATTTCACATGAGTATAACAGACACTGGGTACATCAAACAAAGACTATATGTGACACAAAAATAAGGCATCGAGGTTCTACACGACTTTTAAGTATCCTCGTGATTGTACACGAATCTCGGGTTATTCTGACAGTAAAAGGGTGCGTGTATGACCTGGCAATAGAGGGTCATTAGTTCAATCAATTCTCCAGAAGATGTGCTAATGCAGGGAGAAGATTACCAATCACCTGTTAAAACTGATACTGATCAAAATGATTGGAACTGTACTCCATTCATGCTTTGTGTTCTTCTGGATAATGATTTGAACTACTGCCCTTCCGTACAAGCACGTACAATCACCCTCTACCCATCGCTTGACTTACTGTGTCTATTTGCTGAACTACAATCAGATAGTTGGCCAGGGCATACTCTATTAACGCTAGGAATACAAATATCAAACAAGTGACCAGCCACACGTCTATAGCCTGAAAATAATAAATACGATATATCATTAGGCTTTAATATGTTAATATTTGAAATATTAATGTATGTCTCTGTCGATATTGATCACTACGTTGTCACACGCTCAAATTTGTGAACATGTTCACAAATGTTCCTAGACCCCAGAGCACCTCTGCGAGCTCCTAGGAACCGCTAACGAATACATATTATGCCAAACGAATGCTCAACGTATACCTGTGCCAGGTCACGTGACGAGTTTATGACTCCTTATTAACAATTTCGAATTCAAACATTCAGGTAAATCATGTTCAGCATCTTTCTTTTTCTCAATTCTTCATAAAGCAAACCTCTTCGAAACTATTTATCGCATAGGAATACATTTTAGACGCATATAGTCAATAATTATGTCGTCAAACGATCGCCTTATTGGCATAAAACTCATAGTATAACGACTCCCTTTCTCGGAAGGTCAAAACTTGAAATTATATTAATTAGTAAATAATAATATACTAGTATTCATACTATCGTGGTTGTTTGGTAACATTCCTAATTTTGGTATTGCGTTCTGTTCTCTATTTATTCCATATTATTACACATAATATGAAATATAATATACTGAAATCAGGAAACACTTATAACAAATTGCTATGGTAATAGATTACTTATACAGACGTCCTTCGTTGAACAGATTTATATCAATACGATTACAAAAATATGAATATTTCAAAATCTGTCTCCAATTATGATTGACACCCATGCTTACTATTACAGTACCTACTCGGATGCATTCGTCAGCTGCTGTCTTAGTGATAATAAGTAGGGTAATAATACCATTATATTTGAACTTCATAATTAGATGTGGTACTCCTATACTGGATTATTATATCACCGGTTAAGGTTTTTTTAATGTGGTGCTTTCTAACGTGAAATAAATTATCCCTCACACTTGTGTACAATTTTACGGTAATATACATGCATGAAATGTACATTAAAAAAATGTAATTAAGCACATATTCTAGAGTGTAACTGATTTCCCCATCTATAAAAAACCCCATTGTTTGTGGGTATGGATGGGGTGTGTGGTGTGGGGGTGTGTGTGGTGTGTGAATGTTGATAGGATGAGGGTGTAGGCTGTAATTTACTTATTTTAAGAAATTGTTTCATATCATGACTATTTGGCAAAACTCTTAATTTTGCTATTGCTTGCTGACCTTGGTTTATGTAATGCTGACAAATATCAAAACTCTATAATAATATTCCGTAAATAATAGTCTGTAATCTTTAAATAAGTTCATCAGGCCAGGATGACAACTTGAAAAACAGAACTGAACTAAACATAGATGATATACTAGAAATAACTTCTACAGTTTGTTTTAACCTCGACATATTTCTCATTCAGAGATGTTCTCTACAAACAGAAGTTTCGCGCAGCCATGGGCAGCCCTGTCAGCCCCTATCAAAGCAAACATTTTCATGGAATGGCTCGAACCGGAAGCGATCGCCAATGCACCTGTCACATGTAAGCCTAAGCTAAAAATGGAAAATATACGTAGATGACATCTTAGAAATCATCTCCAAGGACGCTACTCAGCAGCTAACAGACCACGTCAACACAGTCGACAAGACTGTGAAATATCACATTTACCTATGAAGAGGAAACTAACGGACAGATACCTTTCCTCGACACGTTGATTGTCCGCAAACCAGATTGCTCGGTCAAGTTGCTGATTAACCGGAAAAAGACGCACACGGATTAATACCTAAACTTCACATCGCAACACTCGCTAAACCAGAAACTTGGCGTGATCCGGACCCCTGTTCGACAGGATGGATGCAAAACAGGGAAAAACGGAAAACCTGACCGATTAGCAGAAGAACAGAGAATAAGGAAAGCGCTAGGACTGTGTGGTTACCCTAAATGGGCTTTTCAAAGAGTAAAAACACAGATGGAGCAGAAAACAAAGGAAATGCTTAAGAAAAAGGACAACAATGATGTGAACAACGGTATGGTTGTAATACCTTATATCCAGAAAGTGTCTGCAAAACTTCAAAGATTTTTCAAAAAATACAACATCCAAACTGCCATGAAGCCATACAACACTCTTAAAAGTATACTAGTCAATCCTAAAGACAAATGCGATGCGGCAAAGACAACGGAACGTGTATATCAAATACCATGTCAATTGTGCGATGTCTATGTCTATGTTGGAAAATTGGGACGTATCTTTGGCACTAGATTAAATGAACACAAAAAGGTCGCCAGCAAAGCTAGTGACAAAAATTCCACACGATCCAACAGAAAAGAGTCAACAACTGAATAACACAAATCAACAGGACAGACCACATCCCACAGGAAAATCACACCATCAACTGGACATGGGCCAAAATCCTCGACAAAGACACAGAAAAGCAGAAAACATTGGATACGACGACAGGGCCTAAAATACTCAATCGCGACGAGGGCATTTATTCTCTGAGACACATGTTTGATCACTCATCACAACTTTGCATCCTGGGAACGAGAAAAGCATCTCACGCGGGAAAAAGAAGTGGATCAAACCATTACTGAAGCAGTCAACCGAACTGGTCATGCTGGTTGACGAAACCGTTTATATGTGAGTACACATCTTGGATTTGTTCAACAAAATATAATTTTAAAATAATATTTGGTAAAATAACATGATTCTCTCAGTTTATAATATGGAATGGCCCGGGGGTTTTCTGTAAAGTCATTCAAATATGTTCAATTTGATAAAAAAAATAATTCAAATAACGTACAATGTAATATAATCAATGTAATGTAATGTAAATTAGTATAACGAATGCGTTTCAAGAATATTGTCTGCAATTTAAACGGATTATTTTATTCTTCAATGCCATATTTGCAATGTCTTCATGCCACTGCCAGGGCCTCGGTCAATAAACCTTATCCATCAACCCAAGATTATTACGTTGCATAATAGACAGTCAGTTATTTGCTACTGCACTGGTAACAATTATAGAAATTGTGAGCATTTATTAACGGTGAAACTGACATATGAGATTCATCTTAAAGTGAAATACTACTATAAGCCCTTTGGCGGGATGCTTTTGCCAAGAAAGCGCCTCCATGATTTATAGCTCGTATGATCCTTGCACTATATATCAAAACCATCTATTTTGTTACTGCGCTGTCGATCTTGTTAATGATAATTGTGTATCAAAAATAATTTAATCTAAATACATAATTTAATCTAAATGCACAGATTATCTTTGTGCCTCTTGCATTATGGAATTACGAATTTGGTTTGAATTTATCCAAACATAGCATTTAATGTACCTTTCCACCTGATTGGAACTAACTACCGTTGTCGTTGATCGTTTTCTTTGGCAGGAGCACCATGGAGATAAGCATTGGCAAGTTGTTTTAACTATACGTGTCAATTCTTATCATCCAAAAGTGTTTTAATGAAAAATAATCTATTTTAAAATACCTTTTTATCGCAAATGTTTACACGACTACAGTACCTGAAAGTTAGGAAAATGACGAGATCGGGATGCAGTGGCGACGTCATAAGGGTAATTGGAGCAAACCACCCCCTCCCCCACCCCGTGTCGTGTTCAAAAGTTGCTAATTTATGTATTAAAGGAGGGTGGTTAAGCAGCTTGAACCATGGTCTTGAACAAGGGTCTTTGCTTGAACACCGCATTTTTCACCTTTTGATATGAGATATTCCTCCAGTCATTGTGTGCTCATTTAAGCAGCATTACAACTGTGTGGTGTTCAACAAAAGACCCTGGATCAAGCTGCTTAACCATCCTCCTTCAATCATTTGGCAACTTGAATTGAGGTATTACTCCATTTAATGTGTGCTTATTCAAGCATTACAACATATGCGTAGTTTTAGCTCCGTTCTAGTGTTGCTGCGCACACGTACATTATGTGTGCCAAAACTCGTTTCGATTGAGTAACTCAACTTAAAAATATCAGCCCGCCCGCATTGGTATGTGAAATGAGCTACGGCGCGTAGGTCTACGCACTGATTTCATTTCTTTTGTTTGTTGTTGTTGATTTTTTTACAAAATATTTAAAAAAGAGCTCTCTGTAAGCTTGGATTAGCAACAACAACAACAACAAAATAATGATAATAGCATACCTCAAAGCCTTTTTTCTAAAAAAAATAAATCGCAGAGCACTTGTTTTTTTTGCCAAAGGTTTCTGAGACAGACCTGCTGTTGTTGCTGCCGAATATGAATATGTTATTATGACCGGTTGATGCATACGTCGCGGGTGTGACTATGAATGATGAACATATCGATGTCTCGATGACGTCTCGTATTACTGCTAGTGCTAATAAATACTACAGCTACAACACGTACGGTATAAATAGGATACATGTACAAATAAAGGCCCAAATGAGATTATGGAACTTGAACTTGAATGAACTGTTGATTTTTTGTTTCATTCACATTTCTGTAAAATATTTAAATTCATATGTTAACTGCAAAAATAAATATGGTTGCCCGGTGCTAATTTTGGTTGTCCCGGGCTGTTTACGCCCAATTGTCTATCTTGCCCCAAGATATTTTCATGCCTCCCCCAGCCACATGCGAGATCTCAAACATGTTCGTACGACCGATCTCAGATTGTGTATAACAAGACGTAAAATGGCACTGATATGAAATCACAACAGAAAATGTATCATGCCAATAGCAACATTGGCACATTTCTAAACGACTAAATGTTTCTAAATTCTAATTGGTAGAATTTGCCCATAATGACCGTAAATAAGTTCAATACTGCAATCAAAGGCAGATTATCTGAGGAGCCTTAGATGACGTCGTACAGTCGAAAATTTATTACACTATATTAGATAATCGTCTAGTATGAAGGTCGTTATGGAGAGACATTAAAAAGAGTAAAGAGATACATACAAGAGTGACATTAAAGAGAGACATAGAGAGACGTGCCGCCGATTAAGTACTCACAGGAATGCACGGGATGTTAATGATGTCGTTAATGAAATATACGGCAATTAATGAACACAATGGACAGTTAGGAATTATTTGAATATGTTGGAATAGATATTTGAACTTTTGAAGGCAGTTAAAATACATTAGAATTCAAATCAATATTATCCTATCGAAAATGGTATGTGTTTTTGTAAAATAACTATTCGGATAAGGGGTTATTTTTATTTTGGGCATCCCATGTCAATTTAATAAATAAATTTCAAACAAAATGTTCAGTTATTCTGACATTCCGTAATTGTGGTTGATGTTGCTTTAATTCGACACATGTTACTGCACGCATCTACCCTGTCAATTTACATAATTGCCTGTATCTCTTGTGAAGCATGACAGCAATCTAGTGTGAAATATGATTTGATTGCTGCATTATTTATCTTATATTTGGCCAGGGAATAAGAACTTACCAGCTCTGCAATAGCACGCAATTAAACTACTACTATTTCCTCGCGTAACATTTTTTGTTTTGTTTTGATAATCATTTCAACTAAAGAATGCTATAATATTTAACACTATTGACACCAAAGGGAGGAAGTTGTTTATGTAATTTTGCTTGATTATGAATATTGATAATGTATCATCAATTCGACTCAACAACATGGTTTACGGAATTGTTGTGATGCAATGGGAACACGCACATTGGTGCTCGACAAAAAGCAACCTAAACCCCACCCCAATAAAAAAAAAACGACACCAATACTCGAAGTACATGAAGTTCTTATGAATTATAAATGTACCTGCTCACTTTGGGAAATAGATACAGCACGGGATTCAGTTAGCATACCGTCAGCACAACAAGCAAAAGGAGACATAATTCGAATTATTCTGCGTAACGCACTTTCCACTGCTTATCCCCTTTGGTTAATCATACCATAGGACTACCCTATCTGACCCCAAAATCTGCTTCCAATTCGAGAACCGCTATCAATCCGAGAACCGCCCCGTAGGATAGCATGAATAATTTGTCTTTATTACATTTCAGTGTTTCCCTTGGTAGACTGATTTAGAAATATCATCCAAATGAGGATGGCTATTAATATACCTTTGGGCGGACTATTTCTCCTTACCTTAGCGTGCGTTTCTGTGGGTAGAGATTCCTGTGTACTCGCCGTTAATGTTGTAGCTGTTAAGACCGTTGTCACCCCTAAGGTAACCCGGGCAGGGGCCGCCTGTGCATCTATCCAGAAAGAAACCCAAGCGAGGACGACAAGCAACAGACTTGGTACGTAAGCTACTAGAATGTAACTCTGCATCTGACGCCGAAAATCGAACTTGACGTAGGCACATGAGTAGATCCCTGAAAGAAAGAAAATTGTAATACCTAATTGCATCTGCTTAGTACTGGGAATTTGCAGCTCTGCTTAACCTTTCAAATAAAATTAAAAGCTGTTCAAAATAAAATTTGTCAACACTAAAAACATGAAATCTATCAAGCGCTATAACTTTTAAACTATTAATGTGATGTATATAAAAGTATACATTTTTGGAAAGAAAAGTAGTCAAACATTTATGGATATAATATGGGACATCGTAGCAAAATCAATTTTGTGTTCAAAAATGCTGAAATTGCACCAAAATCATTTAAAGACACTTCCCTAGGGAAGTATTTTTAGTGCAATTTCAGCATTTTTTTACCAAACACTTGATTTTGCTACAATGTCCACAAGTTTTGGGGTAAAAAAAAGTTTGATACCAAAAATGGATTATTTGACTCGTTTCCTTTCCAGAAATATTTACTTTTATACATCACATTAACAGTTCAAACAAATGTTACAGCGCTTGGTAAATTTCATGTTTTTAGGGTTGACAACCCCGTTAAGAGCTGCATTTTACTTTGCGCCTGATGTACTCTATATAAAGCAAAATGAATATAAAGCGGTACTTAAAATGTATAATTTAAATTAGAATAACATCAGAGGATAAGTTACTATGGTCATGTGCTAAAACTATCAAGAACTCATGAAGTATGTCAACCTATAATGATATACGATACAGCAAGAAATGCATACACGCGTACATGTGCATAGTTTGGAAACATTAGCGTATCTACATATACATCTACATTAGCGTATCTACATCTACGTCTATGTACAACTACATCTAAATCTAAATCTAAATCTAAATCTAAATCTAAATCTAAATCTAAATCTAAATCTAAATCTAAATCTAAATCTAAATCTAAATCTAAATCTAAATCTAAATATACATCTACATCTACATCTACATCTACATCTACATCTACATCTACACCTACATCTACATCTACATCTACATCTACATCTACATCTACATCTACATCTACATCTACATCTACATCTACATCTACATCTACATCTACATCTACATCTACATCTACATCTAAATAATTATATGCTGGAACATCTACATCTACATCTACATCTACATCTACATCCTACATCTATGCTGGTACTCGTCAACGCCTTTTCAGCAACTCGTGTTATATTATATCATTAAAGGTGGATGTTCCGATCACTTTAGGTTTTTTCCCCATCAAACTATTTTGATATGAAAATGAAACCACATATTTCCCCAATTTTTCTGGAAATTTGTTGGCGCAAGATATATATTTTTAGAAGTTATAAGCCAAATTGCACTGAATTACTGTCATGACTGTCAAAGGTGGCTAACTATCCGGCCAGTGTGTGTACTACTAAATAGGGACATGCCACATTGTGCTTAGAAAATGAGAACCATTGAAGTTATGCAATTCAAACTTTGGAATACGACATCTAAGGATGACCCTTCATGTATTAATAGAAAACATTAAGTTGAAAATCAGGCCAGCAATCGAAACACCTACCTTTTAATACGGTGAATCTGATCGCATCAACTAAAACCGATGTACCATCAGTGCGTTGACCAATGTTGAATACAATGTTTTCTGCTCAATATTATTGAATAATAAATTAATTAACGGTCTACTCAAACTCAATATTAGAGGGTAAACATGCACATTTTCTCGTTAAAACACAAGCTTGGATGGATGCTACTTTTCATATCATTTCACCTTTGATGCTATATTTTTCACCTATATAGATGTCACTTGGGTAATCATTATCAGCAGAAGTCAGCACCAACGTTCAGCAGCCCTTAGACGTTAACTTGCAATAATGCAACGAAGAAAATTTGATGTTGAGAGCCAGTGCTAACAAATTACATTTTTTTTAATTAAAATTATATAGCGATTTGCTTGTAATAATGGTACGCTCGTTATTCTTACATTTGCAGTCATACTCAATGTTATTTCAATGAATACTTTACATAAATAAACGCATCGTGCACTTTGAAGTTTACTCTTCATAAATAGTGAAGTAGACTGCATGGCTACTACAATGATTTTTACGCCGTTTATATTCAGAAACTCTAGTCATTTTAACGAATTAAAAGCTCTGTATTTATCTTAAATAGTTGTATCTAAATATACGATATGCCATACCCAGCACTACAAAAGCTTCGATAAGAATAAATGAATAGTACGTTGATCTGAGAAATCGTAATATCCTCTAAAAAGGATAACCTAATGAATCCTGTCCATTATATATTATCACGTTTTATCAGTGTTAATGAGAAACAATTGAATATTTATCTGTGATAAAAAATATAACAGGTATAATTGCTAGCTGGAAGAACAGTTTCACTTTATGACGTTCGAAGTTACTTCCGTATAATTGGTGAAGACCAGTAATAGTGTATGGTAATGTTTAATACGTTTTGTCAGATATAAGCATTATACCAATCCTATAATCGGATATTATGTTTACACGCAACATACATTTCCTGAGGTAAACAGCTTTATAAGGAATCAATAAGCAGTAATGCATACAAATTGATGGTAATTGATATCTGATAGATGAAAGTCCTCATAGGAGTATTAAACAATAACTGAAGTCAGCACACTATCTCAATGGTTTAGTAAGGACAACAAATGACGCACTGCATGGTCCATTCGTATAAATGATATTTACGCAAGACGTATAATGGCTCATTCGTATAAGTGATTTGTACCCAAGACGTATAATGGCTCATTCGTATACATGATTTGTACGCAAGACATATGGCTCATTCGTATACATGATTTGAATCACCAAGCAGTAATGCATACAGAATGATGGTAATTGATATCTGATAGATATGTGATTTGTACCCAAGACGTATAATGGCTCATTCGTATAAATGATTTGTAGGCAAGACGTATGGCTCATTCGTATAAATGATTTGTACGCAAGACGTATGGCTCATTCGTATACATGATTTGAACGCATGACGTATGGCTCATTCGTATAAATGATTTTTACGCAAGACGTATGGCTCATTCGTATAAGTGACTTGTAAGCAATACTTATGACTCATTTGTATACGTGACTTGTACATAAGACTTACACGATAGTCGATGACATATTTCTTGCATCTATACATACACGCATTGGAGCTGGCTCCTTTGCTGTGGCTTGCCCGACACTATGGAATAGTACTTAATTCACCTTAAGCTGTTAAGATCCAGCAACAGTATCATAACATTCAAGCATGAAAAGCCTTCAAGCATAATCTCAAGACTCAATTACCTAGTATTAACTGATTTACTGTACTGTATTGTTTATATGTTATGTTTTTGTGTTGTGATCATTTTGGAACAGCGCTATATAAGCAATGTTATTATTAGTGGTCGTTTGTATATCACAGCTTTCTCCAACTTTACTGGGGAAAGTAAAGTCGGGGAAAGCTATGGAAACGACCCCTCATACGATACAACTTTCCCTAAAATTGAACCGAGAACGATGCACATATAATTATGTTATTATAGAAATATTTGCATTTGCCTCTGTTCAATGTTCATTAGTGCTTGTACGTACACTGTTATAATTTTTGGACCAGTGTATGGTGTTGCAAACTATTACTTTGGAGACTATCGTACAAGTAATTTATACGTATTACACATATGTTCTCGTTTTGCAGTGTGACCTAGAATGTCAAATAAAATCCGAGAAAGTGTTTAGCGATAGAGACAGGCTACTATCCAGTCCACATTATTGCATTGGGTACTACTCTCGTCTTGTTAAAATTCTGAACCAAGATACGAAAGTTAAATGAGAACAATCTTGACAATGTGATATAGAAGAGAATTGCATCGGTCAATGATAGTTGCATTATATAATGAAGTAACAACAGCCGCATGTGGCATCAAAAATAAGCAGTAGCAGATACTTTAGAAAACTGGAGATGCTAATAATAAAATGTAGCGTTAGCAGCACCATCAATACTGTATTCTTTTAAATTACTTACCGATTGCATAAGTGAGATTTTTATTCCCGCTCTCCGTACCAATTATATCAAATTTCGAAACCGTAAGACTAGAAGGTACTTCAACATCCTCGTCTTGTATGGTTAAAACCAGATCTGTCATAGAATAAGCATCTGAAATATAACAATGGCGTTTGATAACAGTACATTTAGTATCATATAACTCTGCAAAGTTCATACTGAGAAGATCTATTTTCCTTTGCATA
Organism: Ophiura sarsii; assembly: GCA_035610835.1. Taxonomy (NCBI): domain Eukaryota; kingdom Metazoa; phylum Echinodermata; class Ophiuroidea; order Amphilepidida; family Ophiuridae; genus Ophiura; species Ophiura sarsii. The sequence continues at coordinate 33,825,001 of CM069456.1, forward strand.
ATCCTTGAGCATAATATTGCAACGTTACCTTATTTCATCAAATCCAACTGGTCTTACTTTGCACGGGTTACACTAATAATATATTATATTGAGAATAACTAGATAAATATTGATTGATAGTTTAAGATATGAAATTCATTTGCAAGACTTACCAGTTCTTTATAATCGTTGAGTTACACATACTAATTGTAGTCATTTGACTTACTGTATCAGGGACAAAATATTGCTTGGTGTTTAAAAAAAACATACTCATATTTTAGGTAACGCTTTGGGCTTTTCTTCTACATGGTGGAAGTCCTTGGTGGGTGCAGATAGCTAACAAGACTTGCAAGACGTGTGTTCTACTGATTTTTGTATGAGAACGAAATCAGCCTTCGCATTTCTCCAGCCGGGCGTCCCAATTGACCCAAGATACATTCGGACATTTCCATGCAAATTCTTTGAGTGAACTCTATGGAAACTGACATTTTTAGGGTTTCATCTCCAAAGTTGGATCAAGATTAATTGTGTCACATGATAAAGCCGCCCAATAAATAGAATGAACAAAATATCTATTTTCCTTGCCCTTGATTTCGAAGGCGAATACAAATAATTATTTATGTAATTCAGCACTCGTTGGATATGTGGTAGAGTATGTTGGGCAGTGCCATATTAAATTTAGCTTAAAGGTTGTAAAAAAGGGTACCGGCGACTGAATAACCATTTTACCTAATGAAATATCGTAAATAGTAAATGCCAGGGAAAACAAAGCCAATTTTAAACTCATTTATATGTTTATACGCCCACAATTCGGCCATTGTTAACGGAAAATTGCACAACAGACCAAGTTTTCAATAATTGCATTTTGAGTAATAATAACGTTTCTTTCTGTAAATGCCGCATAGTTTATCTGAAATAGCTGCATGATTGTTCTAAGCTGAACTGGAATATATTAATACATCCATTAGTATTTGGTATCAAGACTATTATTGTCTCTACCATTAAAACTGTATGAGTTAAACATATTTTATCATATTAATGTTTCTGTATGTAATTTAGAGAATGTATTTTGATTGTCAGTTCAGTGGATGTATTAAGAACCATAGGGTTAGGGTAAGTCTTTTGTTCGGGTGATGTGAAGGCGAAAATTTAAACAAAGGAAATTCGCCTTAATCCACTATCAATATGGTTATTATATTGATTGAATATTATATGTATAGATTGCTAAACCTGGAGGATTTCGGTTCCAGCGAAACATTACAATCTCAATCATATTATTCCTTGTGATCAATTATTAAATCCCAAAAGGGTACAGAGAAAACTAAATTAAATGAATTAAATGAATTCAAGAAGTAAAATGCGGTTTTAGAAATAATCCGTTGAAAGAACATCCTGATCTCGAAATTTTAATATTATAGACGTTGATTGATGACTTCCAAATGGATCAGATATAATGTAGTTTAATATATATTTAAGAGAATTATATCGTCTCTATAAAATGGCTTGAGTTATACATATGTGATGCGATCTGTGAAAACCCGTCGGATGTCGCAAAATGTGAAATAGGGATTATGGGTAAAATAAAAAATAAAAAAATAAAAAATAAAAAACTTGTTTTAATTGTTTTTTTAGATTTTGTTTAGAAAGTTTATTTCTAATACTTTGTGTCATCACCTTTTATGAAATTTCACCTTCAAAAACTTACTTAAGTTACTTTTCTTATTAGCCTTATAATGCTATTCTATTGAACTATGTATCTTTTATGGCCTGTTTTCATGATTTCTTGTTTTGTAGCTTTTATGACATCACAATCATCATTCACTCATAACTTTTGTTGTAGTGATCGCAGAAAAATGATCAAAACAGTTCTGTAATCAGCACAGATTCAGCTTTCTTATAATATAAATATCTCCAATATGAAAAATCCCGACATGTGGCGGGTTTTCACAGATCACATCACATATTTTAGCATTTAAACATGAATAAGATTAAATTTTGAGAATCTGATTAGTAATTTAATTATAGCTCAATATACACCAGTTAGCCAAATAATAAAGAACAAATAATGCTAATAACTGTCTTTGATCTTACTGTTAACCATCTATAAGTATTTATGATATTAAAGAGTCAATGGTATTAGAGTAAATAATCTTCAAATACGGGTCCCGAAAGTATATATGCTCCTCTACATCCACCCAGTCAAGTAGTAACAACATTACCTTAGGAAAGGGAAAATTATACATCAAGGAACAGTGGCCCCAAAGATGTCTGCATTCTATAGGATCATGGTCAACATGCCGTAAGGCAAGGACAGAGGGTCCTAGGATATATTAATGAGCAAATTCCCAACCAGGAACAGGTGCATAGTCTCAAAAACGGAAGGAGACAAACCGAGATCATCGATGAACACTTTCAAGGAATTCACAACTAAGATCATCAAGGAACATTGCATAGGGAGAGCTTGAGAAGATAAATAAGTTTCAAGATTACTAAAATGTAAGGATACATTACATAGGCCTACATAATACATGGGCTTTTACTAATCTTGAATCAACGTATTTGGTCTGCAACCTGTTTGATGCAAATGGTGAATGTAATCCGCATGCGTTTTATTCATTTTGGACTTTTTTCTTCAAAATAGTATCATTTTAATGACTGCCATGCACCAACGTGCTTTAACCTTGCGCCCTACATACAGAATCACTAAAACGCACCAACCTGTTTTACAGTACAGGTGAGCGCCACTTATGTTTCACGATCACGCAACAGTACACATATTAACTGTTACTTCGTGTCTACACCGGATAAACCTTTTAAGCAACACTAATTATGAATTAATAATTGACAAGTCGTTATTAATGCCAGTCATATAAGACTATAATTCCAAAAAAACATAGACATTTAGAGAACTCATCCAAGTTTGTTTCTTATGTTGGGATTTTTGGTCATACACTTTAAATAAATTGAATTTATTAATTAAATAAATTCATGAATTAAATCTAAAAGGATCCACTATTGAACAATGCAAACGACATTATTGTTTGTAGTCAGAAAGACCGATTTATTATGGCTGTATACAACTTTGCCCCACTTTTTATTCATCTCTTATGGTTTTGATAATCCCACAGTTGCTGCAAGAGCAAGCTGACAATGCTAAATAAAATACCAACTTGAACCAGGCTGGCCTACTTTTTATAGTGTTGTCTTAATTCCTATACATACATGTAGCATAGCACAGGTATATAATGAAAATCATCACATTCAAGTACCCGAGAGCTTGAAGTGTGCACATCACCACTGAGGCTCGGGAAACGTACAATCGATAGAGCACAAAATCAAGGAGCACCGACAGTAACATGGACATAGTTTCATCTGAACGAAATTGCGATTTATCAGCCCTACATTATGTATAAAATGGGAAATGGTACCAAATAATGTCCTATTATGCAAATACATCATGTAAGTAGTACAATGGTGGTAGAATGGATAGTTTATAATGATATAATCATGTTCATGGAACTAGTAAACGGAATCAAATACACTGTTGATGGAATATGTATGGATATATAAATGGGATTCACAATTTTGTTGTTGTTGACATCTGAGGTATTGCAGTATATTTGTTTTGCCAGCTATTTGTTGCCAGCAACCTGTTTAGCGTAAATGGTAAATGCAACCCACGTATTAATGTAACTGTTGCATGTTGCTTAACAATGTTATAATTGATTTATTTTGGACTTGTTCAAAGGTTACCTCCAGTTCGATAAATGACACGATTGCAACTGGAAGCCCATCCACGTTAAACGTTATAACAATTAGCCATGCACCAACGTGCTCTAACCTTGCGCCCTACATACAGGGCCACTGCCCACTACAATGCAATAACTCGCTAATCAACCTTTTAAGAGTAACTGGCTTAACGCTTTTCTCGCGGCTAGTATTAATTTTACCATAAAATACAAAACAAATCTTTCAGAAACATTCCCAACTTTCAAGGTGTATCTCAAGAAGTGCTGAACCAATACTAAACATGTTTGTACTTATTCCAATACATTTCTCATGGTGATCCCAAATATGCTATTGAAATGCAATAATGTGAACATTTTTGAAATATTTTGTGCAATTTTTGGACGAATTATTCCCGTAGTATCTCTGCCCAACTTTTATTCATCTCTTGGGGTTATAGTAACTTCCGTAAGTTGCCGTACCAGTGGCAGACGTGCTAAATAAAATACCGACTAATTTGCCTTGAACCACACTGACCTACTTTTCCTAGTGATGTCTTCTTATGCATACATAGTCTGGGAACATAATGCAAATCATTACATTCAGGAGCAAGCTTGAAATTTGCACATCACTGTTGCCCGGCACTGTTGCTAGTAGTGCAAAAAGATCAAGGAGTGCCGACCAAACGGAGTTTTTGTTGGGATTTTGGTCGTACACCTTTAAAATAAATTTAAGCATTAAACATGGACCCCCCCCCCCCCCCTTTGTGCAAGGCAGAAAGTACAATTTATTCCTGCTGCGTAAAACTTTGCCCCACTTTTTATTCATCTCTGAAGATTTAAGTAAATCCCACAAGTAGTTCCGCTAAATTGTTCAGACATGCGAAATAAAATACCAACTTAGTTGGCTTACACCGAGCTGGCCTACTTTTCCTAGCGTCGTCTTCCTGTACATAGCATAGGAACATAATGCAAGTCATCACATTCAAGTACCCGAGAGCTTGAAATGTGCACATCACTGTGGCTCGGGGAATCGTGCAGTCGTTAGAGCACAAGATCAACGAACCTGGAAATGGTTTCATCTGAACGAAATTGGCAAGCCTTTGGCTTCTTGGCCGATTGCGAATAGATTTAAACTATATATTCCGATTTATCATCCTTTGTAAAAGAACATTACGGTGATTATATACAAGCTAAAACCTAACGCGATTCATCTGGGGAGATTTTTTATATGAGCATAATATGTCACGTTCAAAAAATGCTAATTCTAACTATTCTCATTGCAGACACAGTGAAATTAGCCGCAACATACGGATCCCGTGCGTGTAATAAGTTGCGAGTTGCTTGCTCGAAATCTATAGGCCTAAATGATGAATTGTCAGTGTAATTTGGACATCCATTGCGATGAGGTTATACACAGTCTAAACCAAAAGTGTGTTGACCAGATGCTCTTATACCACCTCATAAAAATATATAGCTGGGATCAAAAAACTTGGAAATACAATTTTTAAGTTAAAAATATCTTTATCATAATTGAATATCCCTTTTATTAATGAGAAGATACTTCGGAGATACAATCGCATGGATAATATTTGAAGATACGCTATGGATTCCTATATCAAGATGAAATGCACGCTGATAGCGATATTGCCAGTGTATAAGTTGTATTAAAACATGCATGCAGTCAGTCAAGCATATTGATTTGTGAGTGTGTTAATGTCGGTAACAACTCATGTGTGACAGAAAAGTGTCTGGGTTGCCAACGCATCCTCCATTTTGTCCACTAACTACTGATGAGGATAGTGATGACTGTTGCAATATTAATCTATTCTACAGTAAATTTGATCTCCCCACCGTTTAATGCTAAAATAAAAACATCTTTACAATGATTCGTTAAATTTGCTGAATGAGGTATATGTATATTGTAACTTAAAATTTACAATACGAGATTTTAAAGTAGTATGAAGAGATTGGTGAGAAAAATGAAATTTCGAAGAAGAAAAAAAATGTTTCAATAGATAATGTATGAAGCCATATGTGCCGTATTGTGAGGATAAATTCGATGTAATCTACGTCGAAATTATCAAACTGTGAAATATTACTTGATTGACTACGAATTAAGGTAAATAGTTTCAGATGGTGGTTAGTATAATTATACCTAAGAATTACTTTGGTGCAAAAAAATGTAAATGTCTATGACAATTGAGGGCGCACTTCCCATACGTATCTCTCAATGCCCCTTTAATTAATTGGAATATTTAACAAGGCGACCTGTTCTAAGGGTCCGACCGACCCATTTCTTTAGAAAACAAATGTAAACGTGCCTGACCCAATGTGTTTTGGCTTGTCAAAAAGGGCAACATTGATACACAAAACACACGCCGATCATTTTGTAGGGGAAACAGGGGAAAAAAGTGCTCTCTAATCAGTTTGTAAATATTCATGATAACAAATTGATACTATTCATGATAATATCAACTTACAACAACTCAATATTTGTATTACACAATACCGTCAGACACTATCTTAATGCCAATTGAAAATTGAGCTTTAAAAATAGAATGTTCCGGGCCCCGATGAGTTTTTTATCAGGCCCCGATGAGATTTTTATCGCGTACAGTTGCGAGTAGCAAAGGATTATTTATCGAGTAGCGTATTACCGCTTGTTTAAATATAACGAAAGATAAGTGGTCGGTATGTAAATAGAGCTTCGGTTATTTATTCTAGTTGTAAGGTACAAATTCAGCATTTCATGTTTTTAGAGATAATGTTATTGATTACGGATGTTTAACGTAAATTGTATTATCCTCGTGTATTTGCTAAACAATGTCCCGCTCTATTTGCTAAACATACCCCAGGGTATGGCAGAGGCCTCGTATCGGGCCCCGATGTCTATTTTATCGGGGCCTGATGACTATTTTATCGCGTATCAACTTGAAAAACATCGGGTCCAAAACATATCAGGCCCCGATACAGTCGCGATAAATTTATCGCGTACAAATGGAACTGTTCCCTTACAATTTATCATTTGTGACGTGCTAATTTCATAGTCCTTTGGGAAGTCTCTTTACTGCATATTGCACGTCACAGTCACGAGACACAGTTTTGAAAATTGAAAATAAACTTGAAAAGTAGAATCGTGTCAGACACTTTTTGATTTAGGTGAATATTTTAAGTATTGTCCAATCAACGGTAAATATTTATGATAATGGCAACTAACAACTCGTCATTTGAAACATACAACTTTGGTAGTCCATAAGGAGTCTCTCAACTGCATATTACTCCTCATGAATACAGTTTGGATAACAATTGTACATTTTGAATAAACTTTAAAAAAATGGATCTTTTTGGTTTAGGTGTATCTAATTATAAATACTTGTTTTAATCAGTTTGTAAATATTTATGAGAAAGTTCAACTTACAACTCAGCATTTGTAGCATACAACTTTGGTAGTCCATTGGGAAGTCCCTTAGGTTCATACTACACGACACAGTCAGGCTGATGCTGTAACATGAATACAAAATCAAATATTTAGGTAACGATTGTATTATATATACATGTATGGATAGAGCGGCAGGTTTATTGTCATTCGCCGTAATTTAATTATAAGCTTAACACCGAGTTGAAGGTAGCTACAAATTATGTTTTGGTCGGTTAAGTGAGTTTTAAAAACGTAACTCCCATTTTTAGTTCACAGAGCGATAGTGAGAAGTTGTTGGTCTCATCGTTTCCATGGTCTGGGCTGACTCTGATTGAGACAACCCAACTTTTGATCCAAAGTGAAGTGAAGATTAAACGTTTTACATAGACAATATAATAATGCCGAGAGCTATAGCATTTTAAATGTCTCATAAGGGCATCAAATGTAGGGACTCAAAGTCTACAATCAATGTCAAGTAAACATGACCGAATAAATTACTCCAACAATCCGGACGTTAAGTACATATTGTGCCTTGAGTTACTGATGGATCGTTATTTCGGTAACCTTGTTAGTCTACAAGTAAGTATATTATTCGTTAAACATATTAAAGGAGTATTCACATATCTTCTGAAACAGGCTCTCAATTTTGTCCACACATGCGAAATGCTGAAACATGTACTATCATCTGAAATTATTGAGGTTGCTTCTGGGTTCTTTTTAACCCAGAAATCATTTATTTGATAATCTTGCGTATTTTTTTGTTGATTCACAGATCTTCTGAAACAGGCTCTCAATTTTGTCCCGTATTATTTTTCTGGATTCAGAACGAAACTATCAACGCCATCAAAATTGTCACAATTGCTTTCTGCTCAATTCGTTTCGTCCACGGGAATAAGTGTACTTAAGGTCCCAGATTGGTATACCGGTATCGTTCAATATTGGACCATAATAGTTGCCGGTCGCTCGATACTGGTAAGATCTTACTGGATACTGGAATGCCAAATTGTGTTCCAGTATTGAGCGATACTGGAACGTGTTATGTTCCATCGGGCGATATTGGTACACATCCTACCAATGTTATTTGTCCCAGTATTGAACGATGCTGTTACATAATTGTGTTCCAGTAACGCCTGATACAGATACATTTCATATGTCCTATAGTATCGCCCGATACTGGAACACTGTACCAGTATTGAACGATACTGGGTGTTCCGGTATCGGACGATACTAGTACAGTCCAGAATCTGGGACCACACATTGTACCAGTATCGAGCGATACTGTCAAATGTAATTTTTCAGTATTGAACGATACTGGTATACCAGTATCTGGGACCTAAAGTCCACCTTTTTCCGAAATGTTTACGTGTGAGGGTTCTACGTCTTAACTATAGAACGAATTTACGTGATTGTTTTCATTGTTAAAAATCCCTCTGAGTCCCTTAAACCGGGAAATAAGTCTTACTTGAAATAAATTGATATTGACAATATTTACACTATTAAGCTCATAGCTATAAAGTAATCTCGTTTTCAAATCATAAGAAGGGTAAAAGGTGCATGTTTACGGGCATGTGTGGATGGTTAACGGAGCAATAACCCAATATGGGATGATTATTTCAGCGAGAAAAATGAAGATAATATTACATATCGCTGACATTGGAATTGAAACGTGTTATATCCATCGCAATATACTACGTGTTTGTAATCAGTCAAATATATCAGTTTACCGTGAACTATGAAGCGTAGTACCGTTAGGATAAACCCACAACAATTTGTTGGCTTGAGTGACGTAATGATGATGGCTGTTCTTTTCATACAAGAAATACAAGTCGGGCGTCCATAGTTTTTCCATGTCGTTGTTTTTCAACACCAGGACAGTCAGGTTGTAGTTGTATGTCAGCCGAGGGTCGTTCCAGCTCATGCGGAAGTACATGGTCACGGAGAAATCCTTGTAAAATGAGAGGGGCATCAATATTTAAGATGTTGTCTGGGTGAATGTAATTATGTACATGCATGTGTGGGATGAGTTTGTTTCATGTCGTTGATTCGCTAATAAAATTTCAAAAATAGTGATAATCAGTATTAAGAGGGTAACACTCGCAACTAAGGAGAATAGTTCAATTGTTCTTTGTAAATGCGAAAAAGGGCACAACTTCATTGAGCATCATGAAGTTTAAAGCTTCACACCTGTGTAATATGACCGCAGATATATCACAACTCAAAATTCAATTCCTGACAATTCTAAGGAAAGAGTTCTCACATTTTGAATACAATTGTAGCATATAATATCATAACTGGTATAATATTAATGAAATAGTTATATAGAAAAACTTAACCTCTATCTCTACTGATTATGAATATTGACTTACCATCGAAGATTCTCGTATTGGGCCCAAACTTTCAACAAACATACCTATCCAGACTTTTGTCGGTGGACCTAAAAATATGCACAAAGCAAAATGCATCTAAGTGCATGCATGATATTTTATTGTGATATATATACACAATGCTATGTTGAAGAATGGTAGAACTTTTCGAACGACATTCTAAGCGTATGGTGAGATGGCTATACCTGCATTGCTCGGAGCATATAATTACCATGCTGTCAGCAGTTAAATAAGCCAGCGACTCATCACAAAAAATCAAGACACATATGGGGAACAAGGCCTGAAGGAGTTTTAACATGAATTGCTAATGTATCATGTAGAATATATGCCTGTCTGCAAAGAAGGCACTTTAGTGCAAGTACTGTATTCATTTATAAAGATGCCTTGTTTGGTATTCTATACACAAAATAGGGGAATATGAAATAGCTTGTTTTATCTTAAAATGTTACCCTGGTTTGGATACGTCGAAATTGAATAGGAACCGTTAGTCGAACAGGTAATTTAATAGATAAAGCGCCATACCCAATTTACAATTTGAAAAGAAAAACATATAAAAACCTAGAGCAACAGAATATTGATTAATTGCTGAAGATAGAAACTTGTATTATCCTAATTTAAAGATAGCGGAATGTTAATACGGGAATGATTATGCACGGCTCACTTCTGCAAACCGTGGATCTTTGAAAACACGAAATAATAAAGACCTACTCTTATAATCACAACAAGTTTCATTCAAATAAAACCCCACGAAAACTACTTAAACTATTTGATTAGCAGCAAATAAGACAGGGTTCGATTAACACGGCTTGGTGCCTTGGTCACCATTGTATAGTTATTTTATTCACCATAATCGCAAAGAACACAAAGTTTTTAATTTCGCAGGTGCGCGTTACTTAGATATGCCTAGCATTCCACTTTTGATGGCTAACGTTTGAGATATGTATACTCTCTCACGTTAGCCATCACATGTGTACATATATTCTACCAATAAATGACTGTCGATACATGGACTCCTGACCTTTTATCCGTTGAGAACTCATTGGTTATCTCTTAGGACTGGCCAATTGTTAAAAATCAGTTAGTGCGACATCATCATGGATTGGATATTCATATTGTTCTTAAAGTCTGCAACGCAACGAAATTAAAATCATTGTAGTCGCCTGATTGGGTATGAAACTCAGAGTAACGACCTCCATTCAGGAAGGTCTATACTCTGAATTAGTATATCTATATTGCTAACATTATTACCTTCATTGTCGGGTCTTATTCTGCTATCGTAGTTCAATAATAGACCATCGAGTACCATGGTAGCGTTAGCATGTGCCCGTGAACTGTAAATCGAAAGAAGAAACATTAAGAAAATTATAACAGTATACGGTATTACATGTTCCTCATATTCCTTATACTCTACATTTGGCAATACATGACAGGTTCCCTGTCAGTGAATTCATCAAGGTAAACGCATAAACAGATCACCAGAATATATATATATATACGTGAACGAATTTAAAGAAATCAGTATATTTTGTGGGGGAAATAAATTCCAAAAATCATGGATTTTTAATGATGCTAACGATACTAACCATCTAACTAGTGATATTTGTGGTTGTTTTATGCATGTTTTCTGTGTTTTGATTAGAATAGTTATATACAATATGTTTGCAAGCCACTACATTGGGGGTGGGGGGGGGGGGGTGGGTGGGGGGGGGGGGGGGGGGGCAGGGAGTTTAATAGTAATGGGAGAGGCTATTCGAATCGCAAACTGAAAGCCTCCCATATATGGAACTGGGGCGTGCCTAAGTGGGGCGTGTCTGAAAATGTACCTTGTAAAATGAGGGCGCTATCTTGACAACGTCATGATTGACAGCACAAAAGTCCTTATAAGGGACATTGAGACGTTCGATGCAGCGGGAAGTCTGCGCGATGTACCTTTTGCGTCAACTCATTAGCATAAATGGACCTTGTAAATCGAGGGCGAAAAACATTAGAGGCTTCAACGTTGGCAATGGGAATCTGTGTACAGTGGCACCGACCTGGGGGGGGGGGGGGGGGGCGTGAACGAGTTTTAAGACATTGTTTTCCAATGAAAACATGGAATTTCGAATGGTATATTTGATTGGGCCTTGGGTCATACGTGAGACCTGAGAACAATGCAAATAATATTTGTATGACAATACACAAATATTGGCATTGGTAAAAGTATAATGTTCATGTTGCTTGCACGCATGGTGATTCAAACTATTACTTTGGCGCCTATCGTATAAGTCTTACGCACAGGACACTTATACGTAACAGCCACACGTATTAGTGTTGCAGTGTGTCCTGATTTATTTCATCCGATTACCTTCTTGTGGACATTGGCCGCACTAGTTCTAGTTTTGTTGTTTAAAGTTTAAAATGCAATTTCCTGACACTAACAAGTGTCATATCCTCCCCGCAATCTGAATATTTTTTTAAATCTTACTTCTAATGCTGGTTCTTATCCATCCAAATTGTGCAGAACTACACCAATACTAAACCAATGGACCTAATAACAAGGGTATTTGTAAGTGACTTAGTTGGTAATGCATCTGTAACACACACGTGAGTTCTCAATGAATAATTTGATACCGGCTTGGATTTCTTTCCTAATGATAGTATGAATTTTAAATCAGCTGCAACTTTTTTTACAAATCTACTGGATATAGTACTTGTTCGCAATCAAAAGTCATTGCTATAGTTTCAGTCTGGGTCTAATCGTAATATTGTGGAGAGCGACTACAAATAACAGAGATATTGGCTTTGTGTATCAAATTAAGAACAAATATGTACGGAATTATGCGCTGCATATGTTCAAACGATCTCATTTTAAGGCCCAAAATCTAAATACGATTCGTACCATATCTACCGGTTATTCACAGATATTCGACAGATATCGCATTTATAGACATTTGTGTGTTTGATCGGAAAGAAACCTTTGCAACCCTACATATTTGGTAACACTTTTAACCAACGATTATGAGGCTGTATCCCTTGTGTTTTTGTATAAATCAAAAGCTATTATTTACAAAATATTTGTGATCTAATTTGGTTCTTGAAGATGTCGTATACTTCGTTTTGCTAAAATCTTGACTTGCATTTCTACGTTACGAATTACTTTACCGACATGTACCTAAATAGACTTATTAGTATTAACCTAGAAAGTATTTCAACTGTTCCAGATCTTATAAGTAGAGCAGCGATCACTTAACAATGACTTGGAAACGTTCATTATCCAATCCGGTATTCGCCTCAAAGACTTCAAATGGGAGATAAATTGTCAAGACTAAACACGCATAGAAATCTCGTAATTACTTAAAAGAAATGACGAAAACGAAGAAATATAACCTTTAAGGAAATGACAAAAAGGCCGAACCATAATAGATTTGACAGGAACACACAACAACAAAATAATGTAACGATCAAGTGATATGGGTATGATACAATATGCCATTCCAGAAAATATCTAGGGCAACCAAAATGTATACAATTAGTTTTATGTTTAGAATTTTCTGAAAAGATAGAAAAAACACATTTCGCGATTCTTAGGGAATAAGGTGTGGGGCACAGATAAGAGATCTACGATAACCCATTCACAGTAACACATTAGGTAACAAATAAAACACAATCAAAAGCCATCATTGCTATTTGTATTTCCCAATTCTTGGATCATTGGATGATCACAAATAATAACGGGTTTTGATTTCTAGGGATACAATGAAGGAATATCAATACAAGCACGAAACAACCCATTTACAGCTTCTTAAGAAATCATACGAGCGCGCATCTAATTTAGAAAAAATACGTATGAGGTCTTCATTTAAGATATAACGTTATTTAGACATCCGTGGACATCCAAAAGCAATTAGGGATTCATTTCTTGCCAAATGTATACTTGAAAATAAATGCAAACGCTTCATTAAAGGCATATTATGTGATCTTTTCCAGAGAGCGCCCTCTATTCATTATTTTGTTTAGAAAGTAGATTTTCTTGCAGATTTACATTTCCGATCATAAATCATACATTCATTCCAAGTTACAGAGCGATACGATTCCTAATTACCTCAAAATCATGGTTTTAGAGTGAATTTAGAGTGGAAAATATAAACTGTCGGAATCCCGACAGTTTATTTTCACTCTAAAACCATGATTTTGAAGTAATTAAGAATCGTATCGCCCTGTAACTTGGAATGTGTGCATGATTTATGATCAGAAATTTAAATCTAAAAGAAAATCTGCTTTCTATTTTTTTTTCGATGTTGAGGGCGTTCCCTGGAAAGATCACATAATATACCTTTAAGCTATACCTTTTAAGATATTAAGGCTGAACTTATCCATCATTCCATTACATTTACTCTAAAACCATAATGTGTTTTGAAATATGTTATGTATGTTTGATGCATGGTGACAGCGGAATTTCATGGTTAAACGTAAACAAACAAGAGTTTTACTAGTGTGATCTTCACCGATACGGTATTTAAAAAGCAAAACATCCATGACAAATAATACTACCCGCAAATATTAGATTACAACTTTTGCACATAATCATCATATTCTGAAACACACTTGTTAAAACATGTCATGTCTGTTACAATGGTCAATGAAGTGGACTCCTTTTTAACCAGGTAATAAACTCATCAGATCTGGCGATGTCCTTAATTATTGCAGTGTAGATATAATTAGTTCGAAGAGATAAATAAAGCAGCAATGTTTTTGTTATAAGGCATCAATTTATTTTCTAGTGCAAATCGAAGAAGCTTGTTTCAGGAGCATTGCCGTCTTAATTAGTAAATTGTACAAAATTGGTTCTTCATGTCAGTTAAACGATATAATTATGTTTTCAGGATTCTACTTTTGGTACATTATGGTATGTGAAAGTAATAACCAAAATGAGGTTTTAGGTCATTTCACAACTATACTGACACAAGAAAATACATCGATGACAGTGGCGTATCTGGTTTTTTTCAGGGGGGGGGGGGGGGGGGGGGGGGGAAAGGGTATTTTTTCCCGGTGAGCACCGGGAAATGACGTTGCATTCTAAAGTTTTAACAACATATCTACACGAATCTAGCCATTATTAAGGTAATGTACAATTTTTCGTTCAAACGGGCTTCTATAATGATATTCCTGGACAAATGAAGGCGTGGTGCGAGACAATTTGCCATTCTCATACTAAATTATCCATCATCAAACCGGGCAAGGGGCACAGTTGTCATTTAGACGGGAATTAAGTAAATCCCTAAGATTTTCTCTTGCCTTTTCTTTCCCTTTTATCTTCCTCTTCTCCCTTTCCTTTCTTTTCCTTTCCCCTTTCATTCCCCTTTTTCCTTTCCTTTTCCCTTTTTTCTTCCTTCCTTTCCTCTCTTCTTCCCTTCTCTTCGATTGTTTAAGCCCGGTAGTTTGAGCTGGCCTTCCCGGTCAAAGCCTTCTGGGGGCACTCCGCCCCCCCCCCCCCCCTTGACCCCCCGGGAGATATGCTACTTATCGATGAATGTAAATCTACGTAGGTTTATAATGAGTAGAATGTTCACACTTTTAACTCGGTACGTTGCGCCTGAATTCATAATATGTAATAAAACCGTACATGTTGACAATGTTTCCTCGAGCGATGGATGAAAAACGTATTGTAGGTCATTATCCTCGACTGATAAACTTAAACAAGAATTACCTCGAGGGCACCACGATTTAAGACCGAGCTCTTCCTAATACATACAACTGTCTTCTTCATTACGTGATCTAACAATTTGTGTAACATCCAAACTCTATAAACCTTTAATTTAGTCAAATATCCATCTTGTTATCAAAATTCATCGACTCAAGATATATTTCGTAATGTAAATCTAAATAAAAATCCTCACATCGTAATGCTTAATTCATTCTCGCTACCTTGTTTAATGCGATAATCTTCACGCACAACACGTAGTTAACGCAATTCCATAATTGTGTACATTCAACATTATACTCTCATGAATACAATGTAAGAAAGCAATCACATATCGCACAGATATTTTGTAATTCACACGTGAACCACTTATCTAGATTATAACGCGCCCTGTAATATATAGCAATCATAAGAGAAAATACTTTCAGTATCTTCAATACCTGTCACACTTGATAATGCTGATGGCGAACGACAGAGTGTTTCAATGTTTTCAATAAGGCTTCATATCTCTGTAAAAAGAAATTGTCAGTAGAAAACTAAATATACCGTATGTGTTTTGCGAAAGAACGGAAGAAATATTTCTGAACTGTAAAGCTGAATTTTCATAACGCATTGTAAATCAGGTTGTGATATGTATTAAGATTTTCAAACAAGGGGGGGGGGGGGGGGGGGATATTTGGTGTAAAAATAATTCTATATGTTCGTCTTTTCCCAATATTCTTTTAGTTGGATACTACGAAAAAGCTTTAAAACAGGAATTGAAGCTTCTGGGACACACCCTGTATGTTTTAATTTTGACAACTGCCTAGAAAAAGAATTTGATATATATTCTCAATGTGAGTAGATACCTTGGAAAGCCCGGCAAACTATATAGAGTTTAGGCAATTAGTTAGTGGCTGAGTGAGTTAATAATACAATTTGGTCTCAGCAGTGCGTGAAAAGAGACTTGATTAACACTTGACGGTGGACATGTTATACAAGACATACTTGAATGCGGCAATCCATTTCAGGTGTTTTACACATTCTATCGATATCACAGCTCTAACGAAAAGGTAACCTCACATGTACACATTGTCTACAACTGTCAATCATGTTATTTTTTTTCTCGAGAAAAGGCCATAACGAAATTGCTGATTTTTACTCAGGGAGCTCAACAATTTATAAAACAATTAGGGAAATTCACATTATAAAGGCAACAAGTAAAGTGAAATGTCAACTTAATGGCTTTCCATTCTCGTATTTGAGCGAGAGCAACATACAATCTTAGGGAGAGCTCTTGGTTTGACCGCACTTCAAAACTTGTACGTATGGCTAATAGTAATACGTATAAGAGCCCTGAGCGTGCGACGACTCATACGGATTCATTTTGGTTCCTTTGAGGCGATTTAAAATGACAATGACGGATATCGGCTGGAGGTGACGAAGACAAAGTTGTATTTATTTCTTATCTACCATCGCACATTATTTATCAAAATTAACAAGTGATTTTATTGTATTCGAGTCTCATGTTGACACAACAGTACTGGATTATCGTTAATAAATGTTGCCTTTCTACTCTCTGGTGTCAAAGTATAAAGCATACGAATAAAGCGAATACCCCAAAAGTTACTTTACCAAAATCAGCCATTGGCAATGATCCATTGCATCAGAACAATTACAGTCAAGTGTGGTGTTCCGTTACAACCAGGTGATCAGCTCATATCCTGCAATAACCATATAGTTAGGTATTTTTAAGTGTGTATTTACCGGAGTATAAACAACAGTTGGTTCGAAATAGTATACAAGTAATTCACGGTCTAGTGTATCAATAAATCAGAATCAGGGGTAACTGATGTGAAATGGGTCAGTTCACAGCAGCTACAATGTGTGGAAATGTTCCGTTTGGTTATTACGGTGCACCGTTTCACCATCGCATGTAAACGCAGGTAAACATAATACTTATTCTTTACAGTCATCCGGCTTGGAAAAATGGTTTCAGATAAATCCACAATTCCTTTTCACTGATAATGATATCCAGAGTGTCCCATATCATTCATATGTCATTATGTTCTTTTCTACAAAAAGACTCATACAAAACAGTGAGATAATCAAACTAATATTGATTACTTTAAATTTCTTTTCTCAAATAATGATATCCATTATAGTTCCCCACATCATTAGGCTCTTTCTACAAAATGACTCATGCAAAACAGTGGATTCATCGAACAAAATAATGCACTTCTAATCTACTAATTGTATCGGAGAGTCTCCGTATCAATCAGCATATCACTACGCTTTCATACCAATCAAGCCCACTAGTAACGCCTTAGCAACATAACCTGATTTCACCTCCAGCATATCTTTCGATAACTGTCAAGAATGGTAAATCCAGATAGAGCGGTATATGTCTGAAGTTGGAAGTAGATCTCGAGAAAATCCGCATTTAAAATCCACAGTTAAAGTTTTTAGATAATGATTTACAGAGTTTCCCATATCATTAACCTATTTTGTACCAAAAAAAGACTCATGCAATCGGAGAGGTTCTGCAACAATCAATACATCACTTAGCTTTCATATAAAGCAAGTCCACTAGCTATATACTTGTAAGAAACGTAGCGTCTTAGTAATAGAACCTGATTTAACCTCTAGCATATCTTTCGATAACTGTCAAGACTGATATCTCCAGATTCAGCGGTATATTATGTCTGAAGTTGGAAGTAATCTCGAAAAAGTGTAATGCTTATGAAAATGCACAGTTTAAACCAGAATTACACGGTCTGTATTTACTCATATCTGACAAGAACCATAGTTATCATAAGTTATAGCTATCGAAGTGTTTATTTTGTAGAAGGGAAACAAGTAACGATAAAATAAAATATTGTTCGATAGACTATACGAACGATTCACGTGTCTAGTTTAAATCAAGTAGTCTGTATCTGGGGCACACTGCTGTAAAAAAGGTCAGTTCACAGTAGCTTTAATGTGTGGACACATTCCATCATATTTGATGGCGCATTGATACACCATTGCATGTAAACAAAAACAAGTATAATTAAATCATCCTTTTTGAAACACCGGGCCTGTCTAGGTAAATCCACAAATATTTTCCAGATAATGATAGTCAGAGTTTCCCGTATCATTAGGATCTTTTGTACAATACAAACAGATTCATGCAATCGGAGAGGTTCTGCAACAATCAATACAACGCAATAGCTTTCATATCAGGCTAATCCACTATCTTTATAAGAAATGTAACGCCTGGTTTATCCTGTAGCATATCTTTCAAATACTGTACGTCAAGACTGATAACTCCGGATACAGCAGTATATGTCTGAAATTGGAAGTAGATCGAGAGAGAAGGGTAATGCTTATTGCAACGCACAGTAAAAACATCACTGCATGTCAATGAAAGCCATACTGTGTATTTCTATTCAGAGTAATAAATATATTCATGATATTCATGATATTCAGATACGTTAATGACAGGACTGATATGTTCATCAAAAGTTGATTTCGGGCTAGTACATTTGTGTGTATATTTAATGTACACTTGCCTCCAGCTGCATCTCCACGCATTCAGTATATAATTAGTCTTGATTGTACAACATAAGTGTTTAATCACTACCAAATTACCACATAATAAAGGAAGAGATTAAGAGCATAGACAGCAACATTTTGTTAACATATTGGTCACTGATATTTACACATTTGATAGCAAAACTTTTATACCATTTCGATCAAATAACGTAATAAGGAAAAGTGTACTTTAGGTCCCAGACACTGGCATACCAGTATCGTGCAATACTGGTACTGGTATACCCGTATCGTGCAATACTGGGACATAAACTTTGCCAGTATCGCTGAATACTGGTACGAATTTACTGTTCCAGTATCGGTCGATACAGGAACATCAAATTGTGTTCTAGTATCGAGCGATACTGGTACACATGATACCAGTGAGATTTGTCCCAGTATTGAAAGATACTGGTACATAATTATGTTCCAGTATCGCCCGATACTGGCACCTTTTATATGTGCCAGTATCGACCGATACTGGAACACTGACTTTGTTCCAGTATCGGACGATACTAGTACAGTCCAGAATCTGGGATCGAAAGTACACTTTTTCCCGGTATAATGTTTTATTAATTCATGTGAATTGAAATATGAACTTAAATCCAAGTATTTTGCTTATTCTTATACGGAATTCTGAAAATCGTAAGTCATGAATACTGCTGAACGAGTATTGTGGATATCTTTACTGCAAAAATCATACTTAGTTAGAATGTGCAATGTCGTAGTGTTAGCTGTATATCATGAAGACACTTGTCAATATATGGCATTCAGGTAAAGCTAGAAAATAGTAACTTGAGTGTCTCAAGTTTTGGTCTCTCTCACCAATGCGTAATTACCACATTCCGGCAGGTAGACATACAGGGTAACAGGACGTTGATATTTGCGGTTATCCTATTCAGGTATTAAAACAGTTTGTCGAATCGTTATTAACCCCCTTGAAATGGTGAACTACCTACTGTGAAATGGTGGAATACATAAACTCCAATGTTTCTTTAAGCGTAGCCGTTAAACAACAGTTTTCATGTATGCCTTAACACATTGCACATCGATACATTATGTAGTTTTACCACTTCTTGTACTGCCATGCATCCAGCTTGTTGAACTTGATAATATAAATTTATAGTCCATTCATTAACTTTGAACACAGTTGACCACAGTATATCAGAAAAATTGTCGCTATATTTCTACATTTAAGAAAACACATTCTGATTTTTTTAAATTGCGTACATGCCAAACCATGGCTAGGCAAATGATATAAACGGCTGTTTGCTATTTAAAGTGGCAACTTCTGGATTGATGAGCTAAGTGTAAAATCTTAACGAAAGAGAAATGTGTGGTTTCGTGACAAAATTGAAACACAAATGTGATATAAAAATGTATCAAGAGTGTCGGTGCCCGTCACAGCTGATGTGGAATCATTGGGTGAGACGACTGCTATTATAATTGTTTTTTTAAAAAGGCTATGACTTCCTCTATTATGATAAGTTGGTGTAAACTTTGAAAAGAAAAATTGATATTGGACTCATTTAATGTTTCGGTTATACTGCCAACACATAACTGTATTTGCAAGCTATACAACCGTACAGTTATTGGTAAAATTGGTAAAAAGTGTGTTTAACATGTCTTAGTATTACACACATTGACATAATCTCTTGCGTGCTAATAGACGTGTTGATGTCTCAGAAAATGCAAGCAAAATCATTTACCAGTATTATATCAACTCAATTCAACTGTAGTTGAAGTGTCATATTTGGTATTATTCAGATTGAACCGGCAATAGTCCGGAAACTGGTATACTTCGTTAAAGCAATCTTAAACACAAATGTATACATTGGAGCCGTGCATAAAGAACAGAATCGCGTGATATAATGATATCTCTTTCTGGAGGCAGCTTCTGTTTCGAACGATCGTTGACAATGCATCTACTGAGCATGTTCGTGGAAGTAATACGAAGTGATTGCCATATGTAATTTGTAACTGAATTTCTTTTACCGTTGAACTGGCAGTGAACATGGGTATGCCTCAAGTTAAACACGTGTATAGGTGCTATGCATCCTGGCTTTGTTATTTCAACATATTATCGTATATAGGGTAATAGCACTGGGAATCAGAGAGATATTGTCATGGCTATGTTATTTTAATATGGATTAAAAGCTCGTGCCTTTACAGAATTACCTCAGTAATTCAAAGCCACATCGTAATGTCATTGTGTCTTCTTTATGCATCATATGTATCGAGAGATTGTATTTTTTGCGTTGGGGAAATAGCATACATGCATAATAGTACGCGTTGAATTATTAGTGTACGGGAGCTCATGGGCGGAATTCAGATTGAAAAATAATATCAGTATTGTAATCTTCCCCAACTATCACCCCAACCCTAACCTTCACCCAAACGCTAACCCTAACCCTAACACTAGCCACCACCCTAACCACAACCCTAACACTAACCCCAACCCCAACTACAACCACAACCACAACCACAACCACAACCACAACCACAACCACAACCACAACCACAACCACAACCACAACCACAACCACAACCACAACCACAACCACAACCACAACCACAACCACAACCACAACCACAACCACAACCACAACCACAACCACAACCGTAACCGTAACCGTAACCATTACCATTACCATAACCTAACCATAACCATAACCACAACCAAAACCACATAACCATAACCATAACCATAGCCCTGCCGTACCTCTAACCCTAACTTAGACCACAACCACAACCACAACCACAACCACAACCACATCCACAACCACAAACATAACCAAAACACCCTAACTCTAACCCTTACCCTAACTCTAATCCTAACCCTTACTCTAACCCTTACCCTAGCCTAACTCTAACCCTAACCCTTACTCTAACCCTAACACAACCATTGTTGCTGTTAATTTGACAAGTTACCCATCATCATCAGCTGGTCAGTTACCTGATGAAGTTCCAGGATTAGTCTTACTTATCAATTTATTTTCAAACTACATGAAATGGGAGATATATTCTAAATTAACATCTATATATCTTGTGGTACAAAAGTAATCTTTCACGAAATATTTAATCACAAATGGACTTAGAAATTAAATCAGGAAATTAGTCCTGACAAAAGACTTATGATATTAAAAAGAACATTCAATTGGTTCTTTAACGTGATTGAACATGACATGGCAGTGAAATTGCATTCGTTACGCTTGCGTATGCCAACATCTCGCTTAGCCTACGATTGGATTACTTTTGCGCGCGGATTTTCACACCAATTTTGAACTGATTGAACTATAGTGTGAATCAAGTTGCGAGTAAACTGCTGTGAAATAGGTCAGTTCACAGCGGTGTTAATGTGTAGAAATGTTCCATGGTGCACATTTCAATAATCGCATTTACATAAATAAGTAAACACACGTATGATTGTTTTTAGTATTCAGTTGATACATAATGAATTCTGTAATTAACGTTAAACATTTAATGTACGTTTGCCTCCTTCTGTATCTCCACGCATCTAGTTCTTGCAAATTTCAGACAACAAACACTTCAATTGACCATGTTCCCCCAACAAAATCACACGTGTTCACTTCGTGAATATACACAAGTACTTGAACCGCAAGATAAAGATAAAGACTCTAGCGTAGAAAAATTGTTCCGAACGGTTGTCCGTTGGAGTAATTGTACGTGATTAGGTACAAATTGCATTTCTGGAGCGAAGGCTAAATAGTGATAGAACTTGATGTGATGTATGGTATAGTTACAAACTTGGAAACAACAGCGATATGAGATATAAGAATTTTAGTTAGGGAGAGTATCCGTATCTGTATCCGTAAGAGAGAGTATCTGGCGTGAATTGGCTAGTTCACTTGCTTGTCAAATTCCAAGTTTCTGAATGTGCTATGAATTATTCTGGTGTGGTATTGAAATGGTTTTAACAATCAAAGGAATTCAATTAATAATTAATTAGCTGGATTAAAACAAATTTAAACTGCTATGACCAAAACATTACAATACAGTACTTCAGGTACCCATTCAGTGAGGTGTAGTATCACCGATCCTTTGTCACTCCTTTTAACGCTCCTTTTTGCGCCGTAGTCTTATAGAAATGGCGCGGTATAAAAGCCTTTCGTATGTATATGTATGTATGTATTTAACAATATAGAAAAAAGGATTGCGCTTTCCCCGAGCTTTCCTCTACTTGTGTTTGGGCAAGAACCCTTATAAGATCCAATCCTGTAATTATTTCCAAGAAGTAATAGTGAAGAGTCACATATACAGACACAATGATGAATAGTTTCTGGAAAATGATTACAAAAAATACAAAATTCATCGATGGTCACCGTTATAAAGCTTAAGGCAATGACTGCTTGTGATACGCTCCGGTAATCGAAACTGAGACAATCTAAGCTTTATATCAACGGTACATTTGAAAGGCATGCTGCAGAAAATATTTCATTCATGGTCATCAGTGTAATTGAGTTTGTGAGACTATCTTAGTTTGCCATTGTGGACTACATTTGGTAAAAAGGTATTATAGATTCGCCTACAGCCTTTTGATCCTTCGACAAGAGACCAGCATTTTTTACAAAGAAAACGGAATGACAACCGGTTTCACATCGTTCATTAATTGACAATGACGAAATGCTTTGGTAATTTAGCGTTCATACAGTGTGTCCCAAAAGTTTCGAAACCTTTTCAAAACTGTATACCCCCGGTTCCGGTTTAATAATAAGCATGTGTTTTGTATTGAGGATCCTCAAAAAGGAGTCATGTTTGGAACCGAAATGATTTACAAAGTATTCTCTTCCCAAATATATTTACAATTTGGTACTGCAACTATTATACATCTTTAAAATGGTGTCGAAACATTTGGGACACCCTGTATTTAAGATATTCTCAAAAGTTGGTCCTGCGATTAACATACTTCCGTCTGAGATAATCCAAAGGGTAACTTCTCCCTCTATTAGATCATCAACATAAATAATGCCTTTTGAACCCAAAAATGCATTGCCTCCAATACTAATCATTGACTTATTCCAGATAACGGACTTCCTCACCTAATTAGTTTAATGACACTAATATAAGTTATAGGATTGAATTTGACCGATACCATGATCTCTATATCGCTTAATTTAGACTATAATAATAATTTTTAAAAAATATATAGACTCGGCGTGGATTAAATTAACAATGCACCTTAAAATATCCATCTTCACTATCGCGGCATAGAAATACCTACAATACTGCTTAGGCTGTGTTTACGTGTCTGACAGATAAATGAGCTCTCTCATGTATACATGGTCATTGTTGCGAGTCTCTGGCAGCCGAAATACATGTAGTACATGCTTTAAGCATGATTTCAGCAGTACCTATGACTAGCGAAACTAATAGAAATAAAAAAGTCGTATCGATATTGGACTTATTTAGGTAGCCAAACATCCTACAGATAGCATAGATTCACAACAGTAAGACACTATCATCAAACTCCAAATTCATTTCAAATTAAATTTCATCTTTCTTATCATTTTAGAACCTGTCTATAAGTGACTGTATATTTAAACTGATAATGGATGTAGTTAGATTCATGAATTTATCCATACCCGTCAACGTCAATCTACAGTACATGTGCCGCCTCATTTAATTGGTTAATTGTATGTAATATCATGATTTTCGACGATCTTGTCCTTATCTGAACCTGTTTTAAGTACTTTATATTCCTCCTAACAATTTCTTGAATAGTTTTAAAAACGGTTTAATGGATTTTCAAACCATAATTAATGTAACATTCAGTGGATTATCTGATCGTTTTAATTACATAAAATTTTCTCTCGATTATCACAGTACACTCTTTCAGGTTATACTAACACTTTCATTGCGGCTAGTAGTTTTACCATACATACAACACAGATTGTTCAGAAACCTTTCGAAACTTTAAAGGTCTATCTCAAGGATAACTGAACCAATACTAGGCGGATTTGTATTTATTTCAATGCATTTCTCGTGGCGATTCCACATATGGTAAATAAATTCAATACATTTGACATTTTTGAAACATTTTTTTGACATTTTGGAATGTCGTCTGCAGACGCCTGCCGCGTGGAAAGATTTACAAAGGCTTCATCATCAGTGTTATGTATTAAGTCGTTATTAAGTTACACAATCGTATATTAATGCTTTGTAGTAAAATGAATAAAATGAGTAATGCTTCCTAACGAGTGAGAACATTACAAATGTCTGCAAGCCTTTCACGCTCTTATTGATTCGTTGATAATGGCTAACCAAATTCCTAGATTTTCTTACAAATATGGACTTTTAAGAAACTGTAATAATGATTCAACAGTAATAATCAAATAATAATGTCTTAATATTATATAATGAATCTGCTGAGTGCTGAAGTAGAAGTAATAAAGAAGTGTAATGCGAAGTGATGGTTATATGTTCAAAGATATTCGTAATTTAATTTAATTTAAATTTGAATTGGTATTGAGCATGGCGTTCTATAAAGTAAACATAGCAGTAGTATAACATGTAAAAAGGTGAATCCAACGGAACCAGGAACAAAACACACAAAGGATCAGAAAACTGATACAAGATGATATCTCGAAAATGTAAAAATGCTAAGTGTAAAAGCAAGATATTCCAACAGGGTGTGGGGAAACAGGTAATAACGAGAGAGAATAATGTGATAAAACAGATAAATAACACACGGAAATGCAGTAGTAGTAGTTTCTGAAAGCTAAATATGGGTTCTTGATACGGTCATACAGAATGTTGTTTACCTTGAAAATGTATGAAAACAGCAATGAAAGAAGATGGAATATTATTACTAAGACGGGGAAATGTCAAATTTGTATTTTATTGGATTTCCGGACATCAAAATCAATTTACATGTGGCTGATAATATATTAGATCAGTTAAAGACTTGGAAATGAAACATCACTCATTAAAGGGCGCGATTCTAGAAACCTTTTAAACCAGGGGTCGGGGATTTAAAATATTCATAAGGGAACAGTTGAATTGCGAGACTATTTCGGTGAATAAAATGTGTATACATCTAATTTCGGATTTATTAAACATCAAACGTTGTAAAACACGTTAAACTAAGAACATCGTCTTGGTCGTAAATAAAACTATAAATATATATTTTCAATGGAATATAATAATTTTGGAATGTTATCATGCTTGCTGCCATTTAACTTGAATTATATCAAATAATTATTATATTTATTATAGGGGAAAATGCTATTTCAAAAATGTATATGAATATATATTCTTTTCAAATGTATAATAGTGTATTATTAACTACTCAGATGAAATCAAGAACGTTCAACATGATACGTGTGGATCTGCGAACAACACTCACTTTTAAAGAACCGCATGATCAATTGCTACTTTATCTATGTCTGCTAAATTGAATATGTATAGTCATTTAAGATGGTGTTAAAATAAAATCCAAAAAACCCCAGCAGTATTGCTAATTTGTGATCATCCGTCGTCACTGTAAAATCGGTGAGTTTTTGGGTCATACGTGAGACCTGAGATTGATGCCAATATTGCTATAACAATACACAACTATTGGTACACGTATATTGTCGTGTTGCTTGCACGCATAGTTGTTCAAACTATTACTTTCGCGCCTATCGTATAAGTCTTAAACGTACAGGACACTTATACGCCAGGGCCACACGTATTAGTGTTGCAGCGCTTCCTGATTAATTTCCTCCGATTACCTTCTTATGGACATTGGCACTGGGTCTGATTTTGTTGTGTAAAGTTTAAAATGCAATTTCTTGACACTCAAGTGTGTCCTCCACCCTGCGATCTAAATCATTTATTAAATCTTAGTTATAACGCTGTTTTTTTTTCATCCAAATTATGCATTGCTACACCATTGTATATTAAACCAATTGATCTAATTTGACACGAGTATTTTGTCAGAGACTTAATTGGTAAAGCTTCTGTAACACAAGCGTGAGTACTCAATGAATAATTTGACACTCGCTTGGATTTGTTTCCTAATGAGAGTATGAATTTCAAATCCTCTGCAACTTTTTACAAAGCTACTGGAAAAAATATTCGTTAGCAATCAAATGTCATTACTATCGATTCAGTCTGGGTCTAATTGCAATATTTTGGAGAGCAACTACAAATAACAGAGATATTGGCTATGTGTTTTCAAATTAAGAACAAATACCTCGAGGGATCATTGCCGGAATTAGTCAAATTGGTGCATTTTCATGCATTGCATATTTGTGAACGATCTCGTTTTCCAGTTAAAAGCCGAAATTCAACACGATTCATCCAATTTCTCCCGGTTAACCACAGATTTAATATCTATTGGTTTTTCGCATTTATATGCATTTGTATGTTTGATTTGAAAGAAACCTTTTCAACCCAACATATTTGGTTACACTTTAACCCCACGATTATGAGGTTGTATCCCTTGTGCTTTTGAATGAATTAAAAGCTATTATTTACAGAATATTTATGATCTAATCTGATTTGTGAAGATGTCGCATACTTTGTATTGCTAACATCTTGACTTGCATTTCTACGTTACGAATTACTTTACCGACATGTACCTAAATAGACTCATTAGTATTAACCTAGAAAGTATTTCGACTGTTCCAGATCTTATAAGTAACGCAGCGATCACTTAACAGTGACTTGGAAACGTTCATTGTCCAATCCTGTATTCGCATCAAAGACTTCAAATGGGAGATCTATTGTCAAGACTAGGAATATTGTAATTATAAATGACGAAAACGAAGGCATATAACCTTTAACGAAATGGCAAAAAGACGGAAAATAATAGGATTTGACAGGAACACATTACAACATTTGTAACGACCAAGAGAAATCGGTATAATACAATATACCATTCGAGAAAATATCTAGGGCAACCGAAATGGATACAGTATAAGAATTTCTAGTATCCCAATTTGTTTTATGTCTAGAATTTCCTGAAGAGATAAAAGTCACACAATTCGAGATTCTTAGGGAAGGATGTGTGAGGCAAAGATACGAGATCTACGATTACCCATTCACAGTAAGACATCCGTTAACAAATAAAAGCAATTAGTATCAAAAGCCATCATTGAGTGTACGCTATTTATATTTTCCCATCCTTTGATCATTGGATGATCACAAATGATATAAGAACTAAAAAGTTGTAATCTAATACTATGTGTTTTGATTTCTAGGGATACAATGGAGGAATATTATTACAAGCTCGAAACAACCCATTTGAAAAATAAGACGTATTAGGTCTTTCATTAAAGATACATTGTTAGACATCCGCGGATATCCAAAAGCAATTAGGGATTCATTTCTGGCCAAATGTATATTTGAAAATAAATGCAAACGCTTCATTTAGCTATACCTTTTAAGATATCAAGGCTGAAATTATCCATCATTCAATAACATTTCATCTAAATGGATATTACCTTGTTTTGAAATCTGTATTTCATGTATGTTCTCATGTATGACAGCGGAATATCATGGTTAAACGGACACAAACAAGAGGTTTACAAGTGAGATATTTACAAAGCAAGACATCCATTTCTAAAATGAGACAAATATAATACGACGCACAAATATTAGGTTACAACTTGTTCACATAATCATCCTTTTCTGAAACACACTTGTAGCATGTTATGCCTATAATTATGGACCTATTATTATGCCTAAGTGGACTCATTTTTTACCAGGTAATAAACTCATTATATCCGGCGATGTCCGTATTGCAGTGTAGCTATAATTAGTTCGAAAAGGTAAATAAAGCAGCAATGTTTTTGATCACATAATGAAAGTAGACAGTTGTATGTATCATGAAGAGCTCGGTCTTAAATCGTGCGGCCCTCGAGGTAATTCTGGTTAAGTTTATCAGTCAAGGATAATGACCTAAGGTACATTTTCAATCGATCACTCGAGTAAACCTTGTCAACGTGTACGTGTCAGTAACGGTAATTAAATGTCATTATTTCAGGCGCAAAGAACCGAGTTAAAAGTGTATAAATTCAAGAGCTCAATAAAAACCTACGTATATTTACGTATTTGCTTTCAGTATCTTCAAAAGTATCTTCAACACCTGTCACACTTGATAACGGCGACGGCGAACTACAGGGTGTCCAAATTCACAGTATAAAACAAATTATATGTGTTTTGCCAAAGGACAGAAGAAAGATTTCTGAATTGTAAAGCTGAATTTTCATGACGCATTGTAAATCAGGTTGTGATATGTATTAAGATTTTCAAACAAAGGGGGACATTTGATAACAAAATAATCATGCACGTTTGTCTTTTCCAAATATGCTTTTAGGTGGATACTGCGAAAAACTTTACCGGAGACATTTCAATTCAAGGTTTAATAAACATATCACATCGCAGCAATATGCTGAATTACAATAATATTTACAATAAATGTTATATATAGAACAATAGAAACAATATATATTCATAAAGATAATTTTAAAACAGGACATACAGCTTTAAAACCAGAATTAAAAATTATGGGAAACCCTGTATGTTTTAATTTTGACAACAGTCTAGAAAAACAGTTTAATATATATTCTTAATGTGAGTAGATACCTGGGAAAGCCTGGCAACATATATAGAGTTAAGGCATTTGGTTAGTGGCTGAGTGAGTTAATAATACAATTTGGTCTCAGCAGTGCGTGAAAAGAGACTTGATTAACACTTGACAGTGGACATGTTATACAAGACATACTTGAATGCGGCAATCCATTTCAAGTGTTTTACACATTTTATCGATATCACAGCTTTTATAGAGAGAAAAGAGTAACATCATACATGTATGTACATATTGTCTATAACTGTCAATCAAGTTATATATTGTCATGAAAAAGGCATAACGGAATTGCTGATTTTTACGCAGGAAGGTCAACAATTTATAGAACAATTAAGGAAATTCACATTGTAAAAGCAACAAGAAAACTGTCAAAATCAGTCTTTAATGGTTTCCCATTGTCGTATTAGAGCGAGAGGAAAATAGAATCTCAGGGAGAGCTCTTGTTTTGGCCGCACTTCAAAACTAGTACGTACGGCTAATACGTATAAGAGACCTGTGCGTACGACGACTCATACGATAGTCTCAAAGCAATATTTTGCACCTCCATACGTACAAGCACCAATTATATAAAATTGAGCTCAGACTAATGAAAGTATTTCCATGATAAAATAGAATTACTGGCATTAGTTTCGGTTCAATTTGTATGGGCGCTTGTCCGTATGCTGATACACAATATTACTTTTACGACTATCGTATAAGTGTCACGTACAAGTCACTTATACGTAGAAGCCATACGTACTTGTTTTGCAGTGCATCCTTAGTCAAGGGTGTATGTTATGTTGTTTTTTGTTTGTACTTATTTTAATGCATTAACAGACGACACTTCTTACTTAACCACCACTTGCGGCAACATTTTATTAATATAGTGTTTCAATTTGGTTATTTATGTTGTTTCTTGAAACAAGAGATACATGAATCTGGTAGAATATTCTATAAATCGTATCATCGAAGATATATTCAATCAAACACGGAACACGGATTCATTTTGGTTCTTTTGAGGCGATTTAGCATGACAATGACGGATATCGACTGGGGCCGACGAAGACAAAGTTGTTTTTAGTTCTTATCTATCATGGCACAATATTTATCAAAACTATCAACATTTGAAAACATGATTTTATTGTATTCTTGTCTCAGTTTGTCAACATAGTACCACATTCTCGTTAATGTTTTTGCTTTTCTATTCTGCGGTGCCAAAGTATAGCGCATACATATAACGCGAATACCACAAAAGGTACTTTACCAAAATCAGCCATTGGTAACGATCAATTGCATCAGAACAATTAAAGTCAAGTGTGGTGTTCGTTTACGACGAGGTGACAAACTCATATCCGGCAAGAACCATAGTTATAGCTATCGTTAGTGTGTATTTACAGGAGTATATACAATAGCCATATAATAATAGTTGGTTCGAAATATTATAAAAGTAATTCACGGTCTGGTGTATCAAGTAGTCTGTATCAGGAGTAAACCGCTGTGAAATAGGTCAGTTCACAGCAGCTTCAATGTGTGGAAATGTTCCATTTGGTTATTATGGCGCACTGTTTCACCATCGAATTTAAACACAGGCAAACATAATATTTATTCTCTGCAGTCATCCGGCTTGGAAATCTGGCCTCAGATAAATCCACAATCCAATGTCTAATATCATAGATTCTTTTCTACAAAAGACTGATACAAACCATTGAGAGGCTCTATATCAATCAACATATCACTTAGCTTTCATACCAAGCAAGCCCACTAGGTTTTTTTTTCTTCCACAAACTTACCGCCTTAGCAATAGAACCTGATTTCACCTCCAACATAGGTTTCGATAACTGTCAAGAATGATAAATCCAAATAAAGCGGTATAAAGTTGGAATTAGATCTCGAGACAAGGGTAATGCCTAAACATCACTGCGTGTCTCTGAAAGCCATAATATCTATTTCTATTCAGATTAAGTCATGATATGTTAATGACAGGACTGATATTTTCATCAAAATCTAAACGAAAGTATAATGTGTGGTTTGGTGACAGTGCCCTTTACAACTGGCGTGGAATCACTGGGTATGACTAAGGTAGACGGATGCTAATAGTATTGGTTTAAAATGGCTATGACATGAACTCTTGTAATTATTTCAGCGATTGAAAACTACGTAATAGTTGGAGTTGTCAATGTATCGATACCATAATATAATATTATAATAAGTTGATGTCAAATTTGAAAAGAAAATCGACATTGGACTAATTTAAGAATAGTTATGTTTAAGAAACTGAAACATACAATGAATGTAATGCAATGAGTGTGTCTCATTATATCCAAAGACGTCTCGTAGAATGATATTTAATGAATAGTTTCATGAGTGTTTGACGGACTTTCAAGCCATTAATCAAACAACTATTGAATCATTTTATTCCATTCATTATACATTTTCTCTCAATGACAATGGTGCATCCCTTTAGGTTATACGGACAGGTTTTAATCATCTGTAGTATGTATAGAGTCGTTATTTTAAAGATATATAATCGTACATTTATTGGTAAAATGCGTAGTGTGTTTATCAGGCGTTAATATTACACACGTTGACAGGTCTCTTGTGTGCTAAGAGATTTGTTGATAATGTTTTAGAAAATGCAAGCAAAACAATTGACCTGTAGCATTTCAAAACAATCCAACCGTAATCGAAGTGTCATATTTGGTATACTCAGAATGTACGAAAAAATGTTCCGGACAAATTGTTATGCTTCGTTAAAGTAATCTTAAACACAAAAGAATACATTCGAGTCGTGTAGAAAGAGAAAAAAACATCGCGTGATATATAATTATATCTTTTTTTGATGTAACTTATGTTGCTATTGATCCTAGACAATGCATATACTGAGCGAGATCGTGGAGGTTGTACGAATGTACGAAATGATTGCCATATATAATTCGTAGCTGAATTTATCTTTCCGTTAAATTGGCAGTGAACATGGGTATGCCTCAAGCTCAAAAACAAAAGTATAATACATTCAAGCCGTGTGGAAAAAACCTAACATCGCGTGTTATAATTCAATTCAATTCAATTAAATTCAATTTATTCAGCAAAAGTAATACAAAGAAATTATAATACAATATGGAATAGAGGCTAGGAACCCCAGTGGAAACCCTGATAGACGGGCTTATATAACGGGGACCCTTGACACAAAAATATAATGAAAATAATTAATAATTATATCTTTCTTGATAGAACGTTTGTTTCCATTGATTCTAGACAAGGCATTTACTGAGCGAGATCGGAGAAGTAATACTAAGTGATTGCCATTTATAATTTGTAACTGAATTAATGTTATCGTTGGATTGGCAGTGAACAAGGGTATGCCTCAAGCTAAACATGTGTATACGTGAAATGCATTCTGGCTTTGTTATTGTGACTTAGTATCGAATAAAGGTTAATAGAACTAGGTATCAGAGAGATATTGTCATGTCTATGTTATTTTAATATGGATTGAAGGATTGTGCATTCAGCCGTGTTAAGCTCGTGCAACAGCAATTTAAAATGCAGTAATTCAAAGCCAATACGAAATGTAAGTTTGCCTTCTTTAAGCATCATTTGTATCGAGAGATTATGTGTTTTTTTACCTTGGGGACACCATCATACATGTATATATATATTCGTTTAACTATTTGTGTGAGAGAGGTCATCGGCGAAATTCCGATTGAGAAATAATATCAGTATTGCAAACTAACACACATATCATCCCAACCCTAACCTTCACCCTGACCTTAACCATAACCCTGCATTACCTCTAACTCTAACCCTAACCCTTACGCTATCACAACCCTTGATGCTGTTAAATTGATAAGTTAACCACGCCTGATGTTTCATACGTAATGTATTATTCTATAACTTATCAATTTATTTTTAAACTACTGAATGGGTACTTGAAGTACCCATTCAGTGAGGTGTTAATCACCGATCCTTTGTCACTCCTCTTAACAATATTGAAAAAAGTATCGCGCTTTCTCCGCTCTTTCCTAGAGCCTTCCTCTACTTGTGTTTGGGCAAGACTCTAATATTTATACCTTGTTGCTGTTGTTCATGAAATAGCAAATATATTATATAATATTAATTTCTATATAACTTGTGGAAAAAAACGGGTAAATCTTTCACGAAATATTTCATCACAAATGGACTGCGAATAAAATGAGGACATTATTCCTAACAAATGACTTTTGATATTAAAAAGAACACTCACTTGGTTCATTTAAGGTAATTAAACATGACAATGCATCATTTTGGTCGAAGTTGCTGGAGCAAAAGTTGTTATTAGCTCTAATTAATCATATGATTTAATTTACAGAAATGTTGTGAAAATGGGGTATCTGGTTAACGTACACTGACCGGAAATATTCAATATTCATTTTTGGTTTTCTCGTTGGTGCACAATTAAAATAATAAGCATTTAGAGCGTATATAACCAACGGCACTTTCACCACAATTAGCCATTTCTAACGATCAACTTTTACTAAAGCATGTACAGTCAAATGCAGTTTTCGGTTTCAACCAAGTAATACACTCACATCCGCCAAGAAACATAGTGTTATAATTATCTTTAGCGTGTGTTTATAGAAATATATACATTATTTATATAACAATAGTTGGTTCGAAACACTATACGAGCGATTCACACGTCTAGTGTAAATCAAGTATTAAGTTACGGGCAAACTGCTGTGAAATATGTCAATTCACAGCAGTTTTAATGTGTTGAAATGTTCCAAAAGGTTATGGAGCACAGTTCAGTAATCGCATAATTATACAAAAAAAAGGAAACACATATATGGTTGTTTTAGTCATTCAGTTGATACATAATGAATTCTGCAAGTAGCGTTGAACATTGAACATTTAATGTACGTTTGCCACCTCTTGCATCTCCACGCATCCAATAGGCTCAAATTTCATACAACTGTCGCTACATTTAAGAACAAAAACAAATAGCAGACATCTCAGAATGGCGCATATAATACAATTCAAGGACTTCAAATGACCATGTTCCCCAAAAAATCACATATGTTCACTTTGTGAATATTTACACGAGCACTTAAAGATAAATACACTAGTGTAGAAAAATGTTCCAAACGGTTGTCTGTATAGGCTATTGAACTAAGTGTGACGACTTGACGAGAGCTTACTGTATGATGTAGTTACAAACTTGAAAACAACAGTGATATGTGATATACGAATTTAAAGTAAATAATACGATAACAAAAAGTACTTCATGGTCACCGTTATAAGCTTTAGGCAATGTTTTCTTAGGATACGCTGCAGATGACATTTCATTCATAGTCATCAATGTGATTGAGTTTTTGTGACCATCTTAGTTTGGCTTTGTTGACTTCATTTGGTAAAAAGGTATTATAGACACGCCTACAGCCGTTTGATCCTTCGACAAGAGACCAATATTTGTAGGATTAAAAGGAACGACAACCGGATTAACATCATTGATTGATTGATAATGATGAAATGCCTTGGTAGTTGATCGTATATATTTAAGATTTTCAAGAAAGTTTGTCCTACGATAAGTCTTACAAAGCTCATCTTTGGATATGTCGACACTTTTCACCATTCAGGATGATTGACCAAGAAAAAATCTTTAAAATCTATCTAATTTGCATAATAATGGCGGCCATCTGGATTTTAACGCTTAATTTATACCGGGGTACTCCTGGAAGAACGCAAATATATGTCGTTGTTTTTGTTGACTGGAAATTTGCTTACACACATAAATTTCAGAATGGCAATTTCGGGGTGTCTCAATTTCTCAAAATTGCATACATTTTGACGAAAAATGAGCCTTTTTTCAAAATTAAAATTGCTATACAAATAAAAACAAGAACAAAATTGCAAAAAGAGCTATTATATTACCTGTATAAATATTTAGTCTAGTTTCATTTTAAATTACAGCTTTCTACATGCTTCCGTTTTTGAAAAAGATCCCGGGATTGATCAATATAACCATTTTGCGAAAACGGCTTTTGAAGTCTAGAAACACTGTTTTTAATTATTATGCAAATTAGGTACAACATTAACATTTTTAATATTATACACAAATTTGGAATTTGAATTATCACAGTTTTTGGTGGTATTTTCATGGCAATAGCTCCTTTGTATTTTAAGTTATGACATTTTAAAGGAATAAATACGTTAGATATCACTGGTTGAAAAACAAAGAAATACATAAGATATGTTATACCACTGTTTGTGAAAATCGCCTAAGAGTTTCGATTTTGATTTGCCGTAACTTTGGAACCGCAGCTCAGATTTGTGTGAAATAAAAAACATAAGCTGCTTCTCATAGGCATAATCTTCAAATAGCCCATTACGAACCACTACATTGTAGACCATTACCCTAAAACATACTTCCACCCCAGAAAAACCAAAGGATAACCCCTCCATCTATCAGATCGGCAACATACAGAATGCGTTTTGGACCCATCTTGAATAAAATAAATATATTTTCTCCAATACAAATCATTGAATTATTCCAGATAACGGACTTGCTCATTGGATTAGTTAAATTACACTAATATAAGTTAATGGTTTGAATTGAACCGATACCATAATCTCTATATTGCTTAATTTAAACTAAAATAAAAGGAATAAATAATATATAAAAGTACAGAGTCTCGAAGCTCGGTCCATCTTTACTATCGCGGCATAGAAATACCCGCAAGACCACAGAGACTGTTTACATGGGTGACAGATGAACGAGCGCTAATGTTTATCTAGGTAAATAGCTAAACATTCTACAGATAGCATAGCATAGACTCATAATAATTAGACACTATATCGACTATATCGAAATATAAATTGATATCAAATTAAATTGCATGTTTCTAATCATTTTAAAACCTGTCTATAAGTGACTATATTCAAACTGATGATAATGGATGTAGTTAGATTTATGAATTTATCCGTACCCATCAACGTCCTGCGTCCATCAATAGTACATAATAATTGGTTAAATGTATGTAATATCATGATTACCAACGATATTTTTCCTTATCTAAACCTGTTTTAAGTACTTTTTATTCCTCTTAATTTCGTTAATAGTTTCAAAAAGGTTTAATGGACTTACAAACCATTATGAATGTAACATTCAGTGGATTATCTGATCGTTATAATTACATGCAATTTTCTCTTGATTATCACATTACATTCTTTCAGTTAATATTAACACTTTCCTCGCGGCAAGTAGTTTTACCATTCAACGCAGATTGTTCAAAAACATTTCAAGGTCTACCTGAAGGAATACTGAACCAATACTAGGCATGTTTGTACTTCAATGCATTTCTTATAGTGATTCCACATAATTATGGTAAATAAATTCAATACTTTTTTTGAAATTTTGGAATGTCGTTTGCAGAGGCCTGCCGCGTGGAAATTGTTAAAAAGGTTTTATCATCAGTGTTATGTATTACATCGTTATTAAGTTACACAATCGTATATTAATGCTTTGTAGTAAAATGGATAAAATGTTCAGTGCTTCCTAACGAGTAAAAACATTACACATGTCTGTAAGCCTTTCACGCTCTTATAGATTCGTTGATAATGGCTCACCAAATTCCTAGATTTTCTTACAAATATAGACTTTTTAAGAAACTGTAATAACGATTCAACTGTAATAATCAAATAATAAGTTCTTAATATTATATGATAAATCTGATGAGTACTGCAGAAGAAGTAATAAAGAAATGAAATGCGAAGTGATGGTTATATTCAAAGATATTCGTAATTTAATTTAATTTAAGGTTTGAATTGGTACTGAGCATGGCGTTCTTTAAAGCAAACATAGTAGTAGTATATGTAGGTTCTGAATATTAAATATGGGTTCTTGACACGGTCATATAGAATGTTTTCCTTGACAATGTATGACAACAGCAATGATTCGTGGGACACCCTGTTCTTAAATCTTTTAGATATTGGCACACCGTCCAATACACATATCACGCATTGCAAAAGGGTAACAGTGCTATCTGACGTAAACTATCAATTGATATATTGCATATTATTGAATTAAACATAGAACGCATACCTAGATAAGTAGGAGAAGGGAAAAACAAGATCCATCCTTGAATTATATTAGAAATCAAAGCCATGTCCACAGAATAACACTAAGATCCAACAGGATTCCTTACTTGATAAATAGTAACATACAATTATTGAAATAGTCCCTGCGCATGTAGTGGCAACCTGGATGCAATTACGGGAATTCATGTGAACACAATCGTATGGCATTGCGTCCGCGTTACGCGTCAATTGTGTCACGTGGTATGTTATGTTATTGCCCCAGGAAAATCATAACATGATAGTGCGATACGAGATACGAATACATCATTAACCCTGAATCAAACTTAAGACACCGCTGGTAACCCTAATCCTAACTCTACCCAAGTATTGACCCTTATCCTTAGCCCTACTGCAACCCTAATTTTAAACCTAACTCGATCACTGATGCTAACCCCATCCCTAACTCGACCACTGAACCCAAAGAACCCTAACGCTAATCTTAAACTCCAACCCAAGTACTAGTAATCAACATTTGATCTCACGCTAACACTATCATCACATATCTAATACCTGATTAACACATGTATTTACCGTAATTGTCAGATTATAGAAGAAGTATTGTTATACGGATGTCGGATTATCAAACCACTGTTTTTTATTTCAAATTCAGTATATTCCATCATTAGATTTACAACATGCCGAATATTGGCTGAAGGTGACTGAACCAAATCTGTCATTATATCTATACATTATCAGCATTCAAATTCTGAGGTTATCTATGTACATTCATGCTTTTCAAAAAAGCACGTGTTTAAAACCGCGCTCAGCCATTAGCAATACACACTTAGCCTAGTAGCTAACAGTCAAAGAGTAGCGTTCTTTTTCAACAAGGAGAACTATAGCAAGTTATTTATATTATTGAACTATATGTAATAGATATAGTATAATATTTGGTTCGCAAGACTACACGTGCGATTCACGTGTCTATTTTAAATCAAGTATCGATGACAAACTGCTGTGAAATAGGTCAGTTCACGGAGGTTTAAATATTTAGATATGCTACATCAAGTTAAGATAGAAAGTTCATAATCGCGTATGAAAAAGCAAACATCACGTCGGTTAATTTCAGATATCCAGTCGTCGTATGTATTATCACGATGAAGTCTGAATTTATTTAAAATGACTTTCACAGTGACCATGAGGTCATTGATAGTGTAACCGGTGCGGTTAAAAATCAGTCTATCCAGGGACAAACTAAGATTGAATATAGAATTACCGAGTCATTCCTCCAAGTTGTTTCATTCTCGGTTTGATAGCGGTTTTCGGCTTGGGAGCAGTAAATGGGCGCAGATATTGTCGTCCAATCGATTTAAGGTTTCCCATACTATTAGACGAGAATACATATGCAATGTCGTCTTAATGCATCGGCGAGGCGTTGAAGCAATCATCACACAGCTTTCATTTGACGCAAAATCACTAGAAGTATAACTTGACTGAAGCGAAAACAACATACAGCATTTTTTTTAACGGTATTCGCATGCCCGGAATTAGAGTTCGGTTAATTATGCTACGTGTAGAATGAAGGGTGTAGTTAATGGATTAAGAAAGAAAACAGCGTTGTGTTGACTGTATATTAGCAAACACTAGCCAATATACGGCACTATTAGACATGATTTATCCTGAAGTTGTGACAGAGTGTGCCAATAGCAGAATTGTGTCTCACTAGTCCGTAAAATGCTTTGATTAACACTTGGGGTAGAAAAAAACACAATACATTGATGGATTATGTAATCCTCATCAGATGTTTTATACGTCTTATCACATCATTGTCAAGCGCCATGTGTTATATAAATTAAGATATATGTGATATCCGTCAAAAAGCAGTTTTCATGTGCGAGCCTTTTAATGGTGTAACGTACGTTTACCATTCCCTGTATTTCCACGCATCCAGTTTATTGAACTTATCTTATACGGGATCATTTCATATTCCCTTTATAGATTTTCATTCACAGTTGTATACTAGAAGAATATTCCTACATTGACGATCATTCTTAAGATACATCAGCTATTTCAGCGAAGGTCGATTAATGTTATATAGAGCCTTTATTACTTCAGATTTCACGCCACCAAATGGTTTCCCTGTGCGTTTACATGTAAAATGGTGGTTACAAAAAGCCCATTTCCTCGCTTATAAAGTGACTGGATTTTTCAATTTGACATTTTCCTTAAATGTCATAATATCTTTAATCGTTTAATCAAAACAATTTTATATCATATCCTCGAAAGTTCCGAGAAATTATCCCCTAGAGTTGGACAAATGATGTAGCGCCCTCATTTATCAGAAAAAGTTGAGAAATGTTGCCAGAACATTTACATTCAAAATTCATCCAAAAAACAAATGCATTGAACATATTTCTTTTTGCACTTTGGTATTAGGTAATAGTCCTAAAATCAGGATTAAACTACAACTTTAATCATTTAGGAGCAATAAGTACCATTATTGATTAATTCTATAATCTTTGGGCCACAGGATGCCCAGCTGATAAAAAAAAGTTTGATTGACTTCTGCAAGGACTGAAATTAATTACTGGTGTGGAATCTTTAATTCCTACTTGCCCTTCGAGTAAGTAATCATGTGTCAATATTTGCTCATGAATTCACACGTGACGGACGCCATTACTTATTACTTTGACGTTCATAGCTACAGTAGAATCAGTCCTCCTTTATGGATGTGAGGCATGGACAGTCACCCCAAAGCTTGGTAAACAACTGGATGGATGCTACACTAGGATGCTAAGATCTGTGTTCAACATCAACTGGAGTCAGCATGTGACGAATAAAGACCTGTATGGGGATATGCCAAAAGTCTCGGACAAGATCAGAGAACGCAGAGCTAGATTTGCTGGACACTGCTTCAGGGGGTCCAAGGAGCTTGTACACAAACTCATACATTGGATTCCAAAGCATGGAGTAAGAAAGCGTGGCAGACCAGCCCTAACCTACATCGACATACTAAAACGTGATACAGGACTGCAGGTGGAAGAAATCAAGACAGCTATGTTGGAAAGGAAGATCTGGAGAGGCATTGTGGTTCGGAAAAATCATCCGCCATAAGTCAAGTAAGTAAGTCAAAATCATGCAATGTCAAAATCTTTTACACTCTGTGTTAAGTTCTGTTTTGGCTACCAGAATCATTGTATTTGGTCTTTTTAACTACTTGTGTTTAAAATGTATGACTAATCTACTAAGTCGTCTAGAAATCGGGTTGGGCCACTTTCACAATATCATACAATGTTGTTTGTATAAATTAAATGGTTAGGGTATCATGCAAGAAACATTAAAGAGAACAATATAATTCTTTTTCAAATAGTTTTATTTCATTTGAATAAATAAATTCATAAAATAAATAAATAATATTTGTAAAGAACTAACCTTCTTTGTAATACTTTTAACCACGTGAAATGAACCATTGTTGTCTAACAAGAGCACTCTACTGCTACATGTATGTTCCTGTTTCTATTCCATTCATATTCATCCCAATGATTTTACCATTGATTAAACCAAAGTGGCCCAGGTGATTTCATGACTACTTTAGACAATTAATCATATCTCTGCTTACCGACCATCGATTGTCATGAAACAAAGCTTATTCGAAAGCTAACAAAATTCCCCTTGCAAGCCATTAAACCTCGAAACAGAAATTAAACGATAGATATTTTTTATATTTTTTTCAAAACTGTATAACTTTTTTTGTTACAGCCTGTATTCACATAATCATGGTTACTGCGTCATACTGTTTGTGTATTTTATCAATACTATCAATTACACAATGTCAATCTATCAAGTTGGGATAACTACCATATTATTTGAATTCACTGACACATAATTTCCTTACAATTATACGCTTATTGATTATTGTGTGTTATACTTGATTTTGATTTCCTTTATGTCAACATCATTTTTTATCTCTTTTAACACAAATGATTGAATTTGACTCGATCTAAATAATATTCAACATCACATTTTCTACATTTAAAATTTCTTGTCTTACCAATTTTGGCCAACAATATGTTCGTAAAGTAAATATACTTACAATTGCTTTTGTTTTCTTTTCTAGACTAAGCTTCTTTTTTTTTTTTTGTAACTCATATTGGAACATTTTTCCGGTTTGCTATATTTTCGTTTGTAAATCTTTTTATCCAGAAACATTTTAAAGAATCAAAAAAAGATGGGAGGTGAAGCACACCACATTTGACAATCATTTATGAAATTATTTCGTTATGTCTTGTCATTGCCACCCTAAACAAATTGGAATAGAATTGTAATAATAGTACATGGTATAAGAGATATAAGACCCTTATGATGAAAGTCAACTGTGATCATAATAAGCTTCGTGTTATTAACATTTTCCGACCATTGACACACTTCTCATTTTCTAATTTGGTTAACCTTAATTTACCAATTATGATGAATTTCATTCAAAGGTACAGCACTGCTAAAATGTACACCTAATATGCTTCTGTCTTCCAAACATTGTTTTGTTACCTCGCTGATTAAGGTGTTTATTTTGAATTGCATGAAACGTTCAAAATGACGTTACATTTAAAAAGGCTATTTTTTTTCAAACCGTTTGTGGGCTGCGAGTGCCTAGTTTATACTCAACGAGTGTGTTTAATGAGTCCTTACTGTTTTGAGTGTATACATATGAATGTATAATTAGTTCGTACTGTTTTGAGTATATACATTTGAAACATGAAAATATTTTTCAATTGGCAATTATTTTCTCAAAATCAAAATTACTCATATGATATTATTCAAACTCTATGAGAGCGCATGTCATTATTGGCATTCAAACTAGAAAATATCACAATGGTAACGGCATCTTATTTAAATTATATTTAAAATTTCATCCTAGACACTATTGACCAATGAAATACTATTTACAGTTAATCTTGGCATCAATAATTAAAAACTGGTTATATGTTAAAGGAAGATATTTACGTGAAAACGGCAGGTTTATAGAACATTAGCTATACAAACAAATTGAAGGCACTAGAATATTTTAATTTTGGGGCATACATGTACTTATAAAATGGGTTAATACTATATACCCTAGTTGTATCATTCAAAATGGAGTAGTTTCAAACGTCTTCAGGACATTACCCTTATTCATAACTCAGCGCGTGCGACTGACAGCACATTATAGCGGAAATTCAGGTAAACGCAATTGATCATGATGGTAACCGCGTCCTTTTGACGCTGAATTTGCGACATAAATTCGTTAATGCTATTAATAATAATACTACTACTAATAATAATAATGGAAACTAATAAAGCGCAAGTAAAAAGCCGCTCACTGTGCTACAGACATCAGAAAAAAACAAAGAACATGATAAAAAGCAATACAAATGCAGAAACATATTAATACATATTCTCGTGGGTTCCATAAACAAAGATGACAAACAAGTTCGAAGTGAACATAATTGTATAAAAGTGCATCAGTTAGAACGATACAAGTGCATTTTACTTATCTAAAACGAACGCATACCTAGATATACAGGAGAAGGTAAACATCCAGATCCAGCATTGTATCATACTAGAGATAAAAGCCATATTCACTGAATAACACTAATATCCAACGGTATTCCTTGAAATAGTCCCTGCTTGAAGTGACTCTCTGGTGTCTTGATAATCGTATATCGGTCAGCTCTTCAGGGCATTACCCTTGTTCACAACTCAGCGCGTGCGACTGACAGCATACTATAGCGGAAATTCAGGTAAACGCAATTGATCATGACGATAACTGCGCCCTCTTGATGTGGAATTTGCGACAGAAATTCATCAATGCTATTAATAATAATACCCCTAACACTAATAATGGAAACTTATAAAGCGCATTAAGTATCCGTCAAAAAAGCCGCTCACTACGCTACAGATATAAGAATAAACCCAAGAACATGATAAAAAGCAATACAAATGCAGAAACATATTAGAGAACACTACTACATATATACATATTCAACATTACAAGTCATTGGCAAATATACAACAGTTCCTGACATGTATGGGAAAATGGTTCCACAGTGTTGGAGCACATATTGCAAATGCACGATCACCAAAATACTCTTAGAAGGTCAGGATCAAATACATGAGTAGATTTCCGGCTCACTTTGTTTTGATCCTTTAAGGATCATTTTCGGATCGTTTTGATCCGTTTTCGGATCGTTTTGTTCCGTTTCCAGATAGATATCAACAAACGGATCAAATTCACCTTGATCAACTTTGATCTGATTTCCGGATCAATTCGATGAAACAGTTCATTGGTCAATGAGTGACTGACGTCACTCTTTCGCAAACCGATAGACGACAAGCAGACGATCTTTTGAATTCGGTCGCCACAGTTGAAACAAGGGTGAAATACCGCGGTAAGTTATCCAGTCTAATCTGTAAAATGTTACATGATTTTGTCGGTAAAGTAGTTTTATTTGTTATGTTTGAACATGCTCTATTCTTGTGAACAAATTTCTTGTACCTGACCAGTGCCATCAGTACGATTTTCGGTCAAAATGCTCCTCACAAAATGTCACGATCACTGCGATGTACTAGGCCTACACGATGTACTAAGCTTACTGCACTCGATATATAGTCTGCAGTGTGCACCCGGGGGTGGGGGCACTCAATCAATATTAGGTTTCACACCAGGCTCCATCAAAAATACCCCCCTTTTTTTGGCCCGGTGTCACCGAAAGACCCTTGCATGCATGCTTGTTTTTACAATCTGTCACCCGATGACCCCCTATGTTTTCACTTTTTCTTTGATTCAGTTTGATCCTGGAGTAGGATCATAAGCTACAGGTACATCCGATTAAGGATCATTATTTTGATCCGTTTCAGTATCATTTGACAGAAATATTTGATCCCATTTCGGATCAAACTTTTTGATCCTGCTTGTCGGATCACTTTGATCCGGAAAGGGTAAGCTCATATGTGATACCGCTTCTGGATCAAAATTGATCCTTTTCGTCTCATATTTGATCCTGACCTTCTAAGAGTGTAGTTGTCTGAACTTGATACACGAACAGAATAACGATTTGCAGTACGTAGTCAAGTGCGGTGAGGTGCGTAAGCATGAAGAAGATCAGCTAAATATGATGGTGCTAATTAAAAAAGAAAAAGACAATCTTGTAGTCAATGCGTTGTTGTATCGGTAACCAGTGCAAGTCAATGAGTACAGGGGT
This sequence comes from Ophiura sarsii, assembly GCA_035610835.1. Lineage (NCBI taxonomy): Eukaryota > Metazoa > Echinodermata > Ophiuroidea > Amphilepidida > Ophiuridae > Ophiura > Ophiura sarsii. The sequence continues at coordinate 33,869,605 of CM069456.1, forward strand.
GATGTGAGAGCGTTTCTTGGTAAGAGTTGGCTATATTTGGGCACGTTGCAGAAGTTGAAGCTGAATACCATTACGAGGCGATACGCGTTAAAAAGAGAGGTGAGCACATGACAAAAATTGGACAGTACATTTTTTTTAACACGTTTAACATTTAACCGCACTGCAAAACCAGTACGTATGGCCCACTATACGTGAATTCTACGATAGGCGCAGAAGTAATATTTTGCATTACCAACCAACGTACGTACAAGTACATATGGAAACTGAAATGAGACCGATGCAAATCTTTCTATATCAGTATTGATGCAATTTAAAGCAAAATTTATCAAAAGAATGGTAAACAAATCGGATATTTGGATGGATCTGCAGCCAAGAACAATTTTGGGATGTTGTTGTGGTGGTGTTTTTTTTTTTGGGGGGGGGGGGGGGGGGGTTGGGGTTGGGTTTTTTTTGTTGTTGTTTTTTTTGTGTTTTTTTGGGGGGGGGTGGCTCTGGGTCATTACTCATATTGATTTTACGGGGGCTATGGGTCATAACGTATAGTGACTACATATGAGGAATGGTGTGTATATTAAAGAGAAGAACTTTATTCATCAAGTTCATAATCTAATATTTTACGATTGAGTTATAAGCCTGAACTTATGAACATATTCATTAATTGGTAAATTATTTTGTGAGCACTGTACAATACAATTGAATAGGGCATTCAAAAATAACTTACCAGGTAATAAACATGTAAGTAATAGGCATGTAATTCATTTGTCGCGACAACTCAGCGGATCAGAGATGTGGATCGAGCCCGGGGATCGATGATGATTCCATTGATCACTACGTCCCATACGCATACCTGTTACACTATCCTGGGGTATGATAAGGCCAAAATGTATGATTAAGAATGAAACCCTACATGGTCTCATTTTTTAGGCTGTAGTTTTTTTTAATAGAAAACCAATCTTCACATATAATTGTGCAATTAAATGCATGCGTATATTGCCCGTTGAGTTACCTTTTAGTGAGGAATGTACATTGTTAATATGGTATGTTATGTATTAACGTTTGTATTAAAAAATGAAAAGATATGACGATTCAGAGAGTAGCTTTTTAATGCTATTCATACAGGTCAGCAATTAAAGTGACGTTTTGTCCTTTTTCATACCAATGTTTTGACAAAACGCCTCATTTGGTATTCTCAATAAATACATCAATACGCAAGTAAATACAATTCAGCATCGACCGATAGCAGTATTTAATACAACTATGCAATTTTTATCAACTGACCTAATTTATCGAGAGCAATTTGTGAGAGATTTAGTTGAAATATAAGCTGGGATTTTCTATGAATTATTTCACACACGTGCTCGGATTTATTCCTATAACGATTACAGTGATTTGCAAATATAATGCCATATGACAGACCGTCGCGGAAATGCTAGAACGGCAAATTCACACAATGTATGCAATGTTAATTATAGTCTTGACATTGGAATAGATTTATTTTAATGAAAGAATTTTAAGATAGTTAGAACAATAATTGATTTAACAAAAACAAATAAATGTTAATCAAATAATGTTAGCTGTTTATAATATTATGTATTATATATATATATATATATATATATATTCTGTATTTTTACTATGTATGATATGTAACTTGCAAGCTAGTGTTATCAGCTGCGCTGTTTTGCCGGCATTTGTATACCATGAACAATAATAAAATTTAAAAAAATGCTTCGCCTGCAAAAAGTCACTTTTGACGTTCTTGCATTTCACACGACGAGACAATACATATAATTCTTTGAAATTAGTAGCAATTACTGAATGAATTGTGTTGAAAGTCAGGGACTAGGCAAATTCATACAATGTATAGGCAATTTTAGCAGTCTTGAAATTGGAATTTATTTTATTTTAATTAACGAATTAAGATAGGCAATACATATAGTTCTTGGTTATAAGTAGCAATTACTGCAAGGGATTTTGTTAAAAGTCAGGGACTTTGGTCTGGAGCTTTGTAAATACCACGTTGTAATTACAGAGATACAAATTCACGCTTCAAGTGATTTCTATTATAGGTAGATTAATAATTGAACGAACAACGCGAACGCAGTACAAAGATAATCGCGCCTAATATAATCACGCGAATGGTTGTGCGAGCTTCACGCAATGTACGCGATACGCTGCTTAGTTGTATTCGTTCAATTATTAATTTACCTATAGGAATAACTCATTAAAGCAATTTGGTTTTACATTTTGTTTAACATATATCCATGAAATATAAGTATATCAGTACTGGCTTATAATAGAGGTATTGGATTCAGAACTATAATTAGTCATAAATATCGTCATGGTTGTGGTTTTATTATCTCTGTGTACATGATAATAGTTACTTGTTATTGATGACACCGTACGCGCCATTTTTAATATAAGACATAAATTGAAATATGAAATTGTGAATACAATTTTTTCTTTGATACAACTTACAATACATTAGTATTATATTCATGTGAATGCCATTTTTATAAATTTGGATAAGGAGCATTTAATCGTTACGAAAACAATGTGTGCAGTGACGTATTTATTGCAATCAATAAAGAAAGCTAGGCATAGTTTTGGAATACCTTCCACGGTCTGTATTATGATATACTTTGTTCCGTAAAACGTAGAGTATGAAGGGTACAATGTGACGAATGTAATGTGCAGATGTTGCGTTTCATCAAACAAGCAAACTACTCTATTTTAGATATGTTAAATTCATACTGTTTCCATCTTATTTTAGATAAGAACAATAACAAACATATTTTAAATAATCGGTGGGGACGATAAACATGTTATTTATTTTACTAATCACTTAACATTTGACTTAACCATGGATATATTCTACACTAGACTTTTTAACACAGCGATGGATTCATTCTTCACTTGACTTTTGACATTATACCATGAATGTCTCCACTTGACTTTTGACATACTGTTTGACCTATGTTAATCACTTTCTGTGAACCTGTATTATAATATGTACCATTATGCATCTTGTTTCTGAGGAGTGAGAGGGTCTGTTCTCAGGCCCCACGAAACAGTACTATAAAACACTATGTAAAATAAAATCTTAAAATTTTGTTTACTAAGGCTTCCCGTTAGGGTTGAGCTCTCTTCCATTGGATGGTTTTACCCTCGTTATGATTAGATATGTTAAATTCAAAAGATACAATATTAAGTATAGTCTACATTTTGCTATGAAATATCAGTAACCCCTTTAAGGATTCTTTTCACTCACGCGAAATAAATCAATCCTCACTGCAACGCAAGTTGTAGCTGCGTTGTAGCTATATGAAAAAAACCCGGTGCTAAATACTGTCTACATTTATCTTATTGTAATACACGAAGACACATACCTAGATATGTAGGAGAAGGTATATATCCAAATCCAGCCTTGCATCACAATAGAAATCGAAACCATGTTCACTAAATAAAGCTGATATTCTCGAGTATTCCTTATTTCATAGATCAATGGTAACACAAAATCGTTATGAAGCTCCCAGCATGTACGCATTTCATTGCTCCAACTATCTTGTTAATCGTAATATTAGGTCAGCTGATACCGCAATACCCCTGGTTTATCCTACATGTAAGCGAGCTTACAGTGCGACCTCTATGGAATTGCTGATATTCAACCGATCATGGCATACAGTGCCCTCTTTATGCGGCATTTACCTTATATCCATGTTTGCATTTTATTACCAAGGGTAAACCATCAGTAGCCTCTTTGAAGAACAGCAGATATAGGAGAGTGTTGTATTTTATTTGGCATATAATCAATGAGGGCGTACTTGTATCGGATAAAATACGAACAACATGTTAACCTCTAAAAACATAATAGGAATGGTTTGAATACAATTTGACAACATTTGCAAAATATCGTGTAAAATATAGAAATAAAGCTCTTACTCTAATAATGTTAAACATTCAACGCTATTGACACGCGAACAGTTTCAACGCGGTCAGCCTTTTCTCTCTGTAAACTTTGTGAAACTGAAAGTTGTCGCCATTTAACGATGATCTTCATCAATTTACTTCTGCCATGCAGCTTTTTTCTTTTCTCTGACACGATCATTTAATCCAAACGACACAAAATAGAAATAGAATTCAAGACATATCACAATAGGTAGCCAAATATCCAATTAAATACCATTATTCTAGAGATCTGAGAAATAATAAAAATAATAACACAGCAACATGTTTTTCGACGTAATGACGTAATGGTAAAAATGGCGGCCTCCAGGAATGCCTCGTGTGGGATAGGGGGGGGGGGGGGTGGGGCGTTGCAAGAAATTTAAACAAAACAACGTATTCTTTATTCAATCTTACTGACATATTTATTGACAATCAAATTCATTAAACTATCCTTAGAAAGAACGCGTTAGTGCAAAATCTAATCCGTCAAACAGTTTGAACAACTAAAATTACTGCATGAATTTACCGACGCGGGTTACTTAACAATATTTAAAAAGTATTCTTTTACAATTGTATCACTCGGTCACCTAAACTCGAATGAAGGTATCATTTCAGATTGATAATAGTTTCTGGGAATGAGGGTGTGGGGTTACTTATTATTGAGTAGTTATTCCATGACAGCGCTAGAGGCTACGTGTCCTTTTATAATGCTTACTTATGATCGATTTTAATCCGAGACACGCAGATCTTTAACAGAAAATAGCAGCTTAGACGTACCTAATTTAAATGTCACTGATCGAATCAACACCACAAGGTTGGTTTGAAACAATTATTATTAAGAATGCCCACACTTTGGTACACTCTATAATATCTCAGTTTCCTTAGAATGGACTTACGGCGCATATCCTTCTGAACACAATCGGACACATCTCCGGCGCACTCCAATCAGCACACTGCGCATGCTTGACAACTCACGCAAATCCGGGAACTAGTCAGAGTGGTAGATCGATCATAAGCATTGCTAACCACGGATGTCCCTTTTCAGGTTTATCCTTGGTGTTAAGGCCTGATCATACTCCACTACGCTCGAACGCTGAGCGCAAGAGTTGTCAAAGCTACGCTTGTCACAAAATATACCAACGCTCTGCCGCTCATCATGCTCATCGGGGATCTACGCTGAACGCTAGCGTTGGTCAACGCTTGACCAAAACAGCAAATGCGTCAACGTTGTGGGCGGGCCTATGGTGTTCTGGAAAACAGACGACCAAACTACCCCCCCCCCCCAAAAAAAAAAAACCACAAAAAACACCACACCAAACACCGCCGTAAATGTGTATTCTTAGCACATCACAAGCATCAACATCGTAACAAACTTGCTTAGGCCTACTGTTTAAACATACCTTGAGATACACAATATCATTCAATCAGCAAAAATAGTTTGATTTACCTGGGATTTGCCTATTTCGGCTGTATTTTCATGAATGGGAGCTCAAGAACAAATATGTGACGTCAAAAGTCAGGCAAAGGGTTCTGTTTGCTGATTGGTCCGTGGACAGCAGCAGTGCTACAAAGTTGGCCTGAATTCTGCTTCAGCGTTGGCTCGAGCGTTCGTCGCTCTCACCCAAATCGCTGATCGAATTATCGGAAAACGCTTTCCTGATCGGGCGTTGTTTTGGTTTAGTGTTATGGGCACTAATGCGCATGTGTCAGAGCGAAAGCGTTGCAGCGTTGGTGGAGTATAATCAGGCCTTAATACAGCACGGAATTAACCTAACACAAATCCTCTATTGGCGGATTTAAAAAGTATACAGCTTTATTCCGTAATGGGGTATTTGCACTCATCTAACTTATGAATGTCTTACACCAAGGATGTACATGTACTCGTTTTCACCAAGTGATGTGCGACCATATTCATTCAACGGAAATGTTATCCCCCTGCAAAGGCATATGGGCATGTTACTCATTGATATGAAGTAAGCTTACTCCTACTCCTAACGTGTTTCCATGGGTTGATAAATAATTGATAATTTGGTTAAAAGAGCTATACAATTTTGATAAACTCTGGCCGCAGCGTACTATGTAAGTAGATGTTAATAGCTGTCAATGAGAGGGAAAGTATTTTATTGAAATTATATCCCATATTAGCATGCGCTTCTTAACTTAGGTTTGTATTCAAAATATCGATATACCTTATATATAGTTAAAGCAATAATAATCATAATAATTTAAACACTAATTATTCATCATTTTTGGAGAGGACATCCTGGGCCAGGTTGGATGATTTGAGTCAAGTGATCGCTGAATACATTTGATCTTGGTAGCCTACTCGACGAGGAACTCGTGGAGGTAAAATCAAGTATCACACCAATGCAGAACTTGCTACTCCCCCCTCTATAGTCACTTCCCAAAGACCGAGAACAAACTTACCTGTGATTTTTATGTCAAATACCCAGTCACTGGGAAACAAAATGGATGAAGTTGACATTCTGCTTCGCCAAAAGAAAGTGGACATAGCAGTCTTTAGCGAGTCTTGGTTTAACCCTCAAATGCACACTAACCAAACAAGTATATCTGGCTTCACACTTTTTTCTAAAAGTAGAGATGATCGTCGTGGTGGAGGTGTCGCGATATATGTTAAGAACGGTATCCCCTCCAAACAATTGGACATTCAAATTCCTGACGAGCTAGAATGTGTTTGGATTGAAGTTAGACCGCATCGGTTACCCAGAGGTGTGTCAGCTTTGACGATATGTGCCGTGTACATCGTCACGGATTCACCATTACAACCCATGCTGGAAAGTCACCTAATAGACACCATAGATCAGATCCGCACCTGCTACCATGAGATGGGTTTTTGTATCACTGGAGACTTTAACAGAATGAACATAAACTCAATCCTAAGTGGAAACAATCTTAAACAAGTCGTTAAAGTTAAAACTAGGGCCCAAGCAACATTAGACCTTATTCTTACCAATATTCAGGACCACTACCATCCTCCCATAGCATTGTCACCAATTGGCAAGAGTGACCATGCTTGTGTGTTATGGAGACCAAAGCACAAAATCCCTGATAACACAAAGAAATCTTGTGTGATTCGCCCCTTTGGTGAATCCAGTATTAGATCTTTTGGTAGATGGATCCAGGATCAAAGCTGGAATGAGGTCTATGTGAGCAAAGGCACTCAAGCTAAAACTGATACTATGTACTCTATTCTAAACAAAGGCATGAACTTATATTTACCAATTAAACATGTTAAAGTTCATCAATCTGATAAGCCATGGATCACTCCACGCATTAAGCATCTTATCACTAAACGCCAAACTGCTTTTGCAAAGAAAGACACCACCAAATGGCGTAAACTTAGAAATAAAGTTAAAAGAAAGATTGAACAAGCAAAAGTTAACTATAATGCTGAAAGAGTAAGAAAACTGCAAAAAACTGAGCCACGTAAATGGCACCAAAGGATCAAATCCATGACCAATTCAACAAAATCTGATCTTGATATGCATATACCTGGTATTGACAGAACAAATCACAAGGATATGGCAAATGCCATCAATTCCAAGTTTGTCAGTATTTCATCCCATATTGAACCTTTAAATATGTCTGCTCTCCCTGCCTATTTGCCTGTCAATTATGTAGCCCCTGAACTAAATCCATGGGAAGTATATAATGTGCTCAAGGTAGTTAAGACATCCAAATCCAGTGGCCCTGATGGCATTCCACCCAAACTCATAAAAGAGTTTGCATACGAACTGAGTAGTCCACTCACGGACGTGCTTAATTGTTCCTTTAAAGAAGGGGTGGTCCCACACCAATGGAGGTCGGCAATTGTTGTTCCCATTCCTAAACAATTTCCACCCTCCATTGATAAAATGAGACCAATATCACTGACAGATATATTTGCCAAAATTGCTGAAGGGTTTATTGCTAAATGGGTGGTGCAAGATATTCAAGATTCTATTGACATCAATCAGTTCGGTAACATTCAAGGTGTTTCAACTGCGCACTATCTTTTGAATCTTACTCATTTCTTGTTCCAGGGTGCTGACAAGCCAAAAAATATCGGAACAGTAGTCCTCACTGATTTTTCGAAGGCATTTGATCTAGTAAATCATTCTATTGCTATTCAGAAGTTAATTGCCTTGGGGGTCCGGGGGACTATTGTTCCATGGATATGTAGTTTTCTCAATGATCGTCGCCAATGCGTGCGCTATAACCAAACCGTGTCCAATTATTTGCCCCTTTGTGCTGGTGTTCCTCAAGGAACTAAACTTGGACCCATAACCTTTCAGGCAGTTATCAATGATGCGGCTGAGAGTTGTTATTCCCACTATTGGAAATATGTGGACGATCTTACGTTCGCCGAAAATCGTTCCTCTAGTGAGAGTAGCAACTTGCAAGCTGATCTTGATGGCTTTCTGGATTGGTCTGTTACTAATCAACTCAAACTCAACCCTGCCAAATGCCAAGCCATGCAGATGTGTTTCATGCAAGACCCCCCTCCCCATCCTGACTTAAAAATTGGTCCATCGCAGCTTTCTTTTGCTAGCTCTGCCAAAATTTTGGGCATTTGGTTACAGGATGATCTTAAATGGGACACACAAATTGACCACATGTGCAAGAATGCCAACAAAAGACTTTTTATGTTGCGATCTCTTAAACGTTTTGGTTTTCATACATCCGAGTTAGTGACGGTGTACAGGGGGCACGGCTGTTTGACAGTCCGATTTATTATGACGTCATCTTAACTTTTCTCAATACTTTCGATAGTTCGATTATCACGCAAACCAGTTGAGTGCATGTACTATGTACGCGTCCTATATCTCAACGTGCAATTATGCGCAAGCCGCAAATCTAAGCACCATTTACACTTATTTTTTTCTCGTTTGGCCTCTCTCTAGCGTCTCTTATTTTACGTTGGACCAGCGGGAAATCTTATGATTCATACACTAAATACAAAAATGTCTTGTGCATAAGATGCTATCATTTTCGTATCCGGGCCTCCAATATTTGGTTTGTATGTTAACATTATTTTGGTAACATCGTTTTCAAGTTTGCTTACGAAACAGCAGTTCCCTATTATCTCAACGTGCAATCATGCGGAGCTCCGCAAATCTAAGCACCATTTACACTGATTTTTTTTCATTTGGCCTCTCTCTAGAGGCTCTTATTTAACGTTGGACTAGCGGGAAATCTTATTATTCACACAATAAATACAAAAATTTCTTGTGCATAAGATGCTTGCATTTTAGTATCCGGGCCTCCAATAGTTGGTTTGTAATTTCACATTTTACTGCTCACACCGTGTGTTTCTTTTAGTATTCGTCATTTGGATTCTCAAAATGGATGCCAGTAACACACAGGCAGCAGGTATAGGACTAGTAAAAAAATGTGCCCTCCGATTTGCTTTTTTGTATATTATATCACATTTTGAGTTACGTATAATGTTATTTTATTGAACTGGTCAATCTGCGACATATTTGGCGGAATAACTTACGTTCGCGTTGAAACCGCAACCAAAAAAGTCTTTTTTAGAGTGTGCGCAAGGCTAAAAAAGCTGAATATCCTAATATGTGCCTCCTGATTTGCTTTCTGGGATATTATATCACATTTTGAGTTACGTATAATGTTTTTTTATCGAACTGGTCAATCTGCGACATATTTGGCGGAATAACTTACGTTCGCGTTGAAACCGCAACCAAAAAAGTCTTTTTTAGAGTGCGCAAGGCTAAAAAAGCTGAATATCCTAATATGTGCCCCCTGATTTGCTTTTTGGGATATTATATCACATTTTGAGTTACGTATAATGTTTTTTTATCGAACTGGTCAATCTGCGACATATTTGGCGGAATAACTTACGTTCGCGTTGAAACCGCAACCAAAAAAGTCTTTTTTAGAGTGCGCAAGGCTAAAAAAGCTGAATATCCTAATATGTGCCCCCTGATTTGCTTTTTGGGATATTATATCACATTTTGAGTTACGTATAATGTTTTTTTATCGAACTGGTCAATCTGCGACATATTTGGCGGAATAACTTACGTTCGCGTTGAAACCGCAACCAAAAAAGTCTTTTTTAGAGTGCGCAAGGCTAAAAAAGCTGAATATCCTAATATGTGCCCCCTGATTTGCTTTTTGGGATATTATATCACATTTTGAGTTACGTATAATGTTTTTTTATCGAACTGGTCAATCTGCGACATATTTGGCGGAATAACTTACGTTCGCGTTGAAACCGCAACCAAAAAAGTCTTTTTTAGAGTGCGCAAGGCTAAAAAAGCTGAATATCCTAATATGTGCCCCCTGATTTGCTTTTTGGGATATTATATCACATTTTGAGTTACGTATAATGTTTTTTTATCGAACTGGTCAATCTGCGACATATTTGGCGGAATAACTTACGTTCGCGTTGAAACCGCAACCAAAAAAGTCTTTTTTAGAGTGCGCAAGGCTAAAAAAGCTAAATATCCTAATATGTGCCCCCTGATTTGCTTTTTGGGATATTATATCACATTTTGAGTTACGTATAATGTTTTTTTATCGAACTGGTCAATCTGCGACATATTTGGCGGAATAACTTACGTTCGCGTTGAAACCGCAACCAAAAAAGTCTTTTTTAGAGTGCGCAAGGCTAAAAAAGCTGAATATCCTAATATGTGCCCCCTGATTTGCTTTTTGGGATATTATATCACATTTTGAGTTACGTATAATGTTTTTTTATCGAACTGGTCAATCTGCGACATATTTGGCGGAATAACTTACGTTCGCGTTGAAACCGCAACCAAAAAAGTCTTTTTTAGAGCGCGCAAGGCTAAAAAAGCTGAATATCCTAATATGTGCCCCCGATTTGCTTTCTGGGATCTTATATCACATTTTGAGTTACGTATAATGTTTTTTTATCGAACTGGTCAATCTGCGACATATTTGGCGGAATAACTTACGTTCGCGTTGAAACCGCAACCAAAAAAGTCTTTTTTAGAGCGCGCAAGGCCTAGGCCGGAGCTGGAATATCGGTTATCCCTACCATTTCAACGCGAGAGAAATTTTAGACGTCAAATATGTTTCCGTTTCACCGATTCGTCATAATAATGTTGTACGTAACTAACAATCTGATATCGCATCCAAATAAAAGTAATACAATAACAATTATTGACTTTAGCAAGTTTTTAAACCTAAACAATTAATTAGAACCATGTTATAGTAAAATCGGGCTTGTATGAATGGCCACCGTCAGAGATAAATAGCTGAACAAAGTAAATGAACAAAGAACGTGATTAAAATGGATCTAGCAGTGATAAAATGTATTTAAAAGCACCCCCGTCCTAACTGGTGCATATCCCTTTGTTCTATAATCCTTGGTTACGGAGCGGCACGGTTAGATTTACCTTTAGTTTTACCCGATAATCGATAATTGATAATCAATCTGTGCTGCCCTCTGTTGTTGAAGATGCGATTATAAATCGGACAATTTACACGCGATCAAACAGCCGTGGGGGTACATTCGCCCTCTGCTTGAATATTCTGACGTCATCTGGCATTGTGCCCTCACATCCAAACTAGCTCTAAAACTTGAGAGAGTCCAAAAGAGAGCTTTAAGAATTATCCTTGGTCCTAGTTTTATTTCCTATCGTAATGCTTTAGATGTATGTAATTTTGATTATTTGTCTGCCCGGAGGGAGCAACATTCTCTGAAGTTTGCTCAGTCACTAGCCGAATGCAGTAGGACTAAAAGGTTGCTCCCTGCATGCAGAGGTCAGGTTCATGGTAGACAATTGAGAAACAATGCCGAACTCACCCAGCCTCGTGCTCGCACAAACAGATATGCTGAAAGCCCCATTCCTTATTATGTGAAGTTGATCAACAGTGATCTCCCATAATTTGCTTCGCATATCCTGTATTTGGCCTTGTCCCTTGTTGTTTGCCATGTTCCTGCCCAGTATGTTGTCTATTTGTGTATTGAATTGTTTTATATGTATTCCTTACTTTCATGTACAATGTAATTCGGCCTTCGGGTCGCGATTTTGTGCCAATAAAATCATATCATCAACACATATTTTGAGTTGTTCTTTCACAATCACCATGGACGGTTCTCCTTTCTTCCCAAATGTTGTGTTTGAGATGAGGAGATACCACCATATAGGTATATCAGTAAATAGGGAATAGTAAGCCTGTTGGACATTGTTGGAAGTCATGTTAAAGTAGCGACCAAAGCTTCGCAAGTATCGACAAATCTCGTGTGTTCTTACATGTTTTATTTTTTTATTATAAAACTATCTTCGGTGATATCAAACTGGACTATCTTCGGTGATATAAAACTGCCAAATATATAAATAAAGCACAGTACAATAGAATGAATCGTGAAGATCAATAAAGATGTAGCGTTATAGGCATGAAACGTACTGGCACATCATGAAAAGCTAGAGCTTTAACAACTGGTCTTAACAGTTGAATTTATCCGCCATATATGGGTACCGGATGGGAGCAAATTAAGTTCAAGTATATAATGGTCCGTTCATACTCCCGTCGTTGCGCATCTGCCGATGTTGGCGGATATCGTTAAGCGAGTTGAAAATGTATGATTCTCGGTCCTCCCCTGTATGTCTAAGCTACCGAGCATTATTAGATTCGACCGCGCATGAAGCATTTAATTGTACAAATTAGGATTTATTTTTGCGCAAAATGCGGAAAAATGTGAAATGTTGTTGTATGCGCCCAAAAATAATTGGACTTTTTGTTTGATACCCCCTATTAAGTACCGATGTTTTATGTGATCCCCCTTTTGGTGGAAATTTGTTTTCCTTCTGATCCCCCCTCCATTTTTCCACACCCACCAAGGTATTTATGAATACACCTTTAGTCAATCAGACTTCTGTTCTCCTTCAGCTTCGAGAAATCAAAACCAACATTTTATGGCCTAATACACTTCGTCACGGACCGAGGATGACCAGTGTAGTAAATCGTAGACTATGGATGTGGGAGCTTATTGACGATAACACGTGATTGATTAACACACATCCAACCCCATACCACACCCTTGCCAGTACGTAGAACATTCTAAGCAATGATTAATATATTGGCTACTTTTTCATGAGGTGTGGTCAATTAAAACATCCTAACTTTAAAAGTATCCACTGAAATTAATTTTATGAAAGAGGTGTAACATTACGAGAAAGAAATGTGCTCGCTTTTGGCTATTTTAGATTTTTAATGTGGCAGGGCCTCGCCTTTGGAACGAGCTTCCGATCAATATTCGTGATCTTGGTAGTTTGAGTGTGTTCAAGGGTCACCTCAAGTCTCATCTTTTTTCTTGCTCCTAGTCCTTCTCCTTTCCCTTTTCTTCAGCGCCTTGTCTACTTCGTAAAAGGCGCTTATTCCGTTATAAATAACAAAGGAAATTACTATTCATGAGCTAATTAATTATGCAAATTTATTCAAATATTCAATAAATTTGCATATTTGTACGACGGGCTGTCTCTAACAAGTGACTAAAGACACCCCGCCGTACAAATTATGCACATTTTGTGAATATTTGAATAAATTAGCATACTTAATTAATTTATGTAAATGATGTTATTGTTAGTTAATCTCAGGTATTTTTTCCCCTTAAGGTTATCATTATCATCATTATTATTATTATTATTACTATTATTATTATTGATTTTAAAGTAATTGCGGGTCAGGAACTTTTTAAAGGCGTGTTAGCTGTATAATCAATCTGTAGTTACTCTACATTGGTGCAGTCGACTGATACTGATTGTCCTTGCTCATCACAGCTTTTTATAACGAACTCAAGAATCGCTTGAAATCGGCAAGTTTGTGTCACAAAATATAGTATTGAATCAAGGTCAATACGTCAGGGCGTATCATAATAAACCGTACAACGGCCAATAAACAACGTTGAAGGCAATAAAAGCCAGTGGAAATATTATTCTAGACATTCGGTCTAGCGTATCAGCGTTCCAGTGTGCAGTTGACATTGCATCAGCTCATCACAGCTTTTTATAACGAACTCAAGAATCGCTTGAAATCGGCAAGTTTGTGTCACAAAATATAGTATTGAATCAAGGTCAATACGTCAGGGCGTATCATAATAAACCGTACAACGGCCAATAAACAACGTTGAAGGCAATAAAAGCCAGTGGAAATATTATTCTAGACATTCGGTCTAGCGTATCAGCGTTCCAGTGTGCAGTTGACATTGCATCAGCGGGAAGATCACGGGTTGGAGGACGACTGACGTCATTGTTCCTTATCCAGAATACTGATTGGAGATCTGCAAAGGTGACGTGACGATTCATGCCGTCGCCCTTTAAAAAAAAAATGTAATTAATATAATTATCTTTTGATCCAACCGACAGGGGAAGGGTAAAATGAATGTTCAATTGAGGTTAAGTTACAGTAAAATAACAGCTGGTGTCTTGCTTCGAGCGTGTTGGTTAATGCTCAACATGCTTTAAAACATGCACTGATCAACCATGAATATGACAACAATAAACTATAATGTATAATTGTGCCTTTTGCACCTATTATCAAAACAAAAATCGATTTAGAAAATGAGCAAAATAAATGATCAACAAACAACAAAATTCATATAATTATACTAAGTAAGGTTAGCATATAAACACTGGAGGTAAATTTTACAAAATTGTTTAGCGAACCTTTCAAAGATCTTGAAAGTATTCCGACTCAAATTACATTATAGAGATTGTATATTATACAAATATTGAATGCCTAACAGTGTAATAGTAAAAACTATATCAAAAGGTAACATTTGGAATATTCATTGCACGGGATTACAGAGTAAAATAAATTTAAGATGACATTTACGCCTAACTAAAACAAAAAGATACGCCGGTATGTGATGCGTCTGAATTGAGAAAATGCAAGTGATGCCATATTTGAACTGATCAAAATCCACATGGGTCCTAGCAAACTTTCCATAGGTGTTTGTATGATGGGCGATGCAAGCTATTACTCTGGCGACGTTGATTTGGACCCTATAGCCTTGTGTTTTGATTTTGCAACCCCGCCTCTCGATTTGTGTGAAATCTGCCTCTGTAACATTAGGTTCATAATATTATGTCAATTGTATTCACAACATACTTACGTTTTTACTTGCGTTAATAGAATGCCTAGATACGTTTTTCGAAAGTGTTTTTACCTGAAAGGGAATCACAAAAGAGAAAAAATAAGAAAACATTATTGTTAGACGTGGTACGTTAATTCATAATGTTTGACTTTCTCATAACATTTCTCGCTATAAGTGACGTTTGTAACACATATGTACAAGCACGACCAGGACCAATGCAGAATATGTCCATGATAATATATATATTATTATAATAGACATTATTGCATTGGTGTCAGTTCCATTTTTATTGGCGCCTTTATGTATGGTGATGCAAATTATTACTTTGTTGACTATCGTATATAAGTCTTACGTACAAGTCACTTATACGTATGAACCATACGTACTCAGTTTTGCAGTTTTGCCTTATGTTACTGTACAAAAATAAGCGGTTGATTTAATGGGATATTTCCATATAAAACACGTTATCATTAATTGTAACGTTAATATAAGGAAGAAATGTAAAAGTGAATCATAATTCCCTCTTTATTTGCATTTTGGTTAAAAATAACGACAGACGCAATCAATGCCAGCTTAACAACACTAAAACTGCAGAATAATGAAGTACTCCCGTGGTTTATGTATCAATCTTTTTCAGTTTGCGTCAGTTTAGGTCGTAATTGATTATTTTAATATTGAAATGAATATTTGTACACAATAGTCTTGCTTTCACTTGATGTTTTAAAAGTGGAATAACTATAGCTTTCCTACTAACGGGTAAACTACTTTCTTATCAACGCAGAGTGAATCAAAACCCTGCACTAATTATGCATCTAGGAACCATCTTTTTTTTCAAAAACAAGTTCAATTTTTGCATTTAAAAGTATTAGTCAGTAATAGTGTTGAATGAAAAAATGACGTTTATTCCAGTTACCAATTACGCTTTAAAACATCTTTCACGTAATGCCCAATTAAAAATATGATCACATGCAACTCAGTTCCTCTCTCATTTGCTTCTATTTAAGGAGGATATATAGCACTTTAGACGCTTGTTAACGTTTTTTGATGCCTGGTATAACTGGAAATTAGAGGACTCAGAATTAATCAGAAATGGACTTTGTCTTTAATATGTCGCTCCTAAAATATGTACTACATATGTACGAAAAACACCCCTGTTTTATGGGCAAGCGAACTAGTCGGGTCGGTCGGTCGGTCGGTTTTTTGCACAATTTTTATGAAAATATGAATTTTTGAAGAAAAAAAGAAATCGTCGCCTCATGGAATGATAATTTCGTACGTAAATAAATCAGATCGCAGGCACATTTTAGTTGGATATAGCACTGATTTACTTAAAACGGATAATGTAAAGGAAATGAAATCAATAAAACCAACCACCCCCAATTTTTTTTTTACCAGACGACTGTATTAAACGGAAAAACATCAACTATATTGACTTGGTTTTTTTTCTCAATAAAAACTTGACATTGACCAAACGACCAATTACCATGACAACCATTTTAGGTGTTGCAACAATAAGCTAAATATTTGAGTCCCCGCGCAATTTTATATTATATTTTTCATTTGCTTGCTTTCTGACATTTTGGTCCAATCATTATAACAATTTGTTATTTTTTTAAATAAGATCGAAACATGTTGCACCTTCAAATGACTAGAAAATATATTGATAAGCAACGCCAGTATGAACGGAAGTTGCATGCATTGTCGTAACATATTTACTGTATAAACATATATCAATCAATAATCTTTTGGTTTCTGTGGTCAAATTAAGTTATGCTTAGGTGAAATGACTTCAAATTTTGCTAGTTGAATATTTCACAAACATCATGGTAGGTATACCACATTTGGGAATATTTCGCTATTAAAAGTATTATATTATACCCATTTCTATTATCTGTTGTATAACCTAAGTTAGGGACCGTTCATTATTTCTACCGGGGGGGGGGGGGGGGGGGGGGGGGGGGGGGGGGCGGTAGCTGGAAGAAAGCAACAACCAAAAAAACACATGACCCCCCCTTCCCAAGATACTAAAAAGTTATGACCACCCCCCCCCCCCCCCTCTGGAATGTAGAAAAAAGTTATGACCCCCCTTTTTTTACACACACCGGCTTACAAATACAATAAGCATACACAATTGAAGGGGTGGCTGCAATAAATTAGCACTTTAACTTAGCACTTTATTGCACGCACCCCTTCAATTATGAATATTTGAAACATATTCTTAAAAATATACACCAAAAAAAAAAAATATATATATATATAATAAAACACTTTTTATTTGGCAGTTTGCTACCTTGGGTTTCTCGCTTACGCGATCGTCAGGCAAACTAAATATGTTAAATATATACATACAACAATTATATTATACACTTGTGATTTTTGTGGAGTAAAGTGTATAATTTCGGACAGTGTAGGGGTGGGCATGTTGTCTGCATGGGCACAGTGCATGTAACCTTGGCTCTGTGCATGCAAACGTTTGCCTGTGTGGCCTGTGTGCATGTAAAATTGTGATATTCAGCAATTTTTACAATTTTAAGGGGGGAAAAAATCAACAACAAAAAAATCAATTTTTCAAGGAAATATTGCTGTTGTGCAGGTAACTTTAAAACACCGAAAATCTAGTTTGTGGGCACATGGTCTATTTTTGGCTTTAAGGGGGGGGGATTTTTTTTATTTATTTTTTTTTGTGAGTGCTGTTATTATCGAACTATTAATCAAATGCATACAAAAGTATACATTTTTGGAAAGGAAATGGATCAGAGAATCCAAATTTGGTGTCAATTTTGACCAAAAATGTTGAATTTTTGAGGAAATCACCCAATTTTTTTTGAACAAGCTAACTAAATTATTTTTGAGTAAAAAAGGCCCAAAATTGCTTGATTCTAATGTTATGTCACTAATCTAGGGACGATTCTCTCATTTTTTTACCTATAAAACTTGTATTTTTGGAAATTTTGACCAGAAAGTGCCAAAAAATTGAAAAAATACGCCTTAAGAAAAAAAATGAGAATATCATCCCTAGAATAGTGTCTTATTAGTATAATTAAGAAAATGTTGGCATTTTTTACTCAAAAATAATTTTGTTAGCTTGTCCCAACAAAAAAAATGGTTAAAAAAGTGATTTTTTGTAATTTTCTCAAAAAACAACATTTTTGGTCAAAAATGATGCCAACAATGGATTCTCTGACCCAAATCCCATCCAAAAAATGTATACTTCTATATGCATTTTATTAATAGTTCAATAATTACAGCACTCACAAAATTCCAAAAAAACTTCCTTAAGTCCCCTCCTCTCCTTAAACATGCTTTAAAACACCGAAAATATATGTTGTGGGCACATAAAAAGAGCCATATTTCACATGATTGAGGTCTATTTTGGCTTTAAACGTGCTTTAAAACACTGAAAATCTATTTTGTGGGCACATGCCCGCATAGCACAAGAGAAATAGGCATATTTCCCATGAATGAGGTCTATTCTGGCTTTAAACATGCTTTAAAACACCGAAAATATATTGTGTGGGTAAATGCGCGCATAGCGCGCGAAAAATAGCAATTTTCCCCATGATTGAGGTCTATTTTTGCTTTAAACCTGCTCTAAAACACCGACAATCTATTTTGTGGGCACATGCGCCCCTTTAATTTCCTAAAAAAAGTAGTAACCCCCCCCCCCCCCCTTTTGATTTCTTGAAAAAGTTATGACCCCACCCCTGTTTGGTGCCGGCCCCCCTCCGGTAGAAATTATGAACGGTCCCTTAGAGACTGTGCGAAATAGGCTGTAAAGAAATAGTCAAATATTCCCATAGGACATATTGCGTGTCAGGGGATTTGATATAAAGACGCCTTGACTTAAAATAATACTTATGGACAGACAGTTGCAGTTGCACATTTTAGTTTTAAGAACACAGTAGAGTACTTGAGAATCATTTAAGAACCATCTTATAGAGATTTTGGCATGTGGATATTTAAATGTATGCTGTTAACAGGTTTCGTCTACTGTTCATCTTTGATGAGAAGTGTCGGAACCCGATATCTAAGTGCTTGTTGAAGCCCCACACGGGTTGCATCAGAGCTCCTTGCCTACACATTTTATAGTTACCATTAATTCAAGAAGGGATTCTTTAACACTTTTCATCTTTCCTAACAGGTTAAGCCTTAAAAAGCACTTATAGGTTAACGAATATTATTTTTGTGTTAACACTATACAAACCGCCTCTGATCGAGCAAGCGTCTCTGCTTAAAAACAATGTAAGCGGATCGACAGTTGAACAAAGCCTTCAAAATACACCAAAGCGTCCTGTTTTATTCATCCTGGAGAATAATTTGTCAAAGTGTTAGCTTTGTTTTGCTTTTGCTTTTGCTTTGGCTCCTCTTCCTTTAAAACTGTCCACGCGGCTATTGGTTTTACCATTATACAAAACAGATTTTTCAGAAAACTTTCAAGGTATATCCAAAGGATTACCGAATCAATACTAGGCATGTTTGTACTTATTTGAATGCATATCACATGCACGTGATTCCAAATGAGGTAATGAAATTCAACAATTTTGACATTTTTGAAACATTTTGGAATGTCGTCTGCAGACGCCTACCGTACGGAAAGCACTAAGTATAGGCCAGGAGAATCACTTCTTGGTTAAAGAATGGTGAGAATATTGACTCTAAAGGCCTGACCGTATAGTACTCCACTCGCTCGAATGCTGAGCGGCAAGCCTTTTTAACGCTACGCTTGTCACAAAATTTACCAACGCTCTGCCGCTCATCGGGAATCTACGCTGAACGCTAGCGTTGGTCAACGCTCGACCAAATGCGTCAACGCTGTAAACGGGGCCTATGGTGTTCTGGAGAACAGACGACCAAATTACCTCACTAAACGCCGTTAATTTATATTTCTAGCACATCACAGGCATTAACATCGCAACAAACTTGCTTAGGCCTACTGTTTAAACATACCTTGACATACACAATATCATTCCGTCAGCAAAAACAGTTTGATTTGCTTGGGTTTTTTCCTATTTCGGCTGTAATTTTATGAATGGGAGCTCAATAAAAATATGTGACGTCAAAAGTCTGGCAAAGTGTTGTGCTTGCTGATTAGTCCGTGGACAGCGACAACGCTACAAAGTTGACCTGAGTTCTACTTCAGCGCTGGCCCGAGCGTTCGCCGCTCTCACCCAAAAGCGTAGGCTGATATAATTATCGGAAAACGCTTTGCTGATCGGGCGTTGTTTTGGTTTTGTTATGGGCACTAAATTAAATGCGCATGTGTCAGAGCGCAAGCGTTGGTGGAGTATGGTCAGGCCTTAACGTTGTATAAGATTCTCTGGGCCTCCGCAATGGTTTGATATAACGACTACTCTATTTTAGAGTGTGCCTCTGCATAAAATAATACTAACGGACAGACAGTTGCACAAATAGTTGCAAGAACACAGTAGAGTGTCCTGTTCTATACTTGAGAATCATTTGAGAACCATCTTATAGAGATTTTGGCATATGGATATTTAAATGTATGCTGTAAACAGATTTAGTCTACAGTACTGTTCATCTTTAATGAGAAGTGTCGGAACCCCATATCTAAGTGCTTGTTGAAGCCCCACACGGGTTGCATCAAAGCTCCTTGCGTACACATTTTTAAAGTTACCATTAATTCAAGAAGGGATTCGTTTAACGCTTTTTGCACCTAAAAGGTTTAGCCTTAAAAAGCACTTATTTGTAAACGAATATGGGATCTACAGTTGTGATAAGTCTTCATGGTCTTAGTAACCAGTATGAATGACTTATCTGTTAACCTGGATTTAAATTAATGCCAAGATCACTGCTTGTTTTTAATTTATTTACGTGTTCTGACAATGTATATATGGCTCCCGTTACTCTTTCTTCCTTAGACTTATATTTTGTTCCACACCTATTTTAACTCGTTAATAAATCTGTATACTGTCTGACACTTCATCTGAATTAACGGGAGTTGAAAGGCTCCCTTATATCTGCGTTAAGGTAGCGTAAACCAAAGAATTCGCCCCTCGCCCAGCTACTAAAACGTGCCTCTACTAAAACTAATACTAAACGAACAGACAGTTGCACAAATAGTCTTGAGAATACAGTAGAGTGTCCTGTTCCATACTTGAGAATAACTTGAGGACCATCTTATAGAGATTTGGGCATGTGGATGTATGCTGTTGTCAGATTTAGTCTACGGTTCATCTTTGATGGGAAGCGTCTGAATCCGATGTCTGAGTATTTGTCCAGGCCCCAACATCGGAGCTTCTTGCGTACGTACATTTTAAGGTTATCTTTAACTCAAGAAGGGGTTCTATAAGTACTTTTTAGAAGAACAAAACCAACCAATGCACATAGAAAAATTAATAAAGAGGGTTTTTATAGAAGATCTACATTTAAATGAATTTTAAATGAATACTACTACTAGTTTTCCAACTAGTATATTCAAAATACCCTACTATTTTCTATTAAGAGAGACGAACTGTGTTAAATCAGAATTGAATATTAATGCTTGTTCTCAA
Source organism: Ophiura sarsii (assembly GCA_035610835.1). Lineage (NCBI taxonomy): Eukaryota > Metazoa > Echinodermata > Ophiuroidea > Amphilepidida > Ophiuridae > Ophiura > Ophiura sarsii. The sequence continues at coordinate 33,891,154 of CM069456.1, forward strand.
TAATTTAACCTATTTCCATTTGACCATCACATAGAGACGTAACTGAGATCCATCATCTTAAAATGAATATAAAGTCTAGTGAAAGCATAATTAAGTTAAGTTTGGCGTATTCCGATCTGCGCGTGAATCATACACTGATCATACATTTGCAAGATACACGTTCGAAAGTATAGGGCATCCGCACTAATGTTTGTGTTCTTTCAAAACGACGAACAAAATATATCATACATGCTTAAATCAAAGGGTAACGTTTCGGCTCTTAATTGACTCTTATTGGCGGGTCAAAATATCCTAATTACACGTGATTATCATAATTACAGCCACTGGCTGAATTTGACGAACACGCAATATATTCCGCTGTTTGTTGCGAGCTTCCCATGGTAACATGGCAAATTTTCGTATAATGTTTGTCAACTGATCATCTAAAAACCAGTTTTACATCACAAAAGTGGATTTTCTTCCATTTTTGATATTGATTTTAATATAAAGATATTCATACAGGAAATGTTAATGTAATGTAATTATCATTAGGTAGGTATGGGATTGGTTATGTATTTGGTACAGTTATAAACCCGTCATTGTATGTGGGACACGCGTGGTTACCGGGTCAATGTACTTATTGTGTGCTATTGGGAATATTCGCCCTTCCATGATGGGGCATTTTCGCCCATTGGGATTTATATAATTAACATTTTGTATAATTTCAAAATTTAAATTCACCTCCAGGAGCCTAACTGTAATTGCCACCAGACGCTCGAAAGGGAATGACACAGGACCAACATGCGTTTGCGGATGTCACCGTGATAACCAGAGGCAAACCTACCATTTATTTCAATAACTACACAAGTGAAGCAATATCATTTGTAATTTCGCAAATATATAGATTAGCCAGCGTTTCAGATGAACGTCAAAGGTGGAGAAGGTTTCACCCGACCGCCTCTACTTGACTGACTGTGCAGTAGAGGATGACGACATAAACTACTACAAATTCAATGACTACAAACGTCATTTTAGACTATGATGTTCACAAATTAAATATAACGCATTATTGCTATACGACGAAACGGCAACAAGGTTTAAAACCGTTCTGATTCTACTTAACCTCCCTTGAGCTGACAATTTTGCTAAAGACCGTCTCGGTAAAAATTACGGAACATTATGCCAAAAGCAGGGAGTTGCTAGCCAGACCAGCAAAGGAGTGTGGGAGCAAACAAAACGTCGAAAAGCACTGCCATTTGTTGACCAAAATAATGGACCTACTGAACCAACCAAGCGCTCGAATATTGATTGACTCTCTCCACGTAGCTGGCACTGTTGACATTTGTTTACACGGTGCTCAAAATGTCTGATTATATAAATAGCTATCTGGAATGGAGTAGAACTAAAGTTTTTAAAATGTGGTATTTATTATCCATTTAAATTCTTAACGAGCATATTCCACATAAATTATCCCATCCTTAAATTTTGGACTCCCTAAATGTTATTTTGGAAGAAAATCACATTACATAACAAACGTGTATATCTATTTGATACATACTACTTTATCTGGCCTAATTATGAGCCGATTGCTAACTTGCAAAGGGGGGGGGGGGGGGGGGGGGGGGGGCGGGCAAGTTAACCATTTTGAGACACTTGTCTTTACTCATCCCTTTACAGTAAGGCCTCAGGGTAGGGTACTGAAATTGTTGCCGTATGTAGCCAAGATATCAATATTTCATTTAATGTCAAAAGGTCCATTCAATCTTTAAAATTGACGTCTTTGGGCCGTTTCAAATGAAAAATGGGCGAACACTCCCCACTCTCCCCTACTAGTTTGTCAGTGCCTCTTCACGGTATGAGTAATTTTAACTGACTGCTATACAGCCGACAATAGGCAATTTGGCATGCTATACTGTTAAAGGATTTAAATAAATAACCAGAAAATCTGCACAAAAAAGTATCTTCCGTTACAAAGTGTTTTAGATATTTTGTAGTTTGTTGACGACACTTTCGAGCTTTGAATTCAAGTAAATCCAGTCAAGTTGCTTCAATGGTTAAAGAATGTGTACCTTCACTTGGATTACGAGTCGTATGCCTCGAGACCCAACAACGGATGTCAGTAACTCGAACGAATCTATCCATTAACTTGGATTTAAAGGTTCGCCCTGATTCACTGCTTGTTTTCATTTAATTACATGTTCGTTTTTGTTCACATGTTTGTTGAAAATCACATGCCGTCCGTAATATGTACCGGATCCATATGATTTCTCATTTGAGCTGACTGTTTTGTTTCACATCTATTTTATTTGTTTCTATCAAATGAACTAGTGCGTTCTCTGTTTCTTCAGTGGAATCAACGGGAGTTACTACAGTGCTAGTGTTCGCAGCATAACATTGTAAGCGTCTTCAATCTTCAATTTCAACTAAATTGACTATTCTGGAAATGAACTACCTCCCCTTCAATTAGAAGATATTAAATATACTGAAATGGTACACCGGCCAAATTGTGTGAATCTACTAGTATAGTTAATATGAAATATGGAAGTATTTCAAGCGGAAAAAATTGGTCAAATTCAAACTAACAAATACGACGTTATAAGAAAGTCGCAATTCAACACCTTATCGTATTTTATTTCTCAACAACAAGATATATATGTTCATGGCGATGCATTGCAATGTGTCCTGCCAAATACAACAATCACGATATTTTATGCGTGAGCATAAATAATTTGTCAAATGAGGTCAATACTCATAAAAATGCAATCAAATACGTCAAGTAGTGTTAACATCAATCGATAGTACTTGAGATATTATCATAATTATTCTTCACAAATTGTGTATAAAAGAGAAGACACGATAGTGTTCATATGACACCTCTAACACACCCTTATAATGCATATCTGCCATATTCCCATATCGCGAGAACGAGGCCGTACTTACTAAAATGTTTTCGGTTTGATGATATGATTTTTCGATTTCGACCCATTTCCGTCAATTTCGATTCTCAAAATTGAAATCAAACTCCGTTATTCACGCACACACAACCTGTACTGTTCAATTAATCGTCTTCGACCCATGTTTTCTCATTTATTGCTAAGCACGCGATTTTGTGCAGACTCCAAATACTGACACGACTAACATCATAAAAGGCAACACTAAAGGAGCTTTCTATCAACAAGCAACATTAAAATGGTTTTTGATATGCGCTATAGTTGGTTTTCGATAATAAAAATGCGTAATGGGTTTACCACCAACCCCTCCGAACCGAGATACAGGGTATGCTTATTTGGGTAATAATAATAATAATAATAATAATAATAATAATAATAATAATAATGATTTTACTACTGATAACATTAAGGAGAAATGATACATGAGATTAACTAACAATAACATTCATTTACATACATTAATTAAGTATGCTAATTTATTCAAATATTCACAACATTTGCATAATTTGTACGACGGTCTGTCTTTAGTCACTTGCTAGGGACAACCCGTCGTACAAATATGCAAATGTATTGAATATTTGAATACATTTGCATAATTAATTAGCTCATGAATAGTAATTTCCTTGGTTATTTATAACGGAAGAAAGCGCATTATTAGTTTATGAAAGAAACTACGTTAGGGCGAAATACTATTTTCGCCCTAACGTAATAATGAGTGAATAACAAAAACCTGTTTCGACCTAATGTACCTGTTAGCAAAGTAATGATAATATTAATAATAATAATAATGCATTTGTAATGCGCCATCAATCTAGGTACACTATTCCGAGGTGCAAACATGAAACACAAAAAACATACATACAACAATATGATATGTTCTTATATTATAAGAACATTAATTAGGTGCATTTAGAAAAATATATGGAAGATAGTTCATCAACAACCAATTATAGACTGTGTTATTTAAATGAGTTTTTAACAAGTTCGTAAATGAGGTGATATTTTCACAGCATCTAATGTTCGAAGGTAAAGCATTCCAGCGATTTGGTGCCATGACAGAAAAAGCACGATCGCCGAGGCTAGAAGAAGTCCTTGGAACAGCAAGAAGTTGTTTGTTTGAAGATCGAAGAGTGCGATTAGGTTGATAGTGAACAAAAAGATCTGATATATATATATTGGTGCAATTCCATTTAGAGCTCCAAGTCAACAAAAGTATTTTAAAATGAATTCTTTAACGAACCGGTAACCAGTGCAGATCTTTTAAAACATGTGTAATGTGGTCAAATTTCCTTGTTTTTGTGAGAACACGGGCAGCTGCATTTTGTACAAGCTGAAAATTGGGTAATAGTTGTTAAGAAATCGAGAAACATGGTAAAGCTAGAGGTCCCTATTTCAATACATACCACAACAAGTACAAACATCCCACGCATGACGTCACACGTCACTAAACGTGGCCGACCTCAAAAGATATGTTTCAAAATGGCGATTTAAAAATATTGTAAGTTGGCAACCCCCCCTACTATCGCACTTGACCGGCTTACCCTACCCCCCCGGTACCCCCCCCCCCCCCGGTACCCCCCCCCCCCCCCCCCCCCCCCCTCCCTGAGGATGAGGGACTAGGGTTAACCTAGCACAAAATCCTCCCTTGTTGGATTAAAGGATTATACAGCTTTATTCCGCCATGGGGTGTTTACACTAATCTGACTTTATGAATATACACCAAGAATATACCACACGATTAGCAAAAGGATACCTGACATTGCACTTTAACTGTATTAAACATGGGAATAACAGACACTGGGTACATAAAACAAAGACTATAGGTGACACAAAATAAGGCATCGAGGTATAACACGATTAATAGCCTACTGTCATGATCGAACACCACTTTTTGGTGTACTATATTTCCGTAAGCGTACACCTATTAATTTGAGATGTTATGGTAATAAATAAGAAATTAATGGTTGTGCGAATGAAATATTCACTTTGGAGCTCATTAAATATGACAGTAAATGGCCCTGTATACCAAGCCGCCCTTGTTGTTTATTGACCTGGTATTAATGGAGGAATGGTAGTATCTGGCACAGACTTAGCTTAGCTTTTACACTTAATATATAGTATATAGATGATGATACATATGCTGTTATGGTGTAGAGATGGGAGAAGTGCCTATTTTAGTGATATAAACATTTGGTCAAGCATTGCGTGGACAGATTGATTGACTTTGAAACTCATACATCAGTACAGCACCATGACCTTATACTGATTGAAGACTAACCAATGACCTGATTCTTGTATATAGTAGTTTTAGTTGTTGTTTGATATATTCTGTTTGGATTTACATGAACTTTTTTGTTTGCTATTAATAACAACCACTTTCAACTGTGGACTTTGTGATTGGAATAGTAGTGTTAGTTTCTGTTCTATATTTGTTGCGATAACAATAAAAATTCAACACAAGTAAATAACTTTCAACTGTGCTATTTGTTATAAAACACAAATACTTGGCGAATCCAACTCCTATCATGTTAGCTTATACTTGAAGTTCAAAAGTATCATTGTAAATATCACTGGCATTGGAACATAAACACCACACACACACACACCACATTTGTATTTTAGTGACCATTCAAAAGCCAAGTTCAATGCCTAGACCACTTGACCTGCCAACATGTAGACATAACATTAGCTGATCTGTCACCGCTACAATTATAGAGACCCAACCTGTCACATTAAAGATGTGTGAAGAAATGCAACCTCCCAGCTGTCACACGTCATATCGAATGGTAGTGCTGTCACAGTGCTGTCATATCGAACGGTAGCTGCCATATAGATGGCATATCGAACGGTAGAACTGTCACAGTGCTGTCATATCGAACGGTAGCTGTCATATACATGGCATATCGAACGGTAGTGCTGTGCTATTAGCACGTAATAGGTCTCCTCGCTTCGCTCGTCGACACTATTACTACTACTAAAAGCATCCTCGTGATATAACACGAATCACGGGTTATTCTGCCAGTAAAAGGGTGCGTGTAACTTGGCAATAGAGGGTCATTAGTTCAAATAATTTTCCAGAAGATGTGCCAATGCAGGGAGAAGAATACCAATCACCTGTTAAAACTGATTTGAACTATTGCCCTTCCGTACAAGTACGTACAATCACCATCTACCCTTCGCTTTACTTACTGTGTCTATTTGCTGTACTACAATCAGATAGTTGGCCAGGGCATACTCTATTAACGCTAGGAATACAAATATCAAACAAGTGACCAGCCACACGTCTATAGCCTGAAAATAATAAATACGATATATCATTAGGTTTTAACATGTTAATATTTGAAATATAAATGTATGGCTCTGTCGATATTAATCACTACGTTGTCACACGCTCACATTTTTGAACATGTTTACAAATGTTCCTAGACCAGCGCACCTCTGCGAGCTCCTAGGAACCGCTAACGAATACATATTATGCCAAACGAATGCTCAACGTATACCTGTGGCAGGTCACGTGACATGTCGTAGAACAGAACGTAGAACAGGTTTATGACTCCTTATTAACAAATTCGAATTCAAACATTCAGGTAAATCATGTTCAGCATCGTTTGAATCTTTCGTCTTTCTTTTTCTCAATTCTTCATGAAGCAAACCTCTTCGAAACTACCTATCGCATAGGGATACATTTTAGACGCATAGTCAATAATTATGTCGTCAAACGATTGCCTTATTGACATGAAACTCATAGTATAACGACTCCCTTTCTCGGAAGGTCTAAACTTGAAATTATATTAATTATTCAATAATACTATACTAGTATTCATACTATCGTGGTTGTTTGGTAACATTCCTAATTTTGGTATTGCGTACTGTTCTCTATTTATTCTATATTATTACACATAATATGAAATATAATATACTGAAATCAGGAAACACTTATAACAAATAGCTATGGTAATCGATTACTTATACAGACGTCCTTCGTTGAACAGATTTATATCAATACGATTACAAAAATATGAATATTTCAAATCTGTCTCCAATTATGATTGACACCCATGCTTACTATTACAGTACCTACTCGGATGCATTCGTCAGCCGCTGTCATAGTGATAATAAGTAGGGTAATAATACCATTATATTTGAACTTCATGATTAGATTTGGTACTCCTATACTGGATTATTATATCACCGGTTAAGGTTTTTTTAATGTGGTGCTTTCTAACGTGAAATAAATTATCCCTCACACTTGTGTACAATTTTACGGTAATATACATGCATGAAATGTACATTAAAAAATGTAATTAAGCACATATTCTAGAGTGTAACTGATTTCCCCATCTATAAAAAACCCCATTGTTTGTGGGTATGGATGGGGTGTGTGGTGTGGGGGTGTGTGTGGTGTGTGAATGTTGATAGGATGAGGGTGTAGGCTGTAATTTACTTATTTTAAGAAATTGTTTCATATCTTGACTATTTGGCAAAACTCTTAATTTTGCTATTGCTTGCTGACCTTGGTTTATGTAATGCTGACAAATATCAAAACTCTATAATAATATTCCGTAAATAATAGTTTGTAATCTTTAAATAAGTTCATCAGGCCAGGATGACAACTTGAAAAACAGAACTAAACTAAACATAGATGATATACTAGAAATAACTTCTACAGTTTGTTTTAACCTCGACATATTTCTCATTCAGAGATGTTCTCTACAAACAGAAGTTTCGCGCAGCCATGGGCAGCCCTGTCAGCCCATATCAAAGCAAACATTTTCATGGAATGGCTCGAACCGGAAGCGATCGCCAATGCACCTGTCACATGTAAGCCTAAGCTAAAAATGGAAAATATACGTAGATGACATCTTAGAAATCATCTCCAAGGACGCTACTCAGCAGCTAACAGACCACGTCAACACAGTCGACAAGACTGTGAAATATCACATTTACCTATGAAGAGGAAACTAACGGACAGATACCTTTCCTCGACACGTTGATTGTCCGCAAACCAGATTGCTCGGTCAAGTTGCTGATTAACCGGAAAAAGACGCACACGGATTAATACCTAAACTTCACATCGCAACACTCGCTAAACCAGAAACTTGGCGTGATCCGGACCCCTGTTCGACAGGATGGATGCAAAACAGGGAAAAACGGAAAACCTGACCGATTAGCAGAAGAACAGAGAATAAGGAAAGCGCTAGGACTGTGTGGTTACCCTAAATGGGCTTTTCAAAGAGTAAAAACACAGATGGAGCAGAAAACAAAGGAAATGCCTAAGAAAAAGGACAACAATGATGTGAACAACGGTATGGTTGTAATACCTTATATCCAGAGAGTGTCTGCAAAACTTCAAAGATTTTTCAAAAAATACAACATCCAAACTGCCATGAAGCCATACAACACTCTTAAAAGTATACTAGTCAATCCTAAATACATATGCGATGCGGCAAAGACAACGGAACGTGTATATCAAATACCATGTCAATTGTGCGATGTCTATGTCTATGTTGGAAAATTGGGACGTATCTTTGGCACTAGATTAAATGAACACAAAAAGGACACCAGCAAAGCTAGTGACAAAAATTCCACACGATCCAACAGAAAAGAGTCAACAACTGAATAACACAAATCAACAGGACAGACCACATCGCACAGAAAAATCACACCATCAACTGGACATGGGCCAAAATCCTCGACAAAGACACAGAAAAGCAGAAAACATTGGATACGACGACAGGGCCTAAAATACTCAATCGCGACGAGGGCATTTATTCTCTGAGACACATGTTTGATCACTCATCACAACTTTGCATCCTGGGAACGAGAAAAGCATCTCACGCGGGAAAAAGAAGTGGATCAAACCATTACTGAAGCAGTCAACCGAACTGGTCATGCTGGTTGACGAAACCGTTTATATGTGAGTACACATCTTGGATTTGTTCAACAAAATATAATTTTAAAATAATATTTGGTAAAATAACATGATTCTCTCAGTTTATAATATGGAATGGCCCGGGTTTTCTGTAAAGTCATTCAAATATGTTCAATTTGATAATAAAAAAAAATTCAAATAACGTACAATGTAATATAATCAATGTAATGTAATGTAAATTAGTATAACGAATGCGTTTCAAGAATATTGTCTGCAATTTAAACGGATTATTTTATTCTTCAATGCCATATTTGCAATGTCTTCATGCCACTGCCAGGGCCTCGGTCAATAAACCTTATCCATCAACCCAAGATTATTACGTTGCATAATAGACAGTCAGTTATTTGCTACTGCACTGGTAACAATTATAGAAATTGTGAGCATTTATTAACCTGTGAAACTGACATATGAGATTCATCTTGAAGTGAAATACTACTATAAGCCCTTTGGCGGGATGATTTTGCCAAGAAAGCGCCTCCATGATTTATAGCTCGTATGATCCTTGCACTATATATCAAAACCATCTATTTTGTTACTACGCTATCGATCTTGTTAATGATAATTGTGTATCAAAAATAATTTAATCTAAATACATAATTTAATCTAAATGCACGGATTATCTTTGTGCCTCTTGCATTATGGAATTACGAATTTGGCTTGAATTTATCCAAACATAGCATTTAATGTACCTTTCCACCTGATTGGAACTAACTACCGTTGTCGTTGATCGTTTTCTTTGGCAGGAGCACCATGGAGATAAGCATTGGCAAGTTGTTTTAACTATACGTGTCAATTCTTATCATCCAAAAGTGTTTTAATGAAAAATAACCTATTTTAAAATACCTTTTTATCGCAAATGTTTACACGACTACAGTACCCGAAATGTTGGGAAATGACGAGATCGGGATGCAGTGGCGGCGTCATAAGGGTCATTAGAGCAAATCCCCCATACCGAGTCGTGTTCAAAAGTTGCTAATTGATGTATTAAAAGAGGGTGGTTAAGCAGCTTGAACCAGGGTCTTGAACAAGGGTCTTTGCTTGAACACCGCATTTTTCACCTTTTGAAATGTGGTATTCCTTCAGTCATTGTGTGCTCATTTAAGCAGCACAACAACAGTGCGGTGTTCAACCAAAGACCCTGGATCAAGTTGCTTAGCCATCCTCCTTCAATATATCATTTGACAACTTGAATTGAGGTATTCCTCCATTTAATGTGTGCTTATTCAAGCATTACAACATATGCGTAGTTGTAGCTCCGTTCTAGTGTTGCTGTGCACACGTACATTATGTGTGCCAAAGCTCGTTTCGATGGAGTAACTCTATAAAAATATCAGGCATCATCTAAAGGGGAACTTTTTTTTGTTGAAGTATGTATATTGGAATTGTTAAGGTACACGAAATGCCAGATTAAGAAGATTGTCTGTCTCAGAAGCCCGCCCGCATTGGTATTTGAAATGAGCTACGGCGCGTAGGTCTACGCGCTGAATCCTTTTTTTTTGATTTTTTGTTTTTGTTTTGATTTTTTACAAAATATTTAAAAAAAAGGTCTCTCTAAGCTTGGATTAACAAAAAAAAATATAATAGAATGCCTCAAGGCCTTTTTTCTAAAATAAAAAATCGCACAGCACTTAGCTTTATTGCCAAATGTGTCTGAGACAGACCTTCTTCTTTGTTTGGCCTAAGTAGGGTTGTTGTTGCTGCTGAATATGAATATGTTATTATGACCGGTTGATACATACGTCGCGGGTGTGACTTTGATGAACATATCGATGTCTCGATGATGTCTCGTATTACTGCTAGTGCTAATAAATACTACAGCTACAACACGTACGGTATAAATAGAATACATGTACAAATAAAGGTACAAATGAGATTTTTTGAAGTACGATGATAGATTGATATTTTCCGTATGAAATTTGAATTACATGTATATTATTTTTTCGCTGTTGATTTTTTGTTTCATTCACATGTCTGTAAAATATTTAAATTCATATGTTAACTTCTAGTAAGATTTGTGGTTGCCCGCCAGACAACTGCAAACATCAATATGGTTACCCGGTACTAATTTTGGTTGTCCCGGGCAACCGGACCACCACTTAATGCGAACGCTGTTTACGCCCAATTATCTATCTTGCCCCAAGATATTTTCATGCCTCCCCCCATACACATGCGAGATCTCAAACATGTTCGTACGGCAGATCTCAGATTGTTTATAACAAGGCGTAAACAGATCATTATAATCATCTATTATGGCACTGAAATGAAATAACAGCAGAAAATGTATCATGCCAATACAGGAACATTGGCACATTTCCAAACAACAATCCTAATTGGTAGAATTTGCCCATAATGACCGTAAATAAGTTCAATACTGCAATCAATGGCAGATTATCGGAGGAGCCTTAGATGACATCGTACAATCGAACATTCATTACGCTATATTAGATAATCGTCTAGTATGAAGGTCGTTAATGGAGAGACGTTAAAGAGAGTAAAGAGATACATAAAATAATTACATTAAAGAGAGACATAGAGAGACGTGCCGCTGATTAAGTACTTACAGGAAGGCACGGGATGTTAATGATGTCTTTAATGAAATATTCGGCATTTAATGAACACAATAGATAGTTAGGAATTATTTGAATATGTTGGAATAGGTATTTGAACTTTGTAGGCAGTTAATATTCGTTAGAATTCAAAATCAATATAATCATATCGAAAATGGTATGTGTTTTTGTAAAATAACTATTCGGATAAGGGGTCACTGAAAATTCAGTACGCGGGACTTGAACCCCTGAGAACTATCTACCGATAGGTCACAGAGATACATAATTTCTTGTACGAATAAGATACATCGTTAGAACAATTGAATCCCTAATAATGGTTGGAGTGAAATATTTTCAAATCTGTATTTTAATTGGTATTCAATGAGTATAACCTGTAATTGACCAATCATAGTCACTGTGAGATAGACAGGTAGTGCTCAGGGGGATAAGAGTCAATGGGGCGTATACGTTAGACTTTTACGATTACCGCAACGTAATATTTGAATTTACTCATCGTAAATATACGAATGAAAGTTGAAGATAACTTTCATGATTTCTTGTATGTTGGGTGATGCAAAATGTTACTCTGGCATCAACGTAAAAGTCTACAATATATGTCACTTTGTACTCTGAAGACTAGCGTACTTATTTCACAGCTGGGCCTTACATTATCAAACAATTATCTGCATTTATAAACACCCACATCCCTACCTCGACCCACGGACCCCTGTTGGCTAAGGTAAATAAAATACCCTGGTCTACGGAACCGACATATAATACTTTTCAATTTGAGATCTTTGTCTTCACATTTTTACAATTTTATTTATTCCTTAGTTTGGTAATATATTTTAAAAAGCAACAACTAATAACGCCCGATCGTCGCGTTATCGTAAGACAGAACATTTTTTCGAACGTTAAAGCACTTTTCACGACAAAAATCATTCAATTTAATTTTTGGCATCCCATGTCAATTTAATAAATAAATTTCAAACAACATGTTCAGTTATTCTGACATTCCGTAATTGTGGTTGATGTTGCTTTAATTCGACACATGTTACTGCACGCGTCTACCCTGTCAATTTACATAATTGCCTGTATCTCTTGTGAAGCATGACAGCAATCTAGTGTGAAATATGATTTGATTGCTGCATTATTTATCTTATATTTGGCCAGGGAATAAGAACTTACCAGCTCTGCAATAGCACGCAATTAAACTACTACTATTTCCTCGCGTAACATTTTTGTTTTGTTTTGATAATTATTTCAACTAAAGAATGCTATGATATTTCACACTATTGACACCAAAGTTGTAATTAAATAGGGAACAGTTACATTTATATTGATGCAGCAGGGAGGAAGTTGTTTATGTAATTTTGTGCTTGATTATGAATATTGATAATGTATCATCAATTCGACTCAACAACATGGTTTACGGAATTGTTGGGATGCAATGGGAACACGCACATTGGTGCTCGACAAAAAGCAACCTAAACCCCACCCCAATAAAAAACGACACCAATACTCGAAGTACATGAAGTTCTTATGAATTATAAATGTACCTGCTCTCTTTGGGAAATAGATACAGCACGGGATTCAGTTAGCATACCGTCAGCACAACAAGCAAAAGGAGACATAATTCGAATTATTCTGCGCAACGCACTTTCCACTGCTTACCCCCTTTGGTTAGTCATACCATAGGACTACCCTATCTGACCCCAAAATCTGCGCCCAAGCCGAGAACCGCTATAAATCCGAGAACCGCCCCGTAGGATGGCATGAATAATTTGACTTTATTACATTTCAGTGTTTCCCTTGGTAGACTGATTTTAAAATATCACCCAAATGAGGATGGCTATTATTATACCTTTGGGCGGACTATTTCTCCTTACCTTAGCATGCGTTTCTGTTGGTAGAGATTCCTGTGTACTCGCCGTTAATGTTGTAGCTGTTAAGACCGTTGTCACCCCTAAGGTAACCCGGGCAGGGGCCGCCTGTGCATCTATCCAGAAAGAAACCCAAGCGAGGACGACAAGCAACAGACTTGGTACGTAAGCTACTAGAATGTAACTCTGCATCTGACGCCGAAAATCGAACTTGACGTAGGCACATGAGTAGATCCCTGAAAGAAAGAAAATTGTAATACCTAATTGCATCTGCTTAGTACTGGGAATTTGCAGCTCTGCTTAACCTTTCAAATAAAATTAAAAGCTGTTCAAAATAAAATTTGTCAACACTAAAAACATGAAATCTATCAAGCGCTATAACTTTTAAACTATTAATGTGATGTATATAAAAGTATACATTTTTGGAAAGAAAAGTAGTCAAACATTTATGGATATAATATGGGACATCGTAGCAAAATCAATTTTGTGTTCAAAAATGCTGAAATTGCACCAAAATCATTTAAAGACACTTCCCTAGGGAAGTATTTTTGGTGCAATTTCAGCATTTTTGTACCAAACACTTGATTTTGGTACAATGTCCACAAGTTTTGGGGTAAAAAAAAGTTTGATACCAAAAATGGATTATTTGACTCGTTTCCTTTCCAGAAATATTTACTTTTATACATCACATTAACAGTTCAAACAAATGTTACAGCGCTTGGTAAATTTCATGTTTTTAGGGTTGACAACCCCGTTAAGAGCTGCATTTTACTTTGCGCCTGATGTACTCTATATAAAGCAAAATGAATATAAAGCGGTACTTAAAATGTATAATTTAAATTAGAATAACATCAGAGGATAAGTTACTATGGTCATGTGCTAAAACTATCAAGAACTCATGAAGTATGTCAACCTATAATGATATACGATACAGCAAGAAATGCATACACGCGTACATGTGCATAGTTTGGAAACATTAGCGTATCTACATATACATCTACATTAGCGTATCTACATCTACGTCTATGTACAACTACATCTAAATCTAAATCTAAATCTAAATCTAAATCTAAATCTAAATCTAAATCTAAATCTAAATCTAAATCTAAATCTAAATCTAAATCTAAATCTACATCTACATCTACATCTACACCTACATCTACATCTACATCTACATCTACATCTACATCTACATCTACATCTACATCTACATCTACATCTACATCTAAATAATTATATGCTGGAACATCTACATCTACATCTACATCTACATCCTACATCTATGCTGGTACTCGTCAACGCCTTTTCAGCAACTCGTGTTATATTATATCATTAAAGGTGGATGTTCCGATCACTTTAGGTTTTTTCCCCATCAAACTATTTTGATATGAAAATGAAACCACATATTTCCCCAATTTTTCTGGAAAATTGTTGGCGCAAGATATATATTTTTAGAAGTTATAAGCCAAATTGCACTGAATTACTGTCATGACTGTCCGGCCAGTGTGTGTACTACTAAATGGGGACATGCCACATTGTGCTTAGAAAATGAGAACCATTGGAGTTATGCAATTCAAACTTTGGAATACGACATCTAATGATGACCCTTCATGTATTGATAGAAAACATTAAGTTGGAAATCAGGCCAGCAATCGGAACACCTACCTTTTAATACGGTGAATCTGATCGCATCAACTAAAACCGATGTACCATCAGTGCGTTGACCAATGTTGAATACAATGTTTTCTGCTCAATATTATTGAATAATAAACTAATTAACAGTCTACTCAAACTCAATATTAGAGGGTAAACATGCACATTTTCTCGTTAAAACACAAGCTTGGATGGATGCTACTTTTCATATCATTCCACCTTTGATGCTACTTTTTTTACCTATATATAGATGTCGCTTGGGTAATCATTATCAGCAGAAGTCAGCACCAACGTTCAGCAGCCCTTAGACGTTAACTTGCAATAATGCAACGAAGAAAATTTGATGTTGAGAGCCAGTGCTAACAAATTACATTTTTTTAAATTAAAATTATATAGCGATTTGCTTGTAATAATGGTACGTTCGTTATTCTTACATTTGCAGGCATACTCAATGTTATTTCAAAGAATAATTTACATAAATAAACGCATCGTACACTTTGAAGTTTACTCTTCATAAATAGTGAAGTAGACTGCATGGCTACTGCAATGATTTATACGCCGTTTATATTCAGAAACTCTAGTCATTTCAACGAATTAAAAGCTCTGTATTTATCTTAAATAGTTTTATCTAAATATACGATATGCCATACCCAGCTCTATAAAAGCTACGACAAGAATAAATGAATAGTACGTTGATCTAAGAAATCGTAATATCCTCTGAAAGGATAACCTAGTGAATCCTGTCAATTATATATTATCACGTTTTATCAGTGTTAATGAGAAACAATTGAATATTTATCTGTGATAAAAAATATAACAGGTATAATTGCTAGCCGGAAGAACAGTTTCACTTTGTGACTTTCGAAGTTACTTCCGTATAATTGGTGAAGACGAGTAATAGTGTATGGTAATGTTTAATACGTTTTGTCAGATATAAGCATTATACCAATCCTAGAATCGGATATTATGTTTACACGCAACATACATTTCCTGAGGTAAACAGCTTTATAAGGAATCACCAAGCAGTAATGCATACAAAATGATGGTAATTGATATCTGATAGATGAAAGTCCTCATAGGAGTATTAAACAATAACTGAAGTCAGCACACTATCTCAATGGTTTAGTAAGGACAACAAATGACGCACTGCATGGTCCATTCGTATAAATGATTTGTACGCAAGACGTATAATGGCTCATTCGTATAAGTGATTTGTACGCAAGACGTATAATGGCTCATTCGTATAAATGATTTGTACGCAAGACGTATGGCTCATTCGTATAAATGATTTGTACGCAAGACGTATGGCTCATTCGTATACATGATTTGAACGCATGACGTATGGCTCATTCGTATAAATTATTTTTACGCAAGACGTATTGCTAATTCGTATAAGTGACTTGTAAGCAATACTTATGACTCATTTGTATACGTGACTTGTACATAAGACTTACACGATAGTCGATGACATATTTCTTGCATCTATACATACACGCATTGGAGCTGGCTCCTTTGCTGTGGCTGGCCCGACACTATGGAATAGTACTTAATTCACCTTAAGCTGTTAAGATCCAGCAACAGTATCATAACATTCAAGCATGAAAAGCCTTCAAGCATAATCTCAAGACTCAATTACCTAGTATTAACTGATTTACTGTACTGTATTGTTTATATGTTATATTTTTGTGTTGTGATCATTTTTGGAACAGCGCTATATAAGCAATGTTATTATTAGGGGTCGTTTGTATATCACAGCTTTCTCCAACTTTACTGGGGAAAGTAAAGTCGGGGAAAGCTATGGAAACGACCCCTCATACGATACAATTTTCCCTAAAATTGAACCGAGAACGATGCACATATAATTATGTTACAATAGAACTATTTGCATTTGCCTCTGTTCAATGTTCATTAGTGCTTGTACGTACACTGTTAGAATTTTTGGAACAGTGTATGGTGTTTCAAACTATTACTTTGGAGACTATCGTACAAGTAATTTATACGTATTACACATATGTTCTCGTTTTGCAGTGTGACCTATAATGTCAAATAAAATCCGAGAAAGTGTTTAGCGATAGAGACAGGCTACTATCCAGTCCACATTATTGCATTGGGTACTTCTCTTGCCTTGTTAACATTCCGAACCAAGATACGAAAGGCAAATGACAACAATCTTGACAATGTGATATAGAAATTAATTGCATCGGTAAATTACCGTTGCAATATATCATGAAGCAGCAACAGCCGCATGTGGCATCAAGAAAATAAGCAGTAGCAGAAGCTTTAGAAAACTGGAGATGCTTGATCAAATGTAGCGTTAGCAACACCTTCATATCTGTATTCTTTTAAATTACTTACCGATTGCATAAGTGAGATTTTTATTCCCGCTCTCCGTACCAATTATATCAAATTTCGAAACCGTAAGACTAGAAGGTACTTCAACATCCTCGTCTTGTATGGTTAAAACCAGATCTGTCATGGAATAAGCATCTGAAATATAACAATGGCGTTTGATAACAGTACTTTTAGTATCATATAACTCTGCAAAGTTCATACTGAGAAGATCTATTTTCCTTTGCATAATCCTTGAGCATAATAATGCAACGTTACCTTATTTCCTCAAATCCAACTGGTCTTACTTTGCACGGGTTACACTAATAATATATTATATTGAGAATAACTAGATAAACATTGATTGATAGTTAAGGATATGAAGTTAATTTGCAAGAATTGACAGTTCTGTAATCGTTGAGTTACGCACACTAATTGAAGTCATTTGACTTACTGTATCAGGGACAAAATATAGCTTGGTGTTTAAAAAAACAACCATACTCATATTTTAGGTGGTATACATGTAACGCTTTGGGCTTTTCTTCTACATGGTGGTTGTCCTTGGTGGGTGCAGATAGCTAAAAAGACTTGAAAGACGTGTGTTCAACTGATTTTTGTATGAGAAAGAAATGAGCCTTCGCATTTCTCCAGAGGGCGTCCTAATTGACCCAAGATACATCAGGCTCTAAAGGACATTCGGACATTTCCATGCAAATACTTTGAGTGAACTTTATGAACACTAACATTTTTAGGAATTTCATCTCCAAAGTCGGATCAAGATTAATTGTGTCACATGATAAAGCTGCCCAATAAACAGAAAGAACAACATATCTATTTTCCTTGCCCTTGATTTCGAAGACGAATACAAATATTTATTTTATGTAATTCAGCACTCGTTGGATATGTGGTAAAGTGAAGTATGTTGGGTGGGCAGTGCTATATGTAATTTAAAAAGGTTGTAAAAAACAGGGTACCGGCGACTGAATAACCATTTTACCTAATGAAATATCGTAAATAGTAAATGCCAGGGAAAACAAAGCCAATTTGAAACTCATTTATATGTTTATACGCCCATAATTCGGCCATTGTTAACGGACAATTGCACAACAGACGAAGTTTTCAAGAATTGCATTTTGAGTAATAATAACGTTTCTTTCTGTAAATGCTGCATTGTTTATCTGAAATAGCTGCATGATTGTACTAAGCTGAATTGGAAATTTTTTTTATACATCCATTAGTATTTGGTATCAAGACTATTATTGTCTCTACCATTAAAACTGTATGAGTTATACATATTTTATAATATTAATGTTTCTGTATGTAATTTAGAGAATTTATTTTGATTGTCAGTTCAGTGGATGTATTTTAATACAAAAAAGAACCATAGGGTTGGGGAAGTCTTTTGTTCGGGTGACGTGAAGGCGAAAATTTAAACAAAGGAAATTGGCCTTAATCCACTATCAATATGGTTATTATATTGATTGAATTATCCTGTATATAGATTGCTAAACATGGAGGATTTTGGTTCCAGCGAAACATTACAATCTCAATCATATTATTCCTTGTGATCAATTATACTAAATCCCAAAAGGGTACAGAGAAAACTAAATTAAATGAATTAAATGAATTCAAGAAGTCAAATGCGGTTTTAAAATAATCCGTTAAAAGAACATCCTAATCTTGAAATCTTAATAGTATAGACGTTGATTGATGACTTCCAAATGGATCAGATATAATCTAGTTTAATATATATTTAAGAGACTTATACCGTCTCTATAAAACGGCTTCTGAGAATCTGATAAGTAATTTACTTATGGATCAATATACACCAGTTTGCCAAATAATAGAATGCAAATAATGCTAATAACTTTCTTTGATCTTACTGGTAACCATTTATAAATATTTATGATATTAAAGAGTCAATAACTGGGATTTACACCAGTCAAGTAGTAACAACATTACCTTAGGAAAGGGAAAATGATACATCAAGGAACAGTGGCCCAAAGATGTCTGCATTCTAGGATCAAGGTAAACATGCCGTAAGTCAAGGACAGAGGGTCCTAGGATATATTAATGAGCAAATGCCCAACCAGGGACAGGTGCATGGTCTCAAAAACGGAAGAAGACAAACCGATTTCATCGACGAACACTTTCAAGGGACAAAACTAAGATCATCAGGAACATTGCATAGGGAGAGCTTGAGAAGATAAATAAGTTTCAAGATTACTAAAATGTATGGATACATTACATAGGCCTACATATACATGGGCTTTTGATAGTCTTTATTTTATTACATTTTGAATCAACGTATTTGGTCTGCAACCTGTTTGATGATGCAAATGGTGAATGTAATCCGCATGCGTTTTATTCATTTTTGACTTTTTTCTTCAAAATAGTATCATTTTAATGACTGTCATGCACCAACGTGCTTTAACCTTGCGCCCTACATACAGAATCACTAAAACGCACCAACCTATTTTACAGTCAAGGTACAGGTGAGCACCACTTATGTTTCACGATCACGCAACAGTACACATATTAACTGTTACTTCGTGTCTACACCGGATAAACCTTTTAAGCAACACTAATTATGAATTATTAATTGATAAGTGGTTATTAATGCCAGTCATATAAGACTATAATTGCAAAAAAACATAGACATTTAAAGAACTCATCCAAGTTTGTTTCTTACGTTGGGATTATTTTTGGTCATACACTTTAAATAAATAGAATTTATTAATTAAATAAATTCATGAATTAAATCTAATAGGATCCACCATTGAATAATGCAATAACGACATATTGTTTGTAGTCAGAAAGACCGATTTATTATGGCTGTATACAACTTTGTCCCACTTTTTATTCATCTCTTACGGTTTTGATAATCCCACAGTTGCCGCAAGAGCAGGCTGACAATGCTAAATAAAATACCAACTTGAACCAGGCTGGCCTACTTTTTCTAGTGTTGTCTTAATTCCTATACATACATGTAGCATAGCATAGGTATATAATGCAAATCATCACATTCAAGTACCCGAGAGCTTGAAGTGTGCACATCACCACTGAGGCTCGGGAAACGTACAATCGATAGAGCACAAAATCAAGGAGCACCGACCTCAGTAACATGGACATAGTTTCATCTGAACGAAAATGCGATTTATCAGCCCTACATTATGTATAAAATGGGAAATGGTACCAAATGTCCTTTTATGCAAATACATCATGTAAGTAGTACAATGGTGGTAGAATGGATAGTTTATAAATGATATAATCATGTTCATGGAACTAGTAAACGGAATCAAACACACTGTTGATGGAATATGTATGGATATATAAATGGGATTCACAATTCTGTTGTTGTTGACATCTGAGGTATTGCAGCATATTTGTTGCCAGCTATTTGTTGCCAGCAACCTGTTTGGCGTAAATGGTAAATGCAACCCACGTATTAATGTAACTGTTGCATGTTGCTTAACAATTGTATAATTTATTTATTTTGAACTTGTTCAAAGGTTACCTCCAGTTCCATAAAATGACACGATTGCAACTGGAAGCCCATCCCGACGTTAAACGTTATAACAATTAGCCATGCACCAACGTGCTCTAACCTTGCGCCCTACATACAGGCCACTGTCCACTACAATCAGTGACAGTTAACTGCTACAATGCAATAACTCGCTAATCAACCTTTTTAGAGTAACTGGCTTAACGCTTTTCTCGCGGATATTATTTTTACCATAAAATACAAAACAAATCTTTCAGAAACATTCCCAACTTTCAAGGTGTATCTCAAGAAGTGCTGAACCAATACTAGACATGTTTGTACTTATTCCAATGCATTTCTCATGGTAATCCCAAATATGCTATTGAAATGCAATAATGTGAACATTTTTGAAATATTTTGTGCAATTTTTGGAATGTCGTCTGCAGACTCCTGCCGTGCAGAAAGTATTACAGTTAAAAAGCTTTAGAATATTATAGTCAAAATTAGATAGCTTTTTGTCACGCTATAATACGCGATGTAAACCATCACTACTGCCTACACAGGATAAACCTTTCTAAGTAATATAAACTAGGACTTATTAATGCCTGTCATATTTATTAATTCCACAATGAATGCACATGTGTAATACTGTGTTTCTTTAATCAACACACCATAAGGCATGAACAATAATTGGTTTTATCAGCAATCATTTTAGATCAAATATCATAGAATGTACAGTATACCACCTGCAAACGCTTGAACATATAACTCTGTTTTAAATGTTCTTTCTGTTTCCATATAGAGTAATTCATTGTATCAATATTGTCTTTCTTTTTTTCTCATGGTGTTTTCGACTGAGATTTTCTATTCAGCACTGGATGTATTTCCAAATAGACTAGATTCCCAAAAGCATTAATAAGTTAGATAATTCATCAAAGTTTGTGTCTAATGTTGGGATTATTGGTCATACACCTTTACATGACTCATGAATTAAACATAATAATATTTCCCATCGTGTAACGCAATATCGAGATATTGTTCGAAAGAACGAATTATTCCCGTAGTATCTCTGCCCAACTTATATTCATCTCTGGGGGTTATAGTAACTTCCGTAAGTTGCCGTACCAGTGGCAGACATGCTAAATAAAATACCGACTAATTTGCCTTGAACCACACTGACCTACTTTTCCTAGTGATGTCTTCTTATGCATACATAGTCTGGGAACATAATGCAAATCATTACATTCAGGAGCTAGCTTGAAATTTGCACAGCACTGTTGCTAGTAGTGCAAAAAAGATCAAGGAGTACCGACCAAACGAAGTTTATGTTGGGATTTTGGTCGTACACCTTTAAAATGAATTCAAGGATTAAACATGGATCCCCCGCTGATTGTACAAGGCAGAAAGAGCTATTCATTCCTGCTGTGTAAAGCTATGCCGCACTTTTATTCATCTCTAAAGATTTAAGCATTTCCCAAAAGTAGTGCCGCTAAATTGTTCAGACATTCTAAATAAAATACCAACTAAGTTGGCTTGAACCGCACTGGCCTACTTTTCCTAGCGTCGTCTTCCTGTACATAGCATAGGGACATAATGCAAGTCATCACATTCAAGTACCCGAGAGCTTGCAATGTGCACATCACTGTGGCTTGGGGAATCGTGCAGTCGTTAGCGCACAAGATCAACGAACCTGGAAATGGTTTCATCTGAACGAAATTGGTAAGCCTTTGGCTTCTTGGCCGATTGCGAATAGATTTAAACTAAATATTCCGATTTATCATCCTTTGTTAAAGAACATTACGGTGATTATATACAAGCTAAAACCTAACGCGATTCATTTTGGGAGATTTTTTGTATGAGCATAATATGTCACGTTTGAAAAATGCTAATTCTAACTATTCTCATTGCAGACACCGTGAAATTAGCCGCAACATACGGATCCCGTGCGTGTAATAAGTTGCGAGTTGCTTGCAAAAAAACCGTTTGTGTTTTACGGGGGAAATCTCTCGAAATCTATAAATGATGAATTGTCGGTGTGATTTGGACATCCATTGCGATGAGGTTATACACAGTCTAAACTAAAAGTTTGTTGACCAGATGCTCTTATACCACCTCATAAAAATCTATAGCTGGGATCAAAACACTTGGAAATACAACTTTTCAGTTAAAAATATCTTTATCATAATTGAATATCCCTTTTATTAATGAGAAGATACTTCGGAGATACAATCGCATGGATAATATTTGAATATACGCTATGGATTCCTATATCAAGATGAAATGCACGCTGATAGCGATATTGCCAGTGTATAAATTGTATTAAAACATTCATGCAGTCAGTCAAGCACATTGATTTGTGAGTGTGTTAATGTCGGTAACAACTCATGTGTGACAGAAAAGTGTCTGGGTTGCCAACGCATCCTCCATTTTGTCCACTAACTACTGATGAGGATAGTGATGACTGTTGCAATATTAATCTATTCTACAGTAAATTTGATCTCCCCACCGTTTAATGCTAAAATAAAAACATCTTTACAATGATTCGTTAAATTTGCTGAATGAGGTATATGTATATTGTAACTTAAAATTTACAATACGAGATTTTAAAGTAGTATGAAGAGATTGGTGAGAAAAATGAAATTTCGAAGAAGAAAAAAAATGTTTCAATAGATAATGTATGAAGCCATATGTGCCGAATTGTGAGGATAAATTCGATGTAGTCTACGTCGAAATTAAAAAATTGTGAAATATAACTTGATTGACTACGAATTAAGGTAACTATTTCCAGATGGTGGTCAGCATATACCTAAGTATTTCTTTGGTTAACAAAAACAAAATCAATGTCCATGACAATTGAGGACGCACTCCCATACATATCTCTCAATGCCCCTTTATATAAGTTGAAAATTTAATAAGGCGACCTGTTCTACGGGCCCGACCGACCCATTTCTTTAGAAAATAAATGTTAACGTGCAGATGAATACCTGACCCAATGTGTTTTGGCTTGTCAAAAATGGCAACATTAATACACAAAACAACCCGCCAATCATATTGAAGGGGAAACAGAAAAAAGTACTCACTCCCCAGTTTTTAAATATTCATGATAAAAAATTGATACTATTCATGATAATATCAACTTACAACAACTCAATATTTGTATTACACAATACCGTCAGACACTGTTCTTAATGCCAATTGAAAGTTTAACTTGAAGAAAAAAAATCTGGGTCAGAAACTCTTTGTTTTAGGTTTATATATTTCAATAAGCTGTTTTACTCATATATTGGCCTATATAAACCAACATGTATGATCAGAATATAGTTTTAACAATAGGATGTATGGATTAGACCACTAGAAACTCATATCTAGTAATTTTGCTTTGTTAACATACTTTAAATCCAAAATGGCCGCCAAATCAATGGCCAAAAATGGTAAAAAGTGGTCAAAATTCCATAAAATAGCATAGTATCAACCGATGTATATGATAAAAATATAGTTTTAACGATGGGATGTATGTGTTAGACCACTAGTAACACATATCCAGTATTTTTGCTCCGTTAACATGGTTCAAAATCCAAAATGGTTGCTAAAATGGCCTTGAAAATGGTTCCCGAATTGACTGCAAAAATTGCCAAATTCCATAAAATGGGATAATATCAACCTAAATGTATGACGAAAATATATAGTTTTAATGATGGGATGTATGTATTCATAGATTTTACAAATCTATGATGTATTAGACCACTAGTAACTCATATCTAGTGTGCTTTGTTAACATACTTAAAAATTCAAAATGGGTCACAAAATGACTGAACAAATTGTTGGAATTCCATAAAATGGGATAATATCAACCAAAATGTATGATGAAAGTATAGTTTTAACATTGGGGTGTATGTATTAGACCACTAAGTAACTCATATCCAGTATATTTTCATTGTAATAACATACTTTAAAACCAAGATGGCCACCAAAATGGCAACTGTAAATGTAAAAATAGTCCACATGAGTGTATGATAATCCAAAAGAGATATTGTAAGAGTGTATATTACATCAAATTCACCAAATAGCATTATTCTAAACTGCTAAGCTATTGCTTTTAGATATAAGGCCCACCTCTGTGACCATTTTGATTCAGCCTCACTTTCCAAAATGGCTGCCAGAATGGATAAGTTGATGTTTAATGACCTAAAACAATTGTTTTGTATTGTAAATGACCATACCGTACTATGTTATACCAATACCCCCAAATCTAATGGGACAGCATTCACTATATCTATGATTGATAAAGCCTAGGGGCTGTAGATCTATATAGTTTCGAATGGCCACCTGTGTTAATTATAGTTTTGAATATTTTAAAATATCCAAGATGGCTGCAAAAGGTAAAAATAACTTTAAAACAGTATTAGTTTATTGTTAGTGTTACATTAGATATGACCAAATTATCTACCGCTTTTAATCCATCCGGTAAACGTATTTGTATATGTGACAAGGTATAATTAAATGGATATATACTCCATTTTGACAATGTGATGTTATTAAGATGGGCATCATAATGACCATTTCATTAAAATTACCCCTAATGGTCAATAAAATTAATTCCAAATGGTCAAAATAATTACCACAGGTGACCACCAATTGATCAAAATATGGAGTCACCATTCAATTATACCTTGTCACATACAGATACGTTTACTGGGTGGATTAAAATCAATAGATATAATCTTTTGTTCATATCTAATGTAACACTAATAATAAAACTAATACTGTTTTTCAGTTATTTTAACCTTTTACAGCCATCTTGGAAATTTTAAAATACTCAAACTAGATCAACAGCTTCCCTAGGCTTCATCATAGACATATATTGAACTGTCTTATTAGATTTGGGGGATATTGGTATGGTCATTTACAATACAAAACAATTGTTTTAGGTCATTTAACATCAACTTTACCACCCTGGAAGCCATTTTGGAAAGTGATACAGAATCAAATTTGTCACAGAGGTGGGCCTTATATCTAAAAGCAATAGCTAAGCAGTTTCAAACATACTATTTGGTGAATGTTTTGTAATATACACTCTTAAAATATCTAGTGTGGATTATCATATACTCATGCAGATAATTTTCACATTTACAGCAGCCATTTTGGTGGCCATCTTAGATTTAAAGTTTATTATTACAATGCAAATAAACTGGATATGGGTGACTAGTGGTCTAATACATGCATCCCAATGTTAAAACTATACTTTCATCATACATTTTGGTTGATATTATACCATTTTATGGAATTTCGATAATTTATTCAGTCATTTTGGACCCATTTTGGGGGCCATTTTGGACCCATTTTTGATTCCTAATTATGTTAACAAAGCACAAATACTAGATATAAGTTACTAGGGTCTAATACATACATCCTATTATTAAAACTATAATATCATCATACATTTAGGTTGATAATATCTCATTTTATGGAATTTGCCATTTTTGCAGCTACTTCGGGAACCATTTTGGGGGCCATTTTGGATTTTGAACTATGTTTACAGAGCACAAATACTGGATATGAGTTACTTGTGGTCTAAAACATACATACCATCGTTAAAATTATATTTTTATTATACATTTCGGTTGATATTATGCTATTTTATGGAATTGTGACCACTTTTGACAATTTTTGGCCATTAATTTGGCGGCCATTTTGGTTTTAAAGTATGGTAACAAAGCAAAAATACTAAATATGAGTTTCTAGTGGCCTAACCCATACATCCCATTGTTAAAACTATACTCTGATCATACATGTTGGTTTATGTATGCCAATATATGGAGTTTTTACCACATATGGCGGCCATCTTGGCGGCCATCTTGGATTTAGGTGTGTTAACAAAGCAAGTTACATGCCAATTATATTAAAATGTGTTTCAATGGATTCATTGATATTAAAAACCATACTTTTGCAGTTAAAATATTTGTAAAATAATAATGAGAAGTCAAGATATGGGCAAAAATAGGGCTTTTTGGCGGCCATCTTGGATTTACGGAAAAAATGACTTTCGCCTGCTTCGATTCTATTAGACTTTTGATATGTTGTTCCAGAGACCTTTCTAATGAAGAAACTGAAGAAAAACCGTGTGTTGCAATTTGTGGTGGGTCATGCTATCATTGGCGATAGATTGACTGGACTATCAGTTTTAAAGTATTCAAGTGAATGTCAGCTTAAAATTTATCTTTTGTGACGTGCTAATTAAATAGTCCATTGGGAAGTCTCTTTACTGCATATTGCACGTCACAGTCACAAGACACTGTTTTGATACAAATTGAAAATTAACTTGAAAAGTAGAATCGGGTCAGAAACATTTTGATTTAGGTGTATATGTTAAGTACTGTCCAATCAATGTGTAAATATTTATGAGAATGGCAACTAACAACTCGTCATTTGTAACATACAACTTTGGTAGTCTCTCAACTGCATATTACTCCTCATGAATACAGTCTGGATACAAATTGTACATTTTGAATAAACTTTTTAAAAAAATGGATCAGCAACTTTTTGGTTTAGGTGTATCTAATTATAAATACTTGTTTTAATCAGTTTGTAAATATTTATGAGAAAGTTCAACTTACAACTCAGCATTTGTAGCATACAACTTTGGTAGTCCATTGGGAAGTCCCTTAGGCTCATACTACACGACACAGTCAGGCTGATGCTGTAATATGAATACAAAAATCAAATATTTAGGTAACGATTGTATTATATATACATGTATATGGATAGAGCTGCAGGTTTATTGTCATTCGCCGTAATTTAATTATAAGCTTAACACCGAGTTGAAGGTAGCTACAAATTATGTTTTGGTCGGTTAAGTGAGTTTTAAAAACGTAACTCCCATTTTTAGTTCACAGAGCGATAGTGAGAAGTTGTTGGAATATCATCGTTTCCATGGTCTGGGCTGACTCTGATTGAGACAACCCAACTTTTGATCCAAAGTGAAGTGAAGATTAAACGTTTTACATAGACAATTTAATAATGCCGAAAGCTATAGCATAATGTCTCATAAGGGCATCAAATGTAGGGACTCAAAGTCTACAATCAATGTCAAGTAAACATGACCGAATAAATTACTCCAACAATCCGGACGTTAAGTAAATATTGTTGCCCTGAGTTACTGATGGATCGTTATTTCGTTAACCTTGTTTAATAGTCTACAAGTAAGTATATTATTCGTTAAACATGTTAAAGGAGTATTCACAGATCTTCTGAAACAGCCTCTTAATTTTGTCCATAGGTTTCTTCCACACATGCGAAATGCTTAAACATGTACTATCATCTGAAATTATTGAGGTTGCTTCTGGGTTCTTTTTAACCAGAAATCATTTATTTGATAATCTTGCGTATTTTTTTGTTGATTCAGAACGAAACTATCAACACCATCTAAATTGTCACAATTGCTTTCTGCTCAATTCGTTTCGTCGCACGGGAATAAGTGTACTTAAGGTCCCAGATTGGTATACCGGTATCGTTAAATATTGGAACATAATAGTTGCCGGTCGCTCGATACTGGTTAGATTTTACTGGATACTGGAATGCCAAATTGTGTTCCAGTATTGAGCGATACTAGAACGTGTTATGTTCCATCGGGCGATATTGGTACACATCCTACGAATGTTATTTGTCCCAGTATTGAACGATGCTGTTACATAATTGTGTTCCAGTAACGCCTGATACAGATACATTTCATATGTCCCTCAGTATCGCCCGATACTGGAACACTGACCTTGTACAAGTATTGAACGATACTGGGTGTTCCGGTATCGGACGATACTAGTACAGTTCAGAATCTGGGACCTAAAATTGTACCAGTATCGAGCGATACTGTCAAATGTTATGTTTCAGTATTGAACGATACTGGTATACCAGTATCTTGGACCTAAAGTACACCTTCTTTCCGAAATGATTTCATGTGAGGATTCTACGTCTTAAATAGAACGAATGGACGTGTGATTGGTTTCACTGTTAAAAATCACTCTGAGCCCCTTAAACCTGGAAAAAAGTCTAACTTGAAATGAATTGATATTGTCAATATTTACACTTTAAGCTCATAGCTATAAAGTAATCTCATTTGTAAATCATAAAACTAGGTGCATGTTTATGTGCATGAGCGGATGGTTAACGAAGCAATAACCCAATATGGGATGATTATTTCAGCGAGAAAAATGAAGATAATATTACATATCGCTGACATTGGAATTGTACAACGTGTTATATCCATCACAATACACTACGCGTGTGTAATCAGTCAAATATATCAGTTTACCGTGAACTATGAAGCGTAGTACCGTTAGGATAAACCCACAACAATTTGTTGGCTTGAGTGACGTAATGATGATGGCTGTTCTTTTCGTACAAGAAATACAAGTCGGGCGTCCATAATTTTTCCATGTCGTTGTTCTTCAACACCAGGACAGTCAGGTTGTAATTGTATGTCAGCCGAGGGTCGTTCCAGCTCATGCGGAAGTACATGGTCACGGAGAAATCCTTTGTAAAATGAGAGGGGCATCAATAATCAAGGTGTTGTCTGGGCGAATGTAATTATGTACATGCACGTGTGGGATGGGTTTGTTTAATGTCGTTGATTCGTTAATACAATTTGAAAAATAATGATAATCAGTATTAAGAGGGTAACACTCGCAACTAAGGAGAATAGTTCAATTGTTCTTTGTAAATGCGAAAAAAGGGCACAACTTCATTGAGTATCATGAAGTTTAAAGCTTCAATATACGAATGCAGATACATCACAACTCAAAATTTAATTCCTGGCAATTCTAAGAAAAGAGTAGTCAAATTTTGAAAACAAGTGTGTCATATAATATCGTAACTGGAATAATTTTAATGAAATAGTTAATCTTACTAATTAATGTTGACTTACCATCGAAGATTCTCGTATTGGGCCCAAACTTTCAACAAACATACCTATCCAGACTTTTGTCGGTGGACCTAAAAATATGCAAAAAGCAAAATGCATCTGAGTGCATGGATGATATGTTATTGTGATATGTATACACAATGCTATGTTGAAGAATGGTAGAACTTTTCGAACGACATTCTAAGCGTATGGTGAGATAGAGTACCTGTATTGCTCGGAGCATATAATTACCCTGCTGTCAGCAGTTAAATAAGCCAGCGACTCATCACAAAAAATCAAGACACATATGGGGAACAAGGCCTGAAGGAGTTTTAACATGAATTGCTAATGTATCATGTAGAATATATGCCTGTCTGCAAAGAAGGCTCTCTAGTGCAAGTACTGTATTCATTTATATAGATGCCTTGTTTATGTATTCTATACACAAAATAGGGGAATATGAAATAGCTTGTTTTATCTTAAAATGTTACCCTGGTTTGGATACGTCGAAATTGAATAGGAACATACACCGTTAGTCGAACAGGTAATTTGATAGATAAAGCGCCATACCCAGTTTAAAATTTGAAAAGAAAAACATATAAAAACCTAGAGGCAACATAATATTGGTGAATTGCTAAAGATAGAAACTTTTATTATCCTAATTTAAAGATAGCGGAATTTTAATACGTGAATGCTTATGCACGGCTCACTGCTGCAAACCGTGGATCTTTGACAACACGAAATAATAAAGACCTACTCTTTAACACTTTCCACGCGGCAGGCAGCTGCAGACGACATTCCAAAAGTTCACAAAATGTTTCAAAAATGTCAAAATTGTTGAATTTCATTACCATATTTGGAATCACCATGAGGAATGCATTGAAATAAGTACAAACATTCCTAGTATTGGTTCAGTAATCCTTGAAATATATAGACTTTGAAAATTGGGAACGGTTTTTGAAAAATCAGTTTTGTATATGGTAAAACAAATAGCCGCATGGAAAGTGTTAAGACAGTGTTCGATTAACACGGCTTGGTGCCTTGGTCACCATTTTATAGTTATTTTATTCACCATAATCGCAAAGAACACAAAGTTTTTAATTTCGCAGGTGCGCGTTACTTAGATATGCCTAGCATTCCACTTTTGATGGCTAACGTTTGAGATATGTATACTCTCTCGCGTAAGCCTTCACATGTGTACGCATATTCTACCCATCAATTACTGTCGATATATGGACTCCTGACCTTTTATCAGTTGAGAACTCATTGGTTATCTCTTAGCACTGGCCAATTGTTGAAAATCAGTTAGTGCGACATCATCATGGATTGGATATTCATATTGTTCTTGAATTCTGCAACGAAATTAAAACCATTGTAGTCTGACGAATGCCTGATTGGGTATGAAACTCAGAGTAACGACCTCCATTCCGGAAGGTCTGCACTCTGAATTATTATATCTATATAACAGTGCTAACAGTATTACCTTCATTGTTGGGTCTTATTCTGCTATCGTAGTTCAATAATAGACCATCGAGTACCATGGTGGCGTTAGCATGTGCCCGTGAACTGTAAAGCGAAGGAAGAAACATTTAAAAAAAAATTATAACAGTATTCACATGTTCCTTATGTTCCTTATACTCTACAGTTGGCAATCTCAGGTAAACGCATAAACAGATCACCAGAATATATATATATATAGTGTCACGTGAACGAATTTAAAGAAACCAGTATATTTTGCGGTGTAAATAAATTCCAACAATCCATGGATTTTCAATTAATGCTAACGATACTAATTAGTGATATTTTCGGCTGTCTTATTCAGGTTTTCTGTGTTTTGATTAGAATAATTATATATAATATGTTTGCAAGTCCACTACAATGGGAAGGGGGGGGGGCGGTTACCGAGTTTTAAGACATTGTTTTTCAATGCAAACATGGAATTTCGAATTGTATATCTGATTGGGCCTTGGAAGAGTTTGTATGGGTCATACGTGGGACCTAAAACCAATGCAAATATTTCTATGATATACAAAAACATTGGCATTGGTGAAAGTATGTTGTTCATGATGCTTGCACGTATGGTGATTCAAACTATTACGTAAGTCTTACGCACAGGACACGCACACGTAAGAGCCACACGTTTTGCAGTGCGTCCTTATTGATTACCTCAGATTACCTTCTTGCGGACAATGGCCGCGCTATACTCTATTTGGCTTCCTCTGGACAGTGACGTAACTTAACAGGAGCAGCTGTTATGCACGCGTATGTATCTTCCGCCTTTCATCGCTTGTGTGTATACGCCAGCGCCACGAGTAGGCGCACGCGTTATGTGCTGAAATTAGTAGAATACGCGGTTACGTCACTGTTTCGACCAAATAGACTATATACGAGGGTCATTCAATAAGTTCTACCTCCTCCCTCATAACATCGCTAATATTAATGTCAACCTCATGACATATAGCTCCGAATCATAGCTACAAATATGTAGTAAATGATAATTAATATCTGTTTTGCTTTTGTTATGACGCGGTCAAATCCAGAGAGAGATTTTGGACAACGGACACAGAAAATTACCTTAAAAATATACACATGTTTTCGGGTATTTTTTCGTATTGTATGGTTAGGTATAAGAGCATGATTTAAATACTGAAAATAGAAATGAATGAATGATATCTGAATATATTACAGTATTATCATGTATAGATAAGATTGTAAACAATATTTACTCTTGCAGGCTTGCAAATAGTGTACTATCAACTCAAATGTATTGCTATGCCTTTGGCATACCAGAATACTGCCATCATTCAAATTTTCGTTGTTACAATTAAAGCCACAATGATGCCTCGAATGTTAAATCTTTACCATAATAGTCACTTTATGAGTTTTACTTATGTGCAACCTTCAGAATAGTCAATCAGGTAGTCAATGATAGAAAATTATCGCTTTGACAGACTTTAAATCCCTCCATTTAGCTCGATATATTGAAGATCGCTTAGTTATCATGAAAGTCAAATAAGACTTTTACAGGGTTCTCAAGGGGAGGGGTAAACTGAATGGTTGTCCTGACCTGGATCCGGCTAATCAGAGGGCATATTTTTTCCAAACCAATCAGTCAACTTTATTGTTTACAGTCTGTTAAAGAGATATCTGACATTTAGAACGGTTATAATTGACCCGACAGGACTGGTATGTTTTGCCACTTACAATAAGCCAATTGAAAAGCATTTCGGCGATATTTTGCTGTTTTTCATCCGTTTCCGTCACACTAACTCGAGGTTTGGTTCTCACTGCGTGTCCAGAAAAGTAACAACCAGTACTCAGGTCAATTTACATTAGATTTGTAGCTGAGGTTCTAAGCTACAATCGTGTGATATTTGATAAGATTGGCTCATATAATAATAATAAAGTTATGACGTAGGAGGTAGAACTTATTGAATGACCCTCGTAGTTCTAGTTTTGTTGTTAAAGTTTAAAATGCAATTTCCTGACACTCAAAAGTGTCATCCTCTCAACAAGCTGAATTATTTATTAAATCTTAGTTCTAACGCTGGTTCTTATCCATCCAAATTGTACAGAACTGCACCAATACTAAACCAATGGACCTAATAACGAGGGTATTTGTCAGACTTAGTTGGCAATGCATCTGTAACACAAGCGTGAGTTCTCAATGAATAATTTGACACCTGCTTGGATTTGTTTCCTAATGATAGTATGAATTTCAAATCAGCTCCAACTTTTTTACAAATCTACTGGATATAGTACTTGTTCGCAATCAAAAGTCATTGCTATAGTTTCAGTCTGGGTCTAATCGTAATATTGTAGAGAGCGACTATAACAGAGATATTGGCTTTGTGTATCAAATTAAGAACAAATATGTACGGAATTAGTAATTGGTGCAGTTTCATGCATTGCATGTGTTTGAACGATCTTATTTTAAGGCCCGACATTTAAATACGATTCATCCCATATCTACCGGTTATCCACAGATATTCTACAGATATCTATGGGTTTATCGCATTTATAGACATTTGTGTGCTTAATCGGAAATAAACCTTTGCACCCCAACATATTTGATAACACTTTTAACCCACGATTTATATGAGGTTGTATTACTTGTGTTTTTGAATGACTCAAAAGCTAATATTTACAGAATATTTATGATTTAATCTAGTTTTTGAAGATGTCGTATACTTCGTTTTGCTAAAATCTTTACTTGCATTTCTACTTTACGAATTACTTTACCGACATGTACCTAAATCAGTATTAACCTAGAAAGTATTTGACTGTTCCAGATCTTATAAGTAGAGCAGCGATCACTTAACAATGACTTGAAAACGTTCATTATCCAATCCGGTATTCGCCTCAAAGATTTAAATTGTCAAGACTAAAAACGCAAAGGAATCTCGTAATTACTTAAAAGAGATGACGAAAACGAAGGAATATAACCTTTAAGGAATTGACAAAAAGGCCGAACCATAATAGGATTTGACAACAACAACAACAAAATAATGTAACGATCAATTGAAATCGGTAGGATACAATATGCCATTCCAGAAAATATCTAGGGCAACCGAAATGTATACAATTTTGGTTTATGTTTAGAATTTTCTGAAGAGATAGAAAAACACATTTCGCGATTCTTAGAGAATAAGGTGTGGGGCACAGATACGAGATACGGTTACCCATTCACAGTAACACATTCGATAACAAGTTTAAAAAAAATCAAAAGCCATCATAAATTGTACGCTATTCGTATTTCCACATCCTTCGATCATTGGATGATCACAAATAATATAAGAACATGATACCGTGTTTTGATTTCTAGAGATACAATGAAGGAATATCGTAACAAGCCCGAAACAACCCAGTTACAGCTTCTTAAGAAATCATACGAGCGCGCATTTAATTTAGAAAATAAGGCGTATGAGCTCTTATAGCTCAAGATATAACGTTAGACATCCGCGGACATCCAAAAGCAATTAGGGATTCATTTCTTGCCAAATGTATACTTGACAATAAATGCAAACGCTTCATTTAACTATACATTTTAAGATATTAAGGCTGAACTTATCCATCATTCCATTACATTTACTCTAAAACCATACTGTGTTTTGAAATTTGAATGTTATGTATGTTTGATATATGTATGACAGCGGAATTTCATGGTTAAACGTAAACAAACAAGAGTTTTACAAGTGAGATCTTCACCGATAAAATAAAAAACATCCATTTCTAAAGTTAGACAAATAATACGACGCGCAAATATTAGATTACAAATTTTGCACGTAATCATCCTTTTCTGAAACACACTTGTAGCATGTCATGCCTGTTATAATGGTCAATGAAGTGGACTCGACTCCATTTTAACCAGGTAATAAACTCATTATATCCGGCGATGTCCTTACTTATTGCAGTGTAGCTATAATTAGTTCGAAGAGGTAAATAAAGCAGCAACATTTTTGTTATAAAGCAGAAATCTACTATGAATTCAATGTACATGTATATCAATTTATTTTCTAGTGCAAATCGAAGAAGCTCGTTTCAGAAGCATTACCGTCTTAATTAGATAAGTGTACAAACTGGTTCATCATGTCAGTTAAACGATATCATCATGTTTTCAGGATTTTACTTATGGTACATTATGGTCAAAATAACCAAAATTAGGTTTTAGGTCACTTCACAACTATAATGACACAAGTAAATACATCGATGAATGTAAATCTACGTAGGTTACAGGATAATCTTTTGAATTTAACTCGGTACATTGCGCCTGAAATCAAAACATTTCATTACGGTTACTGACACGTACACGTTGACAAGGTTTCCTCGAGTGATGGAGGTTATTATCCTTACTGATAAACTTAAACCAGAATAACCTTGAGGGCACCATGATGTAAGACCGACCTCTTCATTACGCGATGTAACATTTTTTGATTCAACCAAAATATATACGTCGTACACTTTTAATTGTTTCAAATATCCTACTCCAAAATAATGAATCTCATATGTTGCTTGCTTAATTAATTATCGCTACACTGTTTAATGAAATGATTTCATGCATAAAGCGTTGTTAACGCAATTCGATATTTTTCACATTCAACAAGACACACATGGCTAAAATGTCACATATCGCTCACATTTTGTAATTTACCCGTGAACTACTTATCTAGATTTAACGCGCCCTGTAATATAGGAACAAATAATTGGCAGTATAAAACTAAACATATGTTTTGCCAAAGGACGGAAGAAAGATTTTTGAACTGTAAAGCGGAATTTTCATAACGCGTTGTAAATCAGATTACGATATGTATGATTTTCAAACAAGGATGGACATTTGGTTACAAATATTTCTAAGTTTGTCTTTTCCAATCCAAATATTATGATTTAGGTAGATTCTGCGAAAAAACTCTACCGGAGACATAAAGCTTAAAACAAGAATTGAAACTTCTGGGATACACCCTGTATGTTTTAATTTTTGACAACTGCCTAGAATATATATTCTCAAAGTGAGTAGATACCTTGGAAAGCCTGGCAAACGATATTGAGTTTAGACATTTAGTTAGTGGCTGAGTGAGTTAATAATACAATTTGATCTCAGCAGTGCGTGAAAAGAGACTTGATTAACACTTGACGGTGGACATGTTATGCAAGACATACTTGAATGCGGCAATCCAGTTCAGGTATTTTACACATTCTATCGATATCACAGCTCTTACGAAAAGGTAACCTCAATGTACGCATTGTCTACAACTGTCAATCATGTTATGTATTTGTCGAGAAAAAGGCATAACGGAATTGCTGATTTTTACGAAGGAAGGTCAACAATTTATAGAACAATTAGGGAAATTCACATTATAAAGGCAGCAAGTAAACTGTCAAAATCCGTCTTTAATGGCTTTCCATTCTCGTATTTGAGCGAGAGCAAAATACAATCTCAGGGAGAGCTCTTGGTTTGACCGCACTTTACAACTTGTACGTATGGCTAATACGTATAAGCGTATAAGAGCCCTAGTGCGTGCGACGACTCATACGGATTCATTTTGGTTCCTTTGAGGCAATTTAAAATGACAATGACGGATATCGGCTGGAGGTGACGAAGACAAAGTTGTATTTAGTTCTTATCTACAGTAATTTTATTGTATTCGTGTCTCAGTTTGTAAAAATAGTACTGAACTATCGTTACTAAATGTTGCCTTTCTACTCTCTGGTGTCAAAGCATAAAGCATACGGATAAAGCCACAACAGGTACTTTATCAAAACGAGCCATTGGTAATGATCCATTGCATAAGAACAATTACAGTCAAGTGTGGTGTTCCGTTACAACCAGGTGATCAACTCATATCCTGAAAGAACCATAGTTAAGGTATTTTAGTGTGTATTTACCGGAGTAAATACCACAGCCAAATAATAATAGTTGGTTCGAAATACTATACAAGTAATTCACGGTCTAGTGTATCAAGTAGTCAGAATCAGGGGTAACTGATGTGAAATAGGTCAGTTCACAGCAGGTTCAATGTGGGGACATGTTTCGTTTTGTTATTACAGTGCACCGTTTCACCATCGCATGTAAACGCAGGTAAACATAATACTTATTCTTTGCAGTCATCCGGCTTGGAAATCTGGCTTCAGATAAATTCATAATTCCTTTTCTCAGATAATGATATCCAGAGTATCCCATATCATTCATATGTCATTAGATTCTTTTCCACAAAATAATATAACTAATAATGCTTACTTTAATTCCTTTTCCCAAATAATGATATCCATAGATCCCCACATCAATAAGCTCTTTTCTACAAAATGACTCATGCAAAACAGTGGATTCATCGAACAAAATAATGCTCTTCTAATTCTACTAATTGTATCGGAGAGTCTACGTATCAATCATCATATCACTACGCTTTCATACCAATCAAGCCCACTAGTAACGCCTTAGCAATATAACCTGATTTCACCTCCAGCATATCTTTCGATAACTGTCAAGAATGATAAATCCAGATAGAGCGGTATATGTGTGAAGTTGGAAGTAGATCTCGAGAAAATCCGCATTTAAAATCCACAGTTCCCTTTTTAAATAATGATTTACAGAGTTCCCCATATCATTAACCTATTTTTGTACCAAAAAAGACTCATGCAATCGGAGAGGTTCTGCAACAATCAATACATCAGTTAGCTTTCATATCAAGCAAGTCCACTAGCTATATAAGAAACGTAGCGTCTTAGTAATAGAACCTGATTTAACCTCTAGCATATCTTTCAATAACTGTCAAGACTGATAACTCCAGATTCAGCGGTATATGTCTAAAGTTGGAAGTAATCTCAAAAAGTGTAATGTTAAGGCAATGCACAGTTTAAACCAGAATAATTGCACGGTTTGTGTTTACTCATATCTGGCAAGAACCACAATTATAATAAGTTATAGCTATCTAAGTGTTTATTTTGTAGAAGGAAAACAAGTAACGATAAAATAAAATATTGTTCGAAAGACTATACGAACGATTCACGTGTCTAGTTTAAATCAAGTAGTCTGTATCTGGGGCACACTGCTGTAAAAAAGATCAGTTCACAGTAGCTTTAATGTGTGGACACATTCCATCATATTTGATGGCGCATTGATACACCATTGCATGTTAACAAAAACAAACACAATTACATCATCCTGTTTGAAGCACGGGGCCTGCCTAGGTAAATCCACAATAATTTTCCAGATAATGATAGTCAGAGTTTCCCGTATCATTAGGATCTTTTGTACAAGACAAAAAGATTCATGCAATCGGAGAGGTTCTGCGACAATAAATACAACGCACTAGCTTCTTTATGCAAATCCACTATCTGTATACGAAATGTAACGCCTGTTGTATCCTGTAGCATATCTTTCAATTACTGTGCGTCAAGACTGATAACTCCAGATACAGCAGTTTATGTCTGAAATTGGAAGTAGATCGAGAGAGAAGGGTAATGCTTATTGCAACGCACAGTAAAAACATCACCGCATGTCAATGAAAGTCATACTGTGTATTTCTATTCCGAGTTATATATTCATGATATTCAGATACGTTAATGACAGGACTGATATGTTCATCAAAAGTTGATTTCGGGCTAGTACATGTGTGTGTACATTTAATGTACACTTGCCTCCAGCTGCATCTCCACGCATTCAGTATATAATCATTAGTTTAAACTGTGCAGTATTAAAATCACTTTATTCCGTACATTTTAAGTCGTGATTGTACAAAATAAGTGTGTAATCACTACCCAATTACCACATAATACAGGAAGAGATTAAGAGCATAGACAGCAACATTTTGTTAACATATTGGTCACTGATATTTACACATTTGATAGCAAAACTTTTATACCATTTCGTTCAAATAACGTAATAAGGAAAAAGTGTACTTTAGGTCCCAGACACTGGCATACCAGTATCGTACAATACTGGTACTGGTATACCAGTATCGTGCAATACTGGGACATAAACTTTGCCAGTATCGCTGAATACTGGTACGAATTTACTGTTCCAGTATCGGTCGATACAGGAACACCAAATTGTGTTCTAGTATCGAGCGATACTGGTACACATGATACCAGTGAGATTTGTCCCAGTATTGAAAGATACTGGTACATAAGTATGTTCCAGTATCGCCCGATACTTGCACCTTTTATATGTGGCAGTATCGACCGATACTGGAACACTGACTTTGTTCCACTATCGGACGATACTAGTGCAGTCCAGAATCTGGGATCGAAAGTACACTTTTTCCCGGTATAATGTTTTATTAATTCATGTGAATTGAAATATGAACTTAAATCCAAGTATTTTGCTTATTCTTATACGGAATTCTGAAAATCGTAAGTCATGAATACTGCTGAACGAGTGTTGTGGATATCTTTACTGCCAAAATCATACTTAGTTAGAATGTGCAATGGCGTAGTGTTAGCTGTATATCATAAAGAGACACTTGTCAATATATGGCATTCAGGTAAAGCTAGAAAAAAGTAACTGAGTGTCTCAAGATTTGGTCTCTCTCACCAGTGCGTAATTACCACATTCCGGCACGTAGACATATATAATACATGGTACACATGACGTTGATGTTTTTTCGGTTATCCTATTCGGTATTAACACAGTTTGTCGAATCGTTATTAACCACCTTGAAATGGTGAACTACCTACTGTGACATGGTGGAATACATAAACTCCAATGTTTCTTAAGCGTAGCCGTCAAACAACAGTTTTCATGTATGCCTTAGCACATTGCACATCGATACATTATGTAGTTTTACCACTTCCTGTATTGCCATGCATCCAGCTTGTTGAACTTGATAATATAAATTTATAGTCCATTCATTAACTTTGAGCACAGTTGACCACAGTATATCAGAAAAATTGTCGCTATATTTCTACATTTAAGAAAACACATTCTGATTTTTTTAAATTGCGTACATGCCAAACCATGGCTAGGCAAATGATATAAACGGCTGTTTGCTATTTAAAGTGGCAACTTCTGGAGATGTATTGATGAGCTAAGTGTAAAATCTTAACGAAAGAAAAATGTGTGGTTTGGTGACAAAATTGAAACACAAATGTGATATAAAAATGTATCAAGAGTGTCGGTGCCCGTCACAGCTGACGTGGAATCGTTGGGTGAGACGACTGCTATTATAATTGTTTTTTAAAAAGGCTATGACGTCCTCTATTATGATAAGTTGGTGTAAACTTTGAAAAGAAAAATTGATATTGGACTCATTTAAGTTGCGGTTATACTGCCAACACATAACTGTATTTGCAAGCTATACAACCGTACAGTTATTGGTAAAATTGGTAAAAAGTGTGTTTAACATGTCTTAGTATTACACACATTGACATAATCTCTTGCGTGTTGATGTCTCAGAAAATGCAAGCAAAATCATTTACCAGTATTATATCAACTCAATTCAACTGTAGTTGAAGTGTCATATTTGGTATTATTCAGATTGAACCGGCAATAGTCCGGAAACTGTTATACTTTGTTAAAGCAATCTTAAACACAAAAGTATACATTCGAGCCGTGCAGAAAGAACAGAATCGGGTGTTATAATGTTATTTCTTTCTGGAGGGCAGCTTCTTTTTCGAGCGATCGTTGACAATGCATCTACTGAGCATGTTCGTGGAAGTAATACGAAGTGATTGCCATATGTAATTTGTAACTGAATTTCTTTTACCGTTGAACTGGCAGTGAACATGGGTATGCCTCAAGTTAAACACGTGTATAGGTGCTATGCATCCTGGCTTTGTTATTTCAACATATTATCGTATATAGGTTAATAGCACTGGGAATCAGAGATATATTGTCATGGCTATGTTATTTTAATATGGATTGAAAGCTCGTGCCTTTACAGAATTACCTCAGTAATTCAAAGCCACATGGTAATGTCATTGTGTCTTCTGTATGCATCATATGTATCGAGAGATTGTATTTTTTGCCTTGGAGAAATAGCATACATGCATAATAGTACGCGTTTAATTATTAGTGTACAGGAGCTCATGGGCGGAATTCAGATTGATAATATCAGTATTGTAATCTTCCCCAACTATCACCCCAACCCTAACCTTCACCCAAACGCTAACCCTAACACTAGCCACCACCCTAACCACAACCCTAACACTAACCCCAACCCAAACTACAACCACAACCACAACCACAACCACAACCACAACCACAACCGTAACCGTAACCGTAACCATTACCATAACCATAACCATAACCATAACCATAACCATAACCATAACCATAACCATAACCATAACCATAACCATAACCATAACCATAACCATAACCATAACCATAACCATAACCATAACCATAACCCTGCCGTACCTCTAACCCTAACTCTAACCCTTACCCTAACTCTAATCCTAACCCTTACTCTAACCCTTACCCTAGCCTAACTCTAACCCTAACCCTTACTCTAACCCTAACACAACCATTGTTGCTGTTAAATTGACAAGTTACCCATCATCATCAGCTGGTCAGTTACCTGATGAAGTTCCAGGATTAGTCTTACTTATCAATTTATTTTCAAACTACATGAAATGGGAGATATATTCTAAATTAACTATATTAACTATATAATCTATATATCTTGTTGTACAAAGTTAATCTTTCACGAAATATTTAATCACAAATGGACGTAGAAATAAAATCAGGAAATTAGTCCTGACAAATGACTTTTGATATTAAAAAGAACATTCAATTGGTTCATTTAACGTGATTGAACATGACATGGCAGTGAAATTGCATTCGTTACGCTTGCGTATGCCAAAATCTCGCTTAGCTTAAACGATTGGATTACTTTTGCGCGCGGATGGTCACACCAATTTTGAACTGATTGAACTATAGTGTGAATCAAGTATCAGTTGCAGGTAAACTACTGTGAAATAGCCCATAGGTCAGTTCACAGCGGTGTTAATGTGTAGAAATGTTCCATGGTGCACATTTCAATAGTCGCATTTACATAAGTAAACACACGTATGATTGTTATTAGTCATTCAGTTGATACATAATGAATTTTGTAATTAACGTTAAACTTTTAAATGTACGTTTGCGTCCTTCTGTATCTCCACGCATCCAGTGTTTGCAAATTTCAGTCAAACAAATACCAGATATCTCAGAATGGAGCATATCATACCATTCAAGGACTTAAATTGACCATGTTCCCCCAACAAAATCACATGTGTTCACTTCGTGAATATACACAAGTACTTGAACCGCAAGATGAAGATAAAGACTCTAGTGTAGACAAAGTGTTCCGAACTGTTGTCTGTTGGAGTAAATGTATGTGAAATTGCATTTCTGAGCGAAGGCTAATAGCGACAGGACTTGATATGCTGTATAGTATAGTTACAAACTTGAAAGCGACAGCGACATGAGATATAAGAATTTTAGTTCGGAAAGTATCCGTATCCGTATCCGTAAGAGAGAGTATCTGGCGTGGATTGGCTAATAAACTTGCTTGTCAAATTCCAAGTTTCTAAATGTGCTATGAATTATTCTGGTGTGGGATTGAAATGGTTTTAACAATCAAAGGAATTAAATTGAGATTTAGTTGGATTAAAACAAATTGAAACTGCAATGACTAAAACATTATAATACAGCACTTCAAGTACCCATTCAGTGAGATGTAGTAATCACCGATCCTTTGTCACTCCTTTTAACAATATAGAAAAAGGATTGCGCTTTCCCTGAGCTTTCCACTACTTATGTTTGGGCAAGAACCCTTATAAGATCCAATCCTTGTAATTCTTTCCAAGAAGTAATAGTAAAGAGTCACATACAGACACAATGATGAATAGTTTCTTGAAAATGATTACAAAAAATACAAAATTCATCGATGGTCACCGTTATAAAGCTTATGGCAATGACTGCTTATGATATGCTCCGGTAATTGAAACTGAGACAATCTAGGCTTTATATCAACGGTACATTTGAAAGGCATGCTGCAGACATATTTCATTTATGGTCATCAATATGATTGAGTTTGTGAGACTATCTTAATTTGGCTTTGTTGACTACATTTGGTAAAAAGGTATTATAGATTCGCCTACAGCCTTTTGATCCTTCGACAAGAGACTAGCATTTTTACGAAGAAAACGGAATGACAACCGGTTTGACATCGTTCAATAATTGACAATGACGAAATGCTTTAGTAATTGAGCGTTCATACAGTGTGTCCCAAAAGTTTCGAAACCTTTTCAAAACTGTAAACCCCCGGTTCCGGTTTAATAATAAAAGGAGTCATGTTTGGAACCGAAATGATTTACAAAGTATTCTCTTCCTAAATATATTTACATTTTTGTACTGCAACTATATACATCTTTAAAATGGTGTCGAAACATTTGGGACAACCTGTATTTAAGATATTTTCGAAAGTTGGTCCTGCGATTAACATACTTCCGTCTGAGATAATCCAAAGGGTAACTTCTCCCTCTATCAGATCATCAACATAAAAACCGCCTTTTGAACCCATCTTGAATAAAAAAAATACATTGCCTCCAATACTAATCATTGCCTATTCCAGATAACGGACTTCCTCACCTAATTAGTTTAATGAAACTAATGTAAGTTAATGGAATGAATTTGACGATACCATGATCTCTATATCGCTTAATTTAAACTATAGTAAAAAAGAACTAATATTATATAGACTCGGCGTGAATTAAATTAACAATGCACCTTAAAATATTCATTTTCACTATCGCGGCATAGAAATACCTACAATACTGCTTAGGTTGTGTTTACGTGTCTGACAGATAAACGAGCTCTCTCATGTATACATGGTCATCGTTGCGAGTCTCAGGCAGCCGAAATACATGTAGTACATGATATAAGCATGATTTCAGCAGTACCTATGACTAGCGAAACTAATAG
Organism: Ophiura sarsii; assembly: GCA_035610835.1. Classification (NCBI taxonomy): domain Eukaryota; kingdom Metazoa; phylum Echinodermata; class Ophiuroidea; order Amphilepidida; family Ophiuridae; genus Ophiura; species Ophiura sarsii. The sequence goes on from CM069456.1 coordinate 33,935,210, forward strand.
AAATACAAAAGTCGTATCGATATTGGATTTATTTAGGTAGCCAAACATCCTACAGATAGCATAGATTCACAACAGTTAGACACTATCGTCAAACTCTAAGTTTATATCAAATTTAATTGCATCTTTCTTATCATTTTAAAACCTGTCTAAAAGTGACTGGATATTTAAACTGATAATGGATGTAGTTAGATTCATGATTTTATCCATACCCGTCAACGTCAATCTACAGTACATGTGCCGCCTCATTTAATTGGTTAATTGTATGTAATATCATGATTATCGACGATCTTGTCCTTATCTGAACCTGTTTTAAGTACTTTATATTCCTCCTACTAATTTCGTGAATAGATTCAAAAAGGTTTAAAGGATTTTCAAACCATTATGAATGTAACATTTAGTGGATTATAATTACAAACAATTTCCTCTCGATTATCACAGTACACTATTTCAGGTTATATAAACACTTTCTTTGCGGCTAGTACTTTTACCATGCAACACAGATTGTTCAGAAACCTTTCGAAACTGTAAAGGTTTATCTCAAGGAATACTGAACCAATAATGTTTGTAATTATTTCAATGCATTTCTCATGGCGATTCCACATATGGTAAATACATTCAATAAATTTGACATTCTTGAAACATTTTTTGAAATTTTGGAATGTCGTCTGCAGGCGCCTGCCGCGTGGAAAGTGTTACAAAGGCTTCAGTGTTTTGTATTAAGTCGTTATTAAGTTACACAATCGTATGTTAATGCTTTGTAGTAAAATGGATAAAATGGGTAATGCTTCCTAAATCATTAAAGAGTGAGAACATTACAAATGTCTGCAAGCCTTTCACGCTCTTATAGATTCGTTGATAATGGCTCACCAAATTCCTAGATTTTCTTACAAATATAGACTTTTAAGAAACTGTAATAACGATTCAACTGTAATAATCAAATATTAATGTCTTAATATTATATAATGAATCTGCTGAGTACTGAAGTAGAAGTAATAAAGATGTGTAATGCGAAGTGATGGTTATATATTCAAAGATATTCGTAATTTAATTTAAAGTATACATAGTAGTAGTATAAAATGTAAAAAGATGAATCCAACGGAACCAGGAACAAAACACACCAAGGATCTGAAAACTGATACAAGAGGATATCTCGAAAACGTAAAAATGCTAAGTGTAAAAGCAACATATACCAACAGGATGTGGGGAAACAGGTAATAACGAGGGAGAAGAACGCGATAAAACAAATAAATAATACGGAAATGCAGTGTAGTAGTAGTTTCTGAAAACTAAATATGGGTTCTTGATACGGTCATAAAAGAATGTTTTCCTTGAAAATGTATGAAAACAGCAATGAAAGAAGATGGAATAGTATTACTAAGACGGGAAAATTGTCACTTTTTTATTGGATTTCCGGACACTCAAAATCACTTTACAGGTGGCTGATAATATATAAAAACAGTTAAAGACTTGGCAATGAAACATCACTCATTGAAAAGCGCGATTCTAGAAACCTTTTAAGCCAGTGGTCGGGGTTTGAGTATATTTATAAGGGAAACAGCTAAATTGCGATATTATTTCGGTGAATAAGATGTGTATATATCTAAGTTCGGATTTATTAAACATCAAACGTTGTAAAACACTAAGAACAGCGTCTTGGTCGTAAATAAAACTAGTAATGTATTTTAAACTGAATATAATCATGTTTGAATGTTATAATGTTTGCTGCCATTGAACTTGGATTATATAAAATAATTATTATTTTTATTATAGGAAACAAATGCTATTTCAAATGTATAATAGTGTATTTTTAACTACATAGATCAAATCAAGAACGATCAACATGATAAGTGGATCTGCGAACAACACTTACTTTAAAAGAACCGCATGATCATTTGCTACTTATCTATGTCTGCTAAATTGAATCTCTATATAGTCATTTAAGATGATGTTAAAATAAAATCCCAAGAAACAGTAGTATTGCTAATTTGTGATCATCCGCCGTTACTGTAAAATCGGTGAGTTTTTGGGTCATACGTGAGACCTGAGATCAATGCAAATATTGGTAAAGGTATAATGTATATGTTGCTTGCACGCATGGTTATTCAAACTATTACTTTCGAGCCTATCGTATAAGTCTTAAACGTACAGGACACTTATACGCCAGGGCCACACGTATTAGTGTTGCAGCGCGTTCTGATTTATTTCCTCCGATTACCTTCTTATGGACATTGACACTGGTTCTGATATTGTTGTTTAAAGTTTAAAATGCAATTTCTTGACACTCAAATGTGTCCTCCTCCCCGCGAGCTAAATCATTTATTAAATCTTAGTTATAACACTGTTTTTGTATCCATCCAAATTATGTATTACTACACAATTGTATACTACACCAATTGATCTATATAATTTGACACGAGTATTTTGTGAGAGACTTAATTGGTAATGCTTCTGTAACACAAGCATGAGTTCTCAATGAATAATTTGACACCTGCTTGGATTTGTTTCCTAATGATATAATGAATTTCAAATCCTCTGCAACTTTTTACAAAGCTACTGGAAATAGTATTTGTTAGCAATCAAATGTCATTACTATCGATTCAGTCTTGGTCTAATCGCAATATTTTCAAATAACAGATATATTGGCTATGTGTTTTCAAATTAAGAACAAATACCTCGAGGGATCATTGCCGGAATTAGTAAAATTGGTGCATTTTCATGCATTGCATATTTGTGAACGATCTCGTTTTCCAGTTAAAACCCGAAATTCAACACGATTCATCCAATTTCCCCCGGTTAACCACAGATTTAATATCTATTGGTTTTTCGCATTTATATACATTTGAATGTTTGATTTGAAAGAAACCTTTTCAACCCAACATATTTGGTTACACTTTAAACCCACGATTATGAGGTTGTATCCCTTGTGTTTTTGAATGAATCAAAAGCTATCATTTACAGAATATTTATGATATAATCTGATTTGTGAAGATGTCGCATACTTGGTATTGCTAAAATCTTGACTTGCATTTCTACGTTACGAATTACTTTACCGACATGTACCTAAATAGACTCATTAGTATTAACCTAGAAAGTATTTCGACTGTTCCAGATCTTATAAGTAGCGCAGCGATCACTTAACAGTGACTTGGAAACGTTCATTATCCAATCCTGTATTCGCATCAAAGACTTCAAATGGGAGATCTATTGTCAAGACTAGGAATCTTGTAATTATAAATGACGAAAACGAAGGCATATAACCTTTAACGAAATGACAAAAAGACGGAAAATAATAGGATTTGACAGGAACACATTACAACATATGTAACGACCAAGAGAAATCGGTATGATACAATATACCATTCGAGAAAATATCTAGGGCAATTGAAATGGATACAGTACGAGGGTCAGTCATTAAGTAATGAAAGTGATCATTTTTTTAATTTTTTTTAATATTATTTTTATTAATTCTATATTCTATGATACACAATAAATTTATACAATAACATCAATATTTACAAAATAATATAATATAATAATAGCAAGTATGTACAATGTGGCAATCGATTAAAAAACCCCGACATAATTGATATACATGATGACATAGTAATTACAGAGAAATCAGTCTATGAAAGTGATCATGGTATTGAATGCATGAGCGATTATATTGAGTGTTAGTGTGATCAATACAAAGTATTAATCTTTGTCTTTCAAACAATACACTTTTGGATGTCTACGTATGAACTATGACGTCATAGCATTAGCATAAAGTTAGTACACTTGGGACACTGCTAAATCAATTATTTGGCGGGAAATTTGAATTGTTTAAATGAAACACGTGGTAAGAAGATGGCATAACATGACATCAGAAGCAGGTAAATCACGATTTGTTTTCGCATAATTATGATACAAAAGACAATAACTTTAATCCCTGTGTAATTTGAAATGTGTAGTATAAGAGGAAAAAGTAAGGAGAAGCAATTGAATAAAAGGCATACAAATCGTCGCTGTTCTGCCATACCGGCACATCACAACAGAAATAAGTAAAGAGATGTGCCGGTATGTCAGAACAGCGACGAAATATCAGTATTTCAAATAGCCCATTTTTATTGATTTTGGTATTTGTTTGAAAGACAAAGGTTCATTCTTTGTATTGATTACATTATCCCTCAATAGAATCACCCATGCATTCCATACCATGATCACTTTCATTACTTACTGACTGACCCTCGTATAAGACTTTCTAGTATCTCAATTTGTTTTATGTCTAGAATTTCCTGAAGAGATAGCAAGTCACACAATTCGAGATTTTTAGGAAAGGAGGTGTCGGGCACAGATACGAGATCTACGGTTACCCATTCACCGTAACACATTCGTTAACAAATAAAAGCAATTATTAGTATTAAAATCCATCCTTGAGTGAACGCTATTTATATTGTCCCATCCTTTGATCATTGGATGATCACAAATAATATAATAACAACACAGTAGTAATCTAATACGATGTGTTTTGATTTCTAGGGATACAATGAAGGAATATCATTACAAGCCCGAAACAACCCATTTACAGCTTCTTAAGAAATAATAAGAGCACGCATTTAATTTAGAAAATATGACGTATAAGGTCTTTCATTGAAGATACAACGTTAAACATCCGCGGACATCCAAAAGCAATTAGGGATTCATTTCTTGCCAAATGTATATTTGAAAATAAATGCAAACGCTTAATTTAACTATGCCTTTAAAGATATTAAGGCTAAAATGATCCATCAATCAATTACATTTTATCTAAATGGATACCTTGTTTTGAAATCTGTATTTCATGTATATATATGTTCTCATGTATGACAGCGGAATATCATGGTTAAACGGACACAAACAAGTGGTTTACAAGTGAGATATTTAAAAAGCAAGACATCCATTTCTAAAATGAGATAAATATAATACGACGCACAAATATTAGGTTACAACTTGTACACTTAAAAAGCAAGACATCCATTTCTAAAATGAGACAAATATAATACGACGCACAAATATAAGATTACAACTTGTTCACATAATCATCCTTTTCTGAAACACACTTGTAGCATGTTATGCCTATTATGGACCTATTATCATGCCGAAGTGGACTCATTTTTTACCAGGTAATAAACTCATTATATCCGGCGATGTCCGTATTGCAGTGTAGCTATAATTAGTTCGAAGAGGTAAATAAATCAGCAATGTTTTTGATCACATAATGAAAGTAGACAGTTGTATGTATCATGAAGAGCTCGGTCTTAAATCGTGCTGCCTCGAGGTAATTATGGTTAAGTTTATCAGTCAAGGATAATGACCTACGGTACGTCTTTAATCGATCACTCGAGGAAAATGTGTCAACGTGTACGTGTCAGTAACCGTAATTAAATGTTATTATTTCAGGCGCAACGAACCGAGTTAAAAGTGTATAAATTCAAGAGCTCATTATAAACCTATGTAGATGTACGTGTTTGCTTTCAGTATCTTCAAAAGTATCTTCAACATCTGTCACACTTGATAACGGCGATGGCGAACTACAGGGTGTCAAAATTCACAGTATAAAACTAAACATATGTGTTTTGCCAAAGAACAGAAGAAAGATGTCTGAACTGTAAAGCTGAATTTGTCATATTGGAAATCAGGTTGTGATATGTATTAAGATTTTCAAACAAGGGGGGACATTTGATTTAAAAATAATCGTATAAGTTTGTCTTTTCTAAATATGCTTTTAGGTGGATACTGCGAAAAACTTCAATTCAAGGTTTATTAAACATATCACATCGCAGCAATATGCTGAATCACAATAATATTTACCATAAATGCTATATATAGAACAATAGAAATAATATATATTCATAAAGATAATTTTAAAACAGGACATAAAGCTTTAAAACAAGAATTAAAAATGATGGAGACCCTGTATGTTTTAATTTTGACAACAGTCTAGAAAGAGTTTAATATATATTCTCAATGTGAGTAGATACCTGGGAAAGCCTAGCAAAATATATAGAGTTAAGGCATTTGGTTAGTGGCTGAGTGAGTTAATAATACAATTTGATCTCAGCAGTGCGTGAAAAGAGACTTGATTAACACTTGACGGTGGACACGTACATAAGACATACTGAATGCGGCAATCCAGTTCGGGTGTTTTACACATTCTATCGATATCACAGCTCTTATAGAGAGAAAAAGGTAACCTCATACATGTATATACAAATTGTCTATAACTGTCAATCAAGTTATATATTTGTCATGAAAAAGGCATAACGGAATTGCTGATTTTTTACGCAGGAAGGTCAATTTAAAGAATAATTAGGGAAATTCACATTGTAAAGACAACACAAGTAAACTGTCAAAATCAGTTTTTATGGCTTTCCATTCTCGTATTTGAGCGAGAGCAAAATACAATCTCAGGGAGAGCCCTTGTTTTGGCCGCACTTCAAAACTAGTACGTATGCGTCGCTATTCTTTCAAAACCTCGTATCTCCAACTTTCCTCAAAATTGATTTTGTTGTTGTTGTTTATCATGATGTCAGAGACATCATGCAAATGTTGGAAATGTTTTAATTTGCAACAGCCAATCAGAAGGCAGACAAAATTGCCTTTTAAGCTCCTTTGTTTCAAAACCTCGTATGTATACAAGGTTTTGAAACACAGGTGCTGACTATGCACTGAGGGGAAACTTCTAACATTCTTAATATTTCGCAGCAAATTTGTGGTCTACAGGTGAGAGTTAATTGCAAATGGCTTGAATTGATATAAGGACTGGTTAAATGACAGAGATATCGTAATTATTCTTTCAATACCTCATATCTCCAACTTTTTCATTTTCATCTTTTTTTCATCTTCCTGTAAAATTATTCTTTTTGGAGTTACGAGGTTTTGAAAGAATAGCGACGAATGGCTAATACGTATAAGAGACCTGTGCGTACGACGACTCATACGATAGTCTCAAAGTAATGTTTTGCATCTCCATACGTACAAGCACCAATGAAAATTGAACTCAGACTAATGAAAGTATTTCCATGATAAGGAATATTGGCATTGGTTTCGGTTCAATTTGTATGGGTGCTCGTCCGTATGCTGATACAAAATATTACTTTTACGACTATCGTATAGGTGTTCAATTCAACAACTCCCCCATACCTTAAGTACAGTAACAAAGCGTTGTCGATTTGAGATAAACCCACTGTTCATATGCAAATTACTAGGATAGCGAACCTTATTTGAAAGCCACTAATGCATATGCATCGATGCAGAATTGTAAACAAACAAAAAATGTTCGCAAAGTGTGTTCATTTTTTCGCCCGTTTTTTGGCGTATAAATGCATTTCGCCATGCAATTCTTAAAGTTAGCAAATAGCTTTATGTAAATTAAACGCATTCTTGATTTAATTTTTCTCTGAATGTTAAAGGTGATGTGTGAATAAAATGCTATTTACAAAATATTTTAAATTTCACAATTACTTTTCGTTTTGGTTCGTTTGAGGCGATTTAACATGACAATGACGGATATCGACTGGAGGTGACGAAGACAAAGTTTATTTAATTCTGATCTACCATGGCACATTATTTATCAAAGTTATCAACATTTGTAAACATGATTTTATTGTATTCGTGTCTCAGTTTGTCAACATAGCACCGATATCTCGTTAATGTATTTTGCCTTTCTATTCTGCGGTGCAAAAGTTTAACACATACATATAACGTGAATACCACAAAAGGTACTTTACCTGTAACGATCAATTGCATCAGAACAATTAATGTGGTGTTCGTTTACAACGAGGTGACAAACTCATATCCGGCAAGAACCATAGTTATAACTATCGTTAGTGTGTATTTACATGAGTATATACAATAGCCATATAATAATAGTTGGTTCGAAATATTATACAAGTAATTCACGGTCTAGTGTATCAAGTAGTCTGCATCAGGAGTAAACCGCTGTGAAATAGGTCAGTTCACAGCAGCTTCAATGTGTGGAAATGTTCCGTTTGGTTATTATGGTGCACTGTTTCACCATCGAATTTAAAACACAGGCAAACATAATATTAATTCTCTGCAGTCATCCGGCTTGGAAATCTGGCCTCAGATAAATCCACAATCCAATGTCCAATATCATAGATTCTTTTCTACAAAAGACTGATACAAACCAGTGAGAGGCTCCATATAAATCAACATATCACTTAGCTTTCATACCAAGCAAACCAACTAGGTGTTTTTTCTTACACAAACTTATCGACTTAGCAATAGAACCTGATTTCACTTTCAGCATAGGTTTCGATAACTGTCAAGAATGATAAATCCAAATAAAGCGGCATAAAGTTGGAATTAGATCTCGAGACAAGGGTAATGCCTTAACATCACTGCGTGTCACTGAAAGCCATAATATTTATTTCTATATATTCAGATTGAGTCATTATGTTAATGACAGGACTGATATTTTCACAAAAAGTTGACACACTGTGAAATGGTTAACTACCTAAACTCCAATTCTTCTCAAGCGTTCCACGTCGATAAATTATGTAGTTTTACCACTTCCTGTATCTCCATGCATTGAGTTTGTTGAACTTGATAATATAAATATTCATAGTCCATTCAGTAACTCTGAACACAATTGACCACAGAATATCAGACAGATATCCCTATATTTCTACATTAAGATACAAATTCTCAATTGTTTTATTTTTATTTGGGGAGGCAAATTATATACGGCTGTTTGCTTTAGTTATCGGACGATATTACTTCAAAGTGGCAACTTCTGAACACGTATGGATGAGCTAAGTGTAAAATCTTAACGAAAGTATAATGTGTGGCTTGGTGACAGTGTCCTTTACAGGAATCACTGGGTATGACTGATGTAGACGGATGCTAATATAATTGGTTTTAAAATGGCTATGACATGAAGTCTTGTAATTATTTCAACGATCGAAAACTACGTAATAGTTGGAGTTGTTAATGTATCGATACCATAATATAATATTATAATAAGTTGTCAAATAAATGTCAAATTCGAAAAGAAAATCGACATTGGACTAATTTAAGTTGTGGGTGGTTATACCACCAACACATATCATAGCAATGCATCACTAAAATTAGTTATGTTTAAGAAACTGAAACATACAATGAATGTAATGCAATGAATGTGTCTCATTATATCCAAAGACGTCTCGTAGAATGATATTTCATGAATAGTTTCAAGAATGTTTGACGGACTTTCAAGCCGTTAATCAAACAACTAGTATATCATTTTATTCCATACATTATACATTTTCTCTCAATGACAATGGTGCATCCCTTTAGGTTATACGGACACGTTTTCATCATCGGTAGTATGTATAGAGTCGTTATTTTAAAGATATATAATCGTACATTTATTGGTTAAATGAGTTTAATGTTTTTAATAGGCGTTAATATTACACACGCTGACAGGTCTCTTGCGTGCTAAGAGATTTGTTGATAATGTTTTAGAAAATGCAAGCAAAACAATTCAATCCAACCGTAGTCGAAGTGTCATATTTGGTATATTCAGAATATACGGGAAATGTTCCGGACAAAATGTTATGCTTCGTTAAAGTAATCTTAAACACAAAAGAATACATTCGAGTCGTGTAGAAAGAAAAAAAGATCGCGTGATATAATTATATCTTTCTTGATGTAACTTATGCTGCTATTGATCCTAGACAATGCATCTACTGAGCGAGATCGTGGAGGTTGTACGAATGTACGAAATGATTGCCACATATAATTCGTAACTGAATTTAACTTTCCGTTAGATTGGCAGTGAATATGGGTATGCCTCAAGCTCAAAAACAGAAGTATAATACATTCAAGCCGTGTGGAAAAAACCTAACATCACGTGTTATACATCTTTCTTGATATAACTTCTGTTTCCATTGATCCAATGCATTTACTGAGCGAGATCGTAGAAGTAATACTAAGTGATTGCCATTATAATTTGTAACTGAATTAATGTTATCGTTAGATTGGCAGTGAACAAGGGTATGCCTCAAGCTAAACATGTGTATACGTGCAATGCATTCTGACTTTGTTATTGCGACTTAGTATCGAATAAAGGTTAATAGAACTGGGTATCAGAGAGATATTGTCATGTCTATATTATTTTAATATGGGTTGAAGGATTGTGCCTTCACAGCATTGCCTTTGCTATGTCTGCGATCTTTTTATCAGGAAATTGCCCTTGTTACAAACTACAGCAAGTCCGCCGTGTCAAGCTCGCGCAACAGCATTTCAAAATGCAGTAATTCAAAGCCAATACGAAATGTAGGTGTGCCTTCTCTATGCATCATTTGTATCGAGAGATTGTGTAGGGTTTTTTACCTTGTCATCCCAACCCTACCCTTCACCCTGACCTTAACCCTAATCCTGCCTTACCTCGAACCCTAACTCTAACACTAACTCTAACACTAACACAACCCTTGTTGCTGTTAAATTGACAAGTTAATCACGTGACCTCTTATCAACAGCAGCGGGTCAGTTGCCTGATGGTTTCACAAGCATTGTATTATTCTATAATTTATCATTTTTTTTTTAAACTACGGAATGGGTACTTGAAGTACCCATTCAGTGAGGTGTTAATCACCGATCCTTTGTCACTCCTCTTAACAATATAGAAAAAAGGATTGCGCTTTCCCCGCTCTTTCCTCGAGCTTTCCTCTACTTGTGTTTGGGCAAGACTCTAACATTTATACCTTGTTGCTGTTGTTCGTAAAATGGCAAATATATTATATATATGAACATCTTCTATATAACTTGTGGTAAAAAAAGGTTAAGCTTTCACGAAATATTTAATCACAAATGGACTGCGAATAAAATGAGGACATTATTCCTAACAAATGACTTTTGATATTAAAAAGAACACTCACTTGGTTCACCAAGGTGATTAAACATGACAATGCATTATTTTGGTCGAAGTTACGTGAGCAAATGTTGTTATTAGCTCTAATTAATCATATGATTACATTTACAGAAATGTTGAAAAAATGAGGTATGTAGTACTTTGGTTAAACGTACACTGTCCGGAAATATTCAATATTCATTTTTGGTTTTCTCGTTGGTTCACAATTAAAATAACAATCATTGAGAGCGTATATAACCAACGGCACTTACACCACAATTAGTCATTTCTAACGATCAACTTGTACCAAAGCATGTGCAGTCAAATGCAGTTTTCGGTTTCAACCAAGTAATACACTCACATCCGCCAAAAAAACATAGTTATAATTATCTTTAGCGTGTGTTTATAGAAATATATACAATATTTATATAACAATAGTTGGTTCGAAACACTATACGAGCGATTCACACGTCTAGTGTAAATCAAGTATTACGTTACGGGCAAACTGCTGTGAAATATGTCAATTCACATCGGTTTTAATGTGTTGAAATGTTCCAAAAGGTTATGGTGCACAGTTCAATAATCGCATAATTATACAAAAAAAAGTAAACACATAATTATTATATGATTGTTTTAGTCATTCAGTTGATACATAATGAATTCTGCAAGTAGCGTTGAACATTGAACATTTAATGTACGTTTGCCACCTCTTGCATCTTCACGCATCCAATATGCTCAAATTTCAGACAACTGTCGCTACATTTAAGAACAAAAACAAATAGCAGATATCTCAGAATGGCGCATATAATACCATCAAATGACCATGTTCCCCCAAAAATCACATGTGTTCACTTTGTGAATATTTACACGAGCACTTGAACCTCAAGGTGAAGATAAATACACTAGTGTAGAAAAATGTTCCAAACGGTTGTCAGTATATGCTCCATGGACTAAGTGTGACGACTTGACGAGAGCTAACTGTATGATGTAGTTACAAACTTGAAAACAACAGCGATATGTGATATACGAATTTTAAGTAAATATTACGATTACAAAAAGTACTTCACGGTCACCGTTATAAGCTTTAGGCAATGACTTCTTAGGATACGCTGCAGATGACATTTCATTCTTAGTCATCAATGTGATTGAGTTTTTGTGACCATCTTAGTTTGGCTTTGTTGACTATATATATTTGGTAAAAAGGTATTATAGACACGCCTAACAGCCGTTTGATCCTTCGACAAGAGACCAATATGTGTAGGAATATAAGGATGACAACCGGATTAACATCATTCATTGATTGATAATGATGAAATGCCTTGGTAATTGAGCGTATATATTTAAGATTTTCAATAAAGTTTGTCCTTCGATAAGTCCTACAAAGCTCATCTTTGGATATGTCGACACTCTTGACCATTCAGGAGGATTGACAGAGAAAAAAATCATTAAAATCTATCGAATGTGTATACTATTGGCGGCCATCTGGATTTTAACGCTAAATTTATCCCGGGGTACTCCTGGAAGAACGCAAATATTTGTCGTTGTTTGTGTTGACTGGAAATATGCTTACACACATTAATTTCAGGATGGCATAGACTTTTTTCAACATTTTGTCCCAATTTTTCAACATTGCATACATGTTCACGAAAAATGTAAACAATTCATTTTTTTACCCCAAAATGAGCATTTTACCCCAGTATCAATCTCTTTATGTTTACATAATATGTAAAACTTGTTATGTAATTCTACCACTGTCTACGTCTGTTTAAATACCGCATATCATCAACATATGCCTATGATTACATTTATTTCACTGTGTATCCATGCCTTTTATTGATAATGCATTGTATCTTCTAGCCTCGATAGATCATGTTGTTTTGGGCGGACCCCCACTAAATACTTTACGAGTCAACTCTACTCTAAAGGTACTAGTGATTCTATATACAAATAAAAACAAGAACATAATTGCAAAAAAAGCATTCTATCACCTGTAGAATTATTTAGTCTAGCTCCATTTTAAATTACAGCTTTCTACATTCTTCCGTTCTTGAGAAAAGATCCCGGGATTGATCAATATGACCATTTTGCGAAAACTGCTTTTGAAGTCTAGAAACACTGTTTTTAATTATTATGCAAATTAGGTACAACATTTACATTTTTAATACTATAACACAAATTTGGAATTTGAATTACAACAGTTTTTGGTGGTATTTTCATGGCAATAGCTCCTTTGTATTTTAAGTTATGACATTTTAAAGGAATATACGTTAGATATCACTGGTTGAAAAACAAAGAAATATTATGGGCGCACAGCACTAAATCACTCCTCGTTTTGTGTAATGGTAGTAAGTTCCGGCAAAAACAAAAAACGATTTTGTGATTAATGGGGTCCTTTGGGAATCAGTTTGGCGTGAGGGTAGCATTTCATAATCAAAATGAAAGATGATCTCTTGTACTTTGATCAGGATATTGCAAAATATTGATTTTCGATTGTATTGAAAATGTATCACGTGGATGAACACACGTGATCGGAGGCGGTTAGAAGGCCAGCGTCCGGGCTGAAAATAGGGGTGGCGCTGTTTAAATGATCGTATCGTAAAATCGAATTGGAAGGTGTAACACTTCTTGACGATTTTATGAAATTTGAATGTTTGTTTATTAGAATAAAGCATTCGAGACGTTCCAAAAATGGTTACTAAGGGCCCAAAATAGCGACTCTTTTAGCCCTAATTTACATGTAATCCAATGGGCGGTATATTTAGTGCTGTGCCCCCTTATGTTATACCACTGTTTGTGAAAATCGCCTAAGAGTTTCGATTTTGATTTGCCGTAACTTTAGAACCGCAGCTCATATTTGTGTGAACTAAAAAGCAGAAGAAAGAAAAATATTAACTGTTTTTCATAGGCATAATCTTCAAATAGCCCATTACGAGCCACTACATTGTAGACCATTACCTTAACATACTTCCACCCCAGACAATCCAAAGGGTTACCCCTCCATCTATCAGATCGGCAACATACAGAATGCGTTTTGGACCCATCTTGAATAAAATAAATATATTGTCTCCAATACAAATCATTGAATTATTCCAGATAACGGACTTGCTCATTGGATTAGTTAAATTACACTAATATAAGTTAATGGTTTAAATTGAACCGATACCATAATCTCTATATTGCTTAATTTAAACTAAAATAAAAAGGAATAAATAATATATAAAAGTACAAAGTCTCGAAGCCCGGTCCATCTTTACTATCGCGGCATAGAAATACCCGCAAGACCACAGAGACTGTTTACGTGGGTGACAGATGAACGAGCGCTAATGTTTATCTAGGTAAATAGCTAAACATCCTACAGATAGCATAGCATAGACTCATAATAATTAGACACTATATCGAAGTATAAATTGATATCAAATTAAATTGCATGTTTCTAATCATTTTAAAACCTGTTTATAAGTGACTATATTCAAACTGATGATAATGGATGTAGTTAGATTTATGAATGTATCCATACCCATCAACGTCCTGCGTCCATCAACAGTACAATGGGCCGCCAAATTAGTTGGTTAATTGTATGTAATATCATGATTACCAACGATATTTTTCCTTATCTAAACCTGTTTTAAGTACTTTTTATTCCTCTTAATTTCGTGAATAGTTTCAAAAAGGTTTAATGGACTTACAAACCATTATGAATGTAACATTCAGTGGATTACCTGATCGTTATAATTACATGCAATTTTCTCTTGCTTATCACATTACACTCTTTCAATTTATATTAACAATTTCCTCGCGGCTTATAGTTTTAACATTCAACGCAGATTGTTAAAAACATTTCAAGGTCTACCTGAAGGAATAATGAACCAATACTAGGCATGTTTGTAATTCAATGCATTTCTTATGGCGATTCCACATATGGTAAATAAATTCAATACATTTGACCCTTTTTAAACATTTTTTTTTTTTTTTTTTGGAATGTCGTCTGCAGACGCCTGCCGCGTGGAAAATGTTAAAATGGTTTTATCATCAGTATTATGTATTACATCGTTATTAAGTTACACAATCGTATATTAATGCTTTGTAGTAAAATGGATAAAATGTGTAGTGCTTCCTAAAGAGTGACACAATTACACATGTCTGCAAACTCTTATAGATTCGTTGATAATGGCTCACCAAATTGCTAGATTTTCTTACAAATATAGACTTTTTAAGAAACTGTAATAACGATTCCACTGTAATAATCAAATAATTATTTCTTAATATTATATGATGAATCTGCTGAGTACTGAAGAAGAAGTAATAAAGAAATGAAATGCGAATTGATGGTTATATTCAAAGATATTCGTAATTTAATTTAATTTAAGGTTTGAATTGGTACTGAGCATGGCGTTCTTTAAAGCAAACATAGTAGTAGTATATGTAGGTTCTGAATATTAAATATGGGTTCTTGACACGGTCATATAGAATGTTTTCCTTGACAATGTATGACAACAGCAATGATTCGTGGGACACCCTGTTCTTAAATCTTTTAGATATTGGCACACCGTCCAATACACATATCACGCATTGCAAAAGGGTAACAGTGCTATCTGACGTAAACTATCAATTGATATATTGCATATTATTGAATTAAACATAGAACGCATACCTAGATAAGTAGGAGAAGGGAAAAACAAGATCCATCCTTGAATTATATTAGAAATCAAAGCCATGTCCACAGAATAACACTAAGATCCAACAGGATTCCTTACTTGATAAATAGTAACATACAATTATTGAAATAGTCCCTGCGCATGTAGTGGCAACCTGGATGCAATTACGGGAATTCATGTGAACACAATCGTATGGCATTGCGTCCGCGTTACGCGTCAATTGTGTCACGTGGTATGTTATGTTATTGCCCCAGGAAAATCATAACATGATAGTGCGATACGAGATACGAATACATCATTAACCCTGAATCAAACTTAAGACACCGCTGGTAACCCTAATCCTAACTCTACCCAAGTATTGACCCTTATCCTTAGCCCTACTGCAACCCTAATTTTAAACCTAACTCGATCACTGATGCCAACCCCATCCCTAACTCGACCACTGAACCCAAAGAACCCTAACGCTAATCTTAAACTCCAACCCAAGTACTAGTAATCAACATTTGATCTCACGCTAACACTATCATCACATATCTAATACCTGATTAACACATGTATTTACCGTAATTGTCAGATTATAGAAGAAGTATTGTTATACGGATGTCGGATTATCAAACCACTGTTTTTTATTTCAAATTCAGTATATTCCATCATTAGATTTACAACATGCCGAATATTGGCTGAAGGTGACTGAACCAAATCTGTCATTATATCTATACATTATCAGCATTCAAATTCTGAGGTTATCTATGTACATTCATGCTTTTCAAAAAAGCACGTGTTTAAAACCGCGCTCAGCCATTAGCAATACACACTTAGCCTAGTAGCTAACAGTCAAAGAGTAGCGTTCTTTTTCAACAAGGAGAACTATAGCAAGTTATTTATATTATTGAACTATATGTAATAGATATAGTATAATATTTGGTTCGCAAGACTACAAGTGCGATTCACGTGTCTATTTTAAATCAAGTATCGATGACAAACTGCTGTGAAATAGGTCAGTTCACGGAGGTTTAAATATTTAGATATGCTACATCAAGTTAAGATAGAAAGTTCATAATCGCGTATGAAAAAGCAAACATCACGTCGGTTAATTTCAGATATCCAGTCGTCGTATGTATTATCACGATGAAGTCTGAATTTATTTAAAATGACTTTCACAGTGACCATGAGGTCATTGATAGTGTAACCGGTGCGGTTAAAAATCAGTCTATCCAGGGACAAACTAAGATTGAATATAGAACTACCGAGTCATTCCTCCATTCTCGGTTTGATAGCGGTTTTCGGCTTGGGAGCAGTAAAAGGGCGCAGATATTGTCGTCCAATCGATTTAAGGTTTCCCATACTATTAGACGAGAATACATATGCAATGTCGTCTTAATGCATCGGCGAGGCGTTGAAGCAATCATCACACAGCTTTCATTTGACGCAAAATCACTAGAAGTATAACTTGACTGAAGCGAAAACAACATACAGCATTTTTTTTAACGGTATTCGCATGCCCGGAATTAGAGTTCGGTTAATTATGCTACGTGTAGAATGAAGGGTGTAGTTAATGGATTAAGAAAGAAAACAGCGTTGTGTTGACTGTATATTAGCAAACACTAGCCAATATACGGCACTATTAGACATGATTTATCCTGAAGTTGTGACAGAGTGTGCCAATAGCAGAATTGTGTCTCACTAGTCCGAAAAAAACACAATACATTGATGGATTATGTAATCCTCATCAGATGTTTTATACGTCTTATCACATCATTGTCAAGCGCCATGTGTTATATAAATTAAGATATATGTGATATCCGTCAAAAAGCAGTTTTCATGTGCGAGCCTTTTAATGGTGTAACGTACGTTTACCATTCCCTGTATTTCCACGCATCCAGTTTATTGAACTTATCTTATACAGGATCATTTCATATTCCCTTTATAGATTTTCATTCACAGTTGTATACTAGAAGAATATTCCTACATTGACGAACATCCTTAAGATACATCAGCTATTTCAGCGAAGGTCGATTAATTTCATATAGTGCCTTTATTACTTCAGATTTCAAGCCACCAAATGGTTCCCCTATGCGTTTACATGTAAAATGTTGGTTTCAAAAAGCCCATTTCCTCGCTTATGAAGTGACTGGATTTTTCAATTTGACATTTTCCTTAAATGTCATGATATCTTTGATCATTTAATCAAAACAATTTTATATCATATCCCTGAAAGTTCCGAGAAATTATCCCCTAGAGTTGGACAAATGATGTAGCGCCCTCATTTAACAGAAAAAGTTGAGAAATTTTGCCAGAACATTTACAATCAAAATTCATTCAAAACATTCAAAATGCACTGTAATTTCTTTTTTTGCACTGTGGTATTAGGTAATAGTCCTAAAATCAGGATTAAACTACAACTTTAATAATTTAGGAGCAATAATTACCATTATTGATTAATTCTATAATCTTTGGGCCACAGGATGCCCAGCTGATAAAAAAAGTTTGATTGACTTCTGCAAGGACTGAAATTAATTACTGGTGTGGAATCTTCAATTCCTACTTGCCCTTCGAGTAAGTAATAATGTGTCAATATTTGCTTATGAATTCGAAAACAAAATAACGTGAGCCACATTACGGTAGCAGTTAACACGTGACGGACGCCATTACTTATTATTTTGACTAGCTACATTTTGGCCGGTGTTATATTCAGTGCTTTAGTATGTTGTTTGTTGGGTTTCTTGTCACGGACTTATAGTTTCGGCTCTGCTTAAAGTTCCCCGAGGATAATCTGAAGTTGCGACCCCGTTGCCAATACGTTGTTTGCTTTTCAACCCACCACTTTCTTTTTATAAAATGATTCAACAATGCCCAGGAGTGTAATGAGCATTCCATGTCACTAACGAAGAGGGTAACGGCGAGACCTATTTGTATGCAGTCCTAATTATGTTTATGTTGGTTAACGGTGCATGCGACAAGAAGTCATTCGATTTTCATAGTCTAATGCAAATATTATATTAATACTGCGCATAAACAGTCATTTCCATTTTTATGTTAGATTGAGGCAACATCCAACGAGAAGAACTTTGATTTTCGTATGCATAATTATTGCAAATACAAACGCGTACTTATTGTAAATAGTGATATTAATATCATTAGTTTATTTTTTCTATAAATGTTTATTTTCATTCATTAATTACATCACTTTACATATATTTACATAATCATGGTTACTGCGTCATACTGTTCGTGTATTTTATCAATACTATCAATTACACAATGTCAATCTATCAAGTTGGGATAACTACCATATTATTTGAATTCACTGACACATAATTTCCTTAAATTTATACGCTTATTGATTATTGTGTGTTATACTTGATTTTGATTTACTTTATGTCAACATCATTTATTATCTCTTTTAACACAAATGATTGAATTTGACTCGTTCTAAATAATATTCAACATCACATTTTCTACATTTAAAACTCCTTGTCTTACCAATTTATGGCCAACAATATGTTCGTAGGGTAAATACACTTACAATTTTCCAGTTCAAAGTTATGAGACCCGCTTTATTTGTGAACGTAGATACATTCTTCCGAATTGTGTTACATTTGAACGAGTGATCATTACATTTCTTTTCCAAATTATTTCACAATATGAATGTTTCTGATTAATCATGATTAAAATTCATAACACTTAACGATCCGTCTTGTAAGTCAGTCCATTCCCAGTCCCACTACACTTGATATTGTGATGATGCAATTTGTAATACAATCCTTGAAATGTAAAGGTTTGTCATAATATTGTATACAGGCATTATTACAAATTATATCCTGCTCGGGATTCTGTATTGCATCATCACTAAGGCTTTGTTCACAAGTCAACCATATTACTCAATATTTTTACGGTAAAATACTGATACATTGTTTAGTTTTCTTATACAGTATTGATTGAATTACATGAAATTACAATTGCTTTTGTTTTCTTTTTCTAGACTAAGCTTGGTTTTTTTTGTAACTCATATTGGAATATTTTTCCAGTTTGCTATATTTTCGTTTGTAAATCTTTTTATCCATAAACATTTTAAAGAATCCAAAAAAGGTGGGAGGTGAAGCACACCACATTTGGCAATCATTTATAAAATTATTTCGTTTTATCTTGCCATTGCCACCCAAAAAAAATTGGAATAGAATTGTAATAATATCTTTTATCGCGTGGTATGGGAGATATAAGAACCTTGAGATGAAAGTCAACTGTGATCATAATGAGCTTCGTGTTATTAGCATTTTCCGACCGTTGACACATTTCTCATTTTCCACACGTTTAATTTGGTTAACCTTTCCCAATTATGATGAATTTCATTCAAACGTATAGTACTGCTAAAATGTACACCTAATATGCTTCTGTCTTCCAAACTTTGTTTTGTTACCTCGCTGATTAAGGTCAACTTGTTTATTTTGAATTGCATGAAACGTTCAAAAGTGATGTTACATTTAAAAAGGCTATTTTTTCAAACCGTTTGTGGGCTGCGGGTGCCTAGTTTATACTCAACGAGTGTGTATAATAAGTTCGTACTGTTATGAGTGTATACATATGAATGTATAATTAGTTTGTACTGTTTTGAGTATATACATTTGAAACATGAAAATATTTTTCAATTGGCAATTATTTTCTCAAAATCAAAATTACTCTTACGATATTATTCAAACTCTATGAGAGCGCATGTCATTATTGGCATTCGCATTAGAAACTATCACAATGGTAAAGGCATCTTATTTAAATTGTATCTAAAATTTCATCCTAGACACTATTGACCAATGAAATACTATTTACAGATAATCTTGGCATCAATAATTAATTCTGATCAAACTGGTTATGTTAAAGGAAGATATTTACGTGAAAACGGCAGGTTTATAGAAGATTAGCTATACAGATAAAGCTTTTGACAGTATTGACAGAAACTGTTTATTGAAGGCACTAGAATATTTTAATTTTGGGGCATACTTATAAAATGGGTTAATACCAAATACCCAGTTGTATCATTCAAAATGGAGTAGTTTCAAACGTCTTCAGGATATTACCCTTATTCATAACTCAGCGCGTGCGACTGACAGCACATTATAGCGGAAATTCAGGTAAATGCAATTGATCGTGATGGTAACTGCGCCCTTTTGACCCGAAATTTGCGACATAAATTCGTTAATGCTATTAATAATAATAATACTAATAATAATGGAAACTTATAAAGCGTAAGTATCCGTCAAAAAGCCGCTGACTGTGCTACAGACATCAGAAAAAACAAAGAACATGATAAAAAGCAATACAAATGCAGAAACATATTAATAGAAATCTCGTGGGTTCCATAAACAAAGATGACAAACAAGTTCGAAGTGAACATAATTGGAAAGTGCATCAGTTAGAACGATAAAAGTGCATTTTACTTTACTTAAAACGAACGCATACCTAGATATACAGGAGAAGGTAAACATCCAGATCCAGCCTTGTATCATACTAGAAATAAAAGCCATATTCACTGATAAACACTAAGATCCAATGGTATTCCTTGAAATAGTCCCTGCTTGAAGTGACTCTCTGGTGTCTTGACAATCGTATAACGGTCGGCTCTACAGGACAATACCCTTATTCATTACTCAGCGCGTGCGACTGATAGCATACTATAGCGGAAATTCAATCAGGTAAACGCAATTGATCATGATGGTAACTGCGCCCTCTTGATGCGGAATTTGCGACAGAAATTCGTTAATGCTATTAATAATAAAAATAATAATAATAATGGAAACTTATAAAGCGCAAGTATCCATCAAAAAGCCGCTCACTGCATTACAGACATCAGAAAAAACATAGAACATGATGAAGAGCAATACAAATGCAGAAACATAATAATACATTCAACATTACAAGTAATTGGCAAAGCAATTTTGAACAAGTGAGTTTTAAGTGCTGTCTTAAATGTCATAAAAGATATATACAACAGTTCCTGACATGTGTGGGAAGATGGTTCCACAGTTTTGGAGCACATATTGCAAACGCACGAACAAATAAAATGACGATATGCAGAACGTAGTCAAGTGCGGTGAGGTGCGTAAACATGAAGAAGATCAGCTAAATATGATGGTGATAATCCATGGAGTGATTTGAAAACAAATACAAGAATCTTGTAGTCAATGCGTTGTGTTATGGTAACCAGTTCAAGGCAATGAGTACAGGGGTGATGTGAGAGCGTTTCTTGGTGAGAGTTATGAGACGTGCGGCTGTATTTTTGGGCACGTTGCAGACGTTGAAGTTGATAACCATTACGAGGCGATACGCGTTAAAAAGAGAGGTGAGCACATGACAGGATTTGGGCTGTACATTTTTTAACACGTTTAACATTTAACCGCACTGCAAAACCAGTACGTATGGCCCACTATACGTGAATTTTACGATAGGGGCAGAAGTAATATTTTGTATTTCCAACGTACGTATTAGAACACATGGAAACTAAAATGAGACCGATGCTTATCTCTCTATATCAGTATTGAAATATAAATATATAAAAGACTGACGAAAAAGTAACTTAACCCTCGTTTATCCGAAAAGGGATTTTACTACTATCGATGCATTTTAAAGCAACAAAAGAATGGTGAAAATCGGATATTTGGATGTATCTGTATCCAAGATGTTGTTGTGTGTGTTGGGGTGGGGTGTTTTTTTTTGGGGGGGGGGGGGGGGGCTCTGGGTCATTACGCAAAGTGACTGTTGGGGGGCTCTGGGTCATTACGTATAGTGAGATCATGATTATGGGGAATGATGTATATATTAAAGAGAACAACTTTCTTCATCAAGTTCATAATTTGATATTTTACGATTGAGTTATTAGCCTTGACTAACGAACATATTCATTACCTGGTAAATTATTTTGTGAGCACTGTACAATACAACTCTTTTACACTCTGTGTTAAGTTCCGTTTTGGCTACCAGAACCATTTTATTTGGTCTTTTTAACTACTTGCGTTTAAAATTAAAAAGTATGACTAATCTACTAAGTCGTCTAGAAATCGGGTTGGGCCACTTTCACAATATCATACAATCTTGCTTGTATAAATTAAATGGTTAGGGTATCATGCAAGGAACATTAAAGAGAACAATATAATTATTTTTCAAATAGTTTTATTTCATTTGAATATAAATTCATAAAATAAATAAATAATATTTGTAAAGACCTAACCTTCTTTGTAATACTTTTAACCACGTGAAATGAACCATTGTTGTCTAACAGGAGCGCTCTACTGCTATGTTCTATGTTCCTGTTTCGATTCCATTCATATTCATCCCAATGGTTTTACCATTGATTAAACCAAAGTGGCCCAGGTGACTTCATGACTACTTTAGACAATTGATCATATCTCTGCTTACCGACCATCGATTGTCATGAAACAAAGCTTATTCGAAAGCTCACAAAATTCCCCTTGCAAGCCATTAAAACTCGAAACAGAAATAAACGATAGATTTTTTTTTATTTTTTTTTCAAAACTGTATAACCTTTTTTGTTACAGCCTGTAGATCACTACGTCCCATACGCACACCTGTTACACTATCCCGGGTGTTGAAAAGGCCAAATGAAAAATAAAGAATAAAACCCTACTTGGTCTCATTTTTTAAGCTATATTGTATTAGAAAACCAATCTTCACATATAATTGTGCAATTCAATGCATGCGTATGTTACCCGTTGAGTTATCTTTTAGTGAGGAATGTACATTGTTAATCTAATAATTATGTTATATGTTGACGTTTGTATTAAATTGAAAATATATGACGATTCCGAAAGTAGCTTTTTAATGCTATTCATACAGTTCAGCAATTAGAGTGACGTTTTGTCCTTTTGCATATAAATGTTTCGACAAAACGCCTCATTTTGTATTCTCAATAAATACATCAATACGCAAGTAAATACAATTCAGCATCGACGCTAAGTATATTCCACTCAAACCCTCACTGACAACCGAAATACGATATGATCAACCGTTCCCGATACTGGATCTTATCCTATAACCGATAGCAGTATTTAATACAACTATGCAATTTTTATCAACTGACCTAATTTATCGAGAGCAATTTGTGAGAGATTTAGTTGAAATATAAGCTGGGATTTGCTATGAATTATTTCACACACATGCTAGGATTTATTCCTATAACGATTACAGTGATTTGCAAAATAATGCCATATGACAGAACCGTCGCGGAAATGCCAGAACGGCATAAGTGACATTTTCGGTCAAATTGAGTTATTAGTTATTTTTTATGAAAATATGGGCAAATTTACACAATTTATGCAATTTCAGCAGACTTGAAATTGGAATCAATTTATTTTAATGAAAGAATTGAGATAGTTAGAACAATAATTAATTTAACAAACACAAATAATTCATCAAACAATAATTAATCAAACAATGTTAGCTGTTTATAATATTATGTATATATATATTTTGTCTGTATTTTTACTATGTATGATATGTAACTTGCAAGCTAGTGTTATCAGCTGCGCTGTTTTGCCGACATTTGTATACCATGAATAATAATAAAATTTAAAAAAATGCTTCGCCTGCAAAAAGTCACTTTTGACGTTCTTGCATTTCACACGACGAGACAATACATATAATTCTTTGAAATTAGTAGCAATTACTGAATGAATTGTGTTGAAAGTCAGGGACTAGGCAAATTCACACAATGTAGGCAATTTAAGCAGTCTTGAAATTGGAATTAATTTTATTTTAATTAACGAATTAAGATAGGCAATACATATAGTTCTTGAATATAAGTAGCAATCTGTGCAATGGATTTTGTTGAAAGTCAGGGACTTTGGTCTGGAGCTTTGTAAATACCACGTTGTAATTACAGAGATACAAATTCACGCTTCAAGTGATTTCTATTATAGGTAAATTAATAATTGAACGAACAACGCGAACGCAGTACAAAGATGATCGCGCCTAATATAATCACGCGAATGGTTGTGCGAGCTTCACGCAATGTACGCGATACGCTGCTTAGTTGTGTTCGTTCAATTATTATTTTACCTATAGGAATAAATCATTAAAGCAATTTGGTTTTACATTTTGTTAAACATATATCCATGAAATATAAGTATATGAGTACTGGCTTATAATAGAGGTATTGGATTTAGAACTATAATTAATATGCTTTCATGTTGTACATCAAGCATTTACAATAAAACCCTAACCCCGGTTTAGGGTTTTTGACCGGGATCACAATTTTGGAAGAAAAAACATCAACTAAATCGCCGTGAATTTGCCGGGATTCGATCCGGGGACCATCCGGACTCCGGCCCTATGTCCAACCCACTAAGCCATGGCCCTCAGCAGTAACTGCGCTCACTATATAGGCTCGGTTGACTACGTCATTGAAAACCGGCGGCACAGGCGCTTAGAGATGAACTTAGGATTAGCATTTTTTACCATTCAGGGTGTTAGGGTTAATACAGTTTAGCATCCTACATCCTACATTCAAATAATTATCATCAAACGTTCACCGAACACTTATCCACAGGGATCATTTTTATTGGCATATAAATAGTTTAAAGTTATTTTAAGATTACTTTCAATCAACCTTCCAAACTGGGACACTGTGCCCACTTAAGATTAACGTAAATGGGAACACAATACAGTTTTAAAAAGTACCCTTAAGGACCACTGGTCCAATCCACCTCTGTATCTTAGACCACTTTGAGAATGTTAATTTTTTCAAGCTAAGCATGCCTGCTTTTGAAAGGATTCAAAGATGGCTGCACTTAATGAGAGAGACATATTATTCTAAGATGACTTCAACAAAATCCAGGTTGTTGTTGTTGTCGTTATTTTATAGCAAATAACAGATATCTAGTATTGCTATTTATAGTGGATTTGCTCAATATCTGTCAAGGACAAGTGTAACTCACATGTATATTTGAAGGTTTATTAAAGCATGATGAAAACGGATCAATTAAAGAAATAAAGCGAAAGTCCAGTGACCAAACCGATCGCTGTACATGTTGACAGAATTCCGTCAACATGGCATTCGACATTAAGTTGCAGCTTTGTGTCTATTGCTGCGTTCTCGACACAAAACGCACGTGATATTGCATTGAATGGTGGGAAAAGAAACACTGCTGCACCTTTCTTGCATTCGAGGGGGTCGCTTAATCCGAGAATGGTGACTGAGAGGGTTAGGGATTCGTAACTGAAAATAAATAACATTAGTTTTACAATTATAGTACTCTTGTTGCGCCCATAATATCACTGTTTGCTAATGAATCATCAGACATTTAAGGTTATTTAAACGTTTTAGATTAATTGGTTTATAGGTGTAACCTTAAATTTATTAAGGGGGACATTATAATAGCAATGCGAAAATAGTGTTAACATTTAATTGCAGACATATCGCGTTGTTGTACAATACCACTACGCCCGCGTTAAATAGAACGGGTGTGGTATAATAACAACATCTTAATACTAGTATAATTGCCAGTGGATCGTCGGTTAATAAACAGATAACGGCTAACAGTGCAAACTACAAATAAAACAACACGAGTCTCGCTTATGCAATAATAACTCTAAGAAGTGTAAAAGAGTAACATTCCATTCTTTGAGCAAACCAAATCAAATTCTAGCAACATTTGCCTCTTTCTGCGGTATTGTAAACAACGCAAAGAATTGAGATATTTTCATATTTTACAGTGACTCTGTGTTCCTCTAACAGACGTTCAAAAAGGTTTACATGCATTTATGTTCAGGAGAGAAGTGATGTCTCTACATCACATCATTTGTGAGCAGATATCTGTATGGGTGTAAAATATACCAGATCTGATTAGAATTTATAAATTGTTGCATGTTTCGTCAATAACTATAGTTACTATTTCACTTGTGAAAAAAAGTTCTTCATCTGCGAGTGATTAGTAAGCATATATTGAAAACAATTTGGACTCTTGTTATTTTTTACCATACGTTAATTATGCTTTCTAGGCGTTTTCAAATACATTTCGTCATGGTTGTGATTTTATTATCCCTCTGTTAATGGTGGTAGTTACTTTTTATTGATGAAACTGGACGCGACATTTTTAATATAAGACATTAATTTGACTCTCGATATTTTTTACCATGATGTTAATTATGCTTTCAAATGAATATCGTCATGGTTGTGGTGTTATTATCCCTGTGCAAATGATGATAGTTACTTGTTATTGTTGAAACCGTACGCGCAAATTTTAATATGAGACATACATTGGAATTTGAAATTTTGAACAACGTTTTTTTCTTTGTTACAACTTACAATACATTAGTATATCTTCATGTGAATGCCAGTTTTATAAATTTGGAGGAGGAGCATTTTCGTACGAAAACAATGTTAGAAAGCTAGGCATAGTTTTGGAATACCTTCCACGGTCTGTACAGGGTGAATCAAAAAGAAGTTGCACGGGAATGAATATTTGTTTAAAAATAGACAAAACAAATTTGACAAACCAATGAGACACGTATTCAAAGAGCAACTTATTCCGCTCATATGACAAAAGAAATCATTGAAATCGATCAATTACATCAGGAGCTATGCCTGTTTTAATAAAAGAACCCCTTTTTTTAGCTTTCCACGGAACGCTTAATTCTCTTGATATCTACCCACTCTAAGTGTGCAGCAAAATGTACACACGGTCATTCATATTCAAATAAGATTAAAGCTCGAGAGTTTCAAACACAGGTGGGAATGGTGTGCCTAAAATAAATAATTAGTGACTATAATAAGACTTTAACCTTCTCTTTTTTACGGATTCTATGATTTTGATTTATGAGGAATAAAACAATTACTTCCTGATATGATAATGATAAGTTTTTAAACATTTTCTTTACTTTTAGTAAAAAAGCTTTAACTCTGGATAGGAATGATCGATTTCAGTCATTCTGTTTTTCAGATGATCGGAAGAATATTCTCGTCAAAATATCGCTTAAGTTTTAGGTCAATTTTTTTCTTTCTCAGGAAAAAATAATCAAATCCGTACAACTTCTTTTTGACTCACCCTGTATTATGATACACTTTGTTCCGTAAAACGTAGAGTATGAAGGGTACAATGTGACGAGTGTAATGTGCAGATGTTGCGTTTCATCAAACAAGCAAACTACTCTATTTTTGATATGTTAAATTCATGTTTCCATCTTATTTTAGATAAGAACAATAACAAACATATTTTAAATAATCGGTGGGGACGATAAACATGTTACTTATTTTACTAATCACTTAACATTTGTCTTAACCATGGATATATTTACTTTTTGACATAATTGTTGACATATGTTAATCACTTTCTGTGAACTTGTATTATAATATGTACCATTTTGTGACACTACCATTATGCATCTTGTTTCTGAGGAGTGAGAGTCTTTTCTCAGGCCCCCATGAAACAGTACTGTAAAGCACTATGTAAAATCAAATCTTAATTTTTTATTTACTAAGGCTTCCCTTTAGGGTTGAGCACTTTTCCATTGGATGGTTTTACCCTCGTTATGATCAGATATGTTAAATTCAAAAGATACAAAGAAATAATAGGCGTATACGACGGGTATTAAACAAATTATAAATATTTTAAACAGGTTCGCCGTCGTGGATAGAAAAGAGACAATTATGGGAAAACGATCTCGCCCGGGAATCGAACCCAGGACCTCTTGCTTACTGCGCAAGTGCCTAAACCATTGGGCCACAATTGTTACGTTTTCCCATAATGGTCTCTTTTCTATCCACGACGGCGAACCTGTTTAAAATATTTATAATTTGTTTAATACCCGGCCGTCGTATACGCCTATTATTTCTATGTATTTTCCCTCTACAGGGAGGACGGCACTTGATTATTACACTTGTATAGGCCCGAGCTACCCCGGGTAATACTTGTGACTTTACCATGCGAGGTCTTGTGGCCCAATGGTTTAGGCACTTGCGCAGTAAGCAAGAGGTCCTGGGTTCGATTCCCGGGCGAGATCGTTTTCCCATAATTGTCTCTTTTCTATCCACGACAGCGAACCTGTTTAAAATATTTATAAATTCAAAAGATAAAATATTAAGCATAGTCTACATTTAGCTATGAAATATCAGTAACCCCTTTAAGGATTATTTTCACTCACGCGAAGTAAATCAATCCTCACTACAACGCAAGTTGTAGCTGCGTTGTAGCTATATGAAAAAACCCCGGTGCTAAATACTGTCTACATTTATCTTATAGTGAAACACGAAGACACATACCTAGATATGTAAGAGAAGGTAAACATCCAAATCCAGCCTTGCATCACAATAGAAATCGAAACCATGTTCACTGAATAAAGCTGATATCCACGAGTATTCCTTATTTCATATATCAATGGTAACACAAAATCGTTATGATGCTCCCAGCATTTACGCATTCATTGCTCCCACTATCTTGTTAATCCTAATTAGGTCAGCTGATACCGCAATACCCCTGGTTTATTCTAAGCGAGCTTACAGTGCGACCTCTATGCAATTGCTGATATTCAACCGATCATGACATACAGTGCCCTCTTTATACGGCATTTATCTTATATCCATGTTTCCATTTTATCACCGCGGGTAAACCATAAGAAGCCATTTTGAAGAACGGCAGATACGGAAGGTGAGAGCTTTATTTATTATAGTTGAGTATAAATCAACGAGGGCGTACTTTCACTTGGAGTAAAGCCCTGGAAACACACAGAGTGAGCAGTCCAGGTGTGCAGAGTTTGCCATACCTCTATTGTATTCTTTAATCTTTAGCATGTATCGAGTAAAACACGAACAGTATGTCAACCTCCAAACACATAGTAGGAATATTTTGAATCAAATTTGACAACATTTCAAAATATCGTGTGAAATATAGAAATGCAGCTCTTACTGTCATATGTTAAAGATTCAAAGATATTGATACGCGAAAAGTTTTAACGCGGACAGTTTTTACTGTCTGTAAACTTAATGAAACTGAAAGTTGTCGCCTTTTACGTAAAAAGTCAGGTTTGAAATCAAATGCTCTTTATCAATTTACTTCTGCCATGCAGCTTTCAACATTTCGCTAACACGATCATTAAATCCAAACGATCAAAATTTAAACCCCATACATAATCATGGAAAAGACATACCACGATGCATGTTCATAAAACCACCAAGCTCCTACAGTCTGCTGAACGTAGGACATTTTATTACACTGCCCCCTCCATCTGGAATGACCTCCCAATTCACATCAGAGAGTCTCATCTGTAGCCATTTTTAAAAAAGCTCTTAAAACCCATTTGTACAGTAATTAGTTTTGTTTTGTTGTGTATGCTTATTTTTGTTTTGTCATAAAGCGCTACGATCTCGATGTAGCAGCGCTATATAAATACCAATAATGTATGTATGTATGCATCGATGTTCTCGGTGCCGACCAAGTAGCTGAATATCCAATTAAATCCAATAGCACTAGATATCTCAGAAATAAATATATCAGACAAATAATAATTTAAAAATACACGCATTAACGTCAGCGCAAAATACCGATAAGTAATATAATAATAATAATATCTAATTATATCAGCGCAAAATACAGATAACCAATAAAATAAACAATATATAATATTATGTTCTACAATGAAATAAATTGTCCTTCGTCGAGCGTATTTAAAAAACAGTAAAATGTCGCCCACTGGAGTCTGGAGTTAAGTCTGTATTTTAAAAAATTCGCCCTATGGAATTCAGTCTGTATTTTAAAAAAAGAAAAGAATGTCGCCCTCTTGAATTGAAATATGTATCAAAAAAGTAATACGTCGCCTTCTTAATTTAAGTCTGTATTTAAAAATAAGTGAAATGGCGTCCTCTTGAGTTGAGTCAGATTTAAAAGAAGTAACAAATCGCCCTCTTGAGTTTAAAGGTATATTATGTGATCTTTCCAGGGAACGCCCTCAACATCGAAAAAAAATAGAAAGCAGATTTTCTTGCAGATTTACATTTCTGATCATAAATCATGCATACATTCCAAGTTACAGGGCGATACGATTCTTAATGACTTCAAAATCATGGTTTTAGAGTGAAAATAAACTGTCGGAATCCCGACAGTTTATATTTTTCACTCTAAATTCACTCTAAAACCATGATTTTGAGGTAATTAGGAATCGTATCGCTCTGTAACTTGGAATGTATGTATGATTTATGATCGGAAATGTAAATCTGCAAGAAAATCTACTTTCTAAAAAAAATCATGAATAGAGGGCGCTCTCTGGAAAAGATCACATAATATGCCTTTAAGTTTTAATTTAATTTGAATTTGAATTTGTAAAATGTCGCCCTATTGAGGCAAATAATAGTGCAACGTTATTCGCTTATGTTTTGAAATGGAAGCTTTCGAGTGTGGTACCAATATGACTTGAAAATGCATCACATTTCTTTTTCTTTCTTTATTTCTATTATTATGTGTAAAGATGCCGTATTATTTGTTATAACTAGCTGGATGCCCGTGCTTCGCATGGACTCCAATTATTACGTAACGCCTATCAGAACATATTTCACAAAATGAAACAACACATGAGCGTCGGGACAATAACGCCAAAGACAACAATTTATAAAATGTGCGTTAATTGTCAGTTTTAATATCTGATGAATACGTTACAACGTTCATACAGTATTACGCGCAACGCACAATTTAGTGACATTTATGTGCCATATTTTTTGAAGATTTTCCGGTAAATTCGTGACGGTTTTCGGCCATTTATAGCTTATAACCCGTCCCAGATCATCATCTATTATCAGGAGAACATTCATGGCGTTTAGATTTGTGATGGTAAACGTTAATTTCTGGTGAATCAATTTCAACGTTCCCGCATATATTATGAACAGTTCATTAAGAGGCAATGTAGGCAATGGCGTTCCCATGAGTTATAAGAAATTGATTTAATTATCCTCCTACCTCCCAAAAACATAATTTCATTAACCCCCTACCCTGAATCACGTTGCTTTATTAACCCTCACCGCGCGTACTTATACCACATCACTTCATAATCCCCTAGGGCCCACTATAAACCATACGTTACTCAATTATGTGCCCGCCAGGCGCGTACCGCGGCATGTGAGCCAGGGGGGGGGGGGGGGGGGGGGGGGTGCAGAAGTATGTCGTCCCGAAAGTAAATTTTCGTAAAAGGTTGCCCCAAATTTTTTCCCAGTCAGTCACCTCGTGAATTTCACGTAAGTGTGTGTGTGTGTGTGGGGGGGGGGGGGGGGGGGGGGGGGGTGTGTGTGTGTGGGGGGGGGGGGGGGGGGGGGCGGTAGTGTCAACAAAAATCGCAATGGTCACAAAATTTCGCACGGTCACAAAATTTCGCACAGTCACAAAATTTCGCACGGTCACAACATTTCGCAGTCCAAAACCAAAATATTGTCAACAAATAATGCCCAATCCATAGTCTTTTCGGCCTAGGTATTCTTTTTTTTCCTTATGAGAATTTAGCGTCCCGGTATTACGATTTTAGCGTCCCGGTATTTGGAGCCAGGGGGGGCAAGTTGCCCCCAACCCCTGCCCCCCCCCCCCCCCCCCCCCCCGGTCGGTACGCCACTGGTGCCCGCCCGTGTATGTGTGCGTCTAAAGCTGCGTCAGCTCACTATGTGCATACCTCTAAGTGACGCGTTATCACAGTATTATGCGCAACGAACAATAGCGTAGAGCGGGTATGACTGTCTGGTGTCAATAAAAAAGAAGGTGACCGTATCTCGGCACAAAGCCCACCCATGGGCCAAAATTTGACGATGGTCGAAAAAGTGGTTAATATGAATATGTATGCTTTCTATTTACCCCCACCCCTCCGAGCAGTATGATCAACAGAAAGACAGGCAGTATTTGTAATAGCAAAAATCAGGGTTGGGTTCGCAATCCCTCCTATGTAAGCTGTGTTACAAAAATAGCCTTGGTAGATGAGAGTTTTAATTCATGGATACGTAGTAGCATATCTTTTTGGTTGGCGGGGCAACCGCCAACCTTTTAGCATCAGATTGCATATTCTTGGACATTTAGGTCTTTCTACATATACGTGGAGGCTGCCATTTTGTTTTTAGTATATGAAAAATTGTCTAAATTATTTTGCAGTCTTTGTAAATTACATGTACCTATGCAGTTTATTTTAACAGTCCTGCAGTCTGTGATGGAGTCAAAGCTATATTTGTTTAGCCTTGATGGTTCAATCAGAGAGATGTTATTAGACTCCCAACGGAGAGACATAATAGCTTATCTTGTTTGACTAAAGAGAAATCTCCCAAAACTGTCCAGATGTTATACACATTACAATTGTGGTCTCAGATACTACTGAAAAGCTCAGAGTGTCAACTGTGCAACTGTGTCATAAAACATGGTCAAGGTTTGCATGAAATATCTATGTGTATGAAAAATTTCGCGACTGGCTAGGATTGGTGAAATTGTCATGCTCACAAGCTTTTAGTATTCTTATTAGACATTATTAGAAAGGTGTACATTTGTAAACATTTCATGATGAAAAATGTGGGTTCTTCTGCATCACGAACATTAAATGCCGCGAAAAAATAGTGCTTGCTTTAGAATTGGTTCTGGTGATCACTCCATTTCCATGGGAATTTTTTAGTTGGGGCTTTAGGGACGCACCATTAGATTTTCAGGGGGGGGGGGGTAGGAAGTTTTCGGAGAAAAAAAAATTCACCCTCTATGCAGGCCCCCCAAAAAAAATTCACCCCCTGATGAGTAAAAAAAAAAAAAAAAAATTCTACCCCCACCAATATCACTCAATATGAATGGATACATTTATAAAAAAAAAATCGCAAAAAAAAGATTCACCCCTTGAAGCGGCCCAAAAAAAAAAATCACCACCCAACCCAACTTCCTACCCCCCCCCCCCCCCCCCTGTAAATCAAATGGTGCGTCCCTTAATGAGTTGCGGAAGTCATATATACCTAGATTGTTCTTCAGATGATACCTCCCCCCTCCATGCACAAACATCAACTTTATTGGTTTCCTGTACTATTTTTAGACTGTTGTGTTTTGATTTGGTTGGGTTTTTTGTTTGAAAGATACATACACCATATCCCTGGTATTTTGGTATGCAACAGAATGAACAGATGCTTCAGAAAATGGTTACAAAACATGATTCTTTCTCTTGGATCGCCCCCATTCCATTTCAATGGAATTTTTTCTATAATAAACAAATAAATTCTACTTCAACCATAGTTTTACTAACGAATATTGGCCATATTAAATTGAATATAATTCTAATCAAATTAATTGAATATATATGACATATTTAAAACTTAAATTGAATGTAAAATTGATTCATTTGTATATTTCTATATTTACTTATTTACTTTTTATATTATTAATTATCTACATAATTATTCATTTATTTATTTATTAATGTTTTCTCATGTTTATTTGTTTTAATTTCTTTATTTTATAAGTAATTTTTAATATTTTAATTTTTAATATGCGTGTATTTATGTATTGATTCATTAGTTTATTGATTCATTTATTTTCGATTAAAAATGTAATTTTCGATTTATATTATTATTTATTAACAAAATGATTCAACTATTTATTTAAAAGTTTTTAAGAAAAAAAACTCATTTATTTATTTCTACATTTATTTATGTATTGATCAAATAAATTGAATACATATGACATATATTTAAAACTTAAATTGAATGTTAAAACCGTGTTTATCACTAAACTATGGCTGTAATTTATATTGCTTTCTAGTAATGCCATGCAAGAATCTTGCACAATTATCATCCATGCGCTTGCTTCCTTTGCCACATAATTTTAGCAACTAAAAGCCGTATCTACAAATGTTGCTATTTTTGCTCTTTCTATTTGCCTTATATCGCAATTTCCTTTTGACCGCCAACTTTCCATTTTAATGGAATTTTTATTTGTCTTTGATGTACGAAATGTATTTATGCAATCGTACGTCAGACTATGTGTAGTATATTCATACACGATACGAAAGTGTTATATGATTGAGGATTATCTTAATATGTAATTACATCCTACAACAGATAAGGTGGTCAGTACATATTGTAAATTTGAAGTAAGATTATATTTATAAATAAAACCAATATTTCCTAATTTTGTGATTGATGATATAATAGTATCCAAATTCTGAAATAAAGCTTTTAGCAATTTTTAAATCCGTGCACAATCTAAATTCAATTAAATGAATCAATTTTTAATTTAATGATAGAATTTTGATTGATAACTACTAGCAATCTGAATTGTGTATCAAATTGATTACACAATTAACTAGTAAAACCACGGTATTACATCATCCATCTGCGTCTTCATTTCAGTAGTAATTTGCAAATACATGTATAAACGAACCTGAATGTCTAAGAACATAAATCCAATTTGTATTCATTACCGAACTACAGCGTGACCCAAAAGACTGGGTCCAAAAACTGCATAATAATTTAAAAAGTAGGACACTTAGCTGCTTCTTATTTAGGGAGATAAAGGTTAACATACCTCACGTCAACCAGTGGCGTAGCTCAGGGGGGGGGGGGGGGGGGGGCGGGGGGTTGCACCCGACGAAAAAAACCTATTTGTGCCCCCGCCCCACCCCCTAAAAAAAAGGGGTGAGAAAAAAATGAAATAGAAAAAAATTGAGAAAAAAGACCAATGTTATTATCCAAATAGAAGGCAAAATTGTACATGTAGTACATTTACTGTGCGATTTTTTTTTGACTGTGCGAATTTGTTTGACCTCACCCCTCACCCCCCCCCCCCCCAATTTGAGGCAACCTTTTACGATTTTTTTAGAAATCTTGCCCCTCCCTTCCCCCCCCCCCCCCTGAAAAAAATCCTAGCTACGCCACTGGTCAACTGTTAAGTCGTGAGACCAATGGAATGAACTTTTTGACACACAAAGCTATTAATACAGCGTGGTCAGATCCCGTTTTTTCCAATTTAACAATAAACAACCCATATGTTGCATCTCTGCATTGTGTGCAAGTTTTCCCTGTATATGGTGCTTATATTCTCCGAAATAAATTATAGTTGGTAAAACAGTATTTTGGATCAATATTAAGCATATGTCAAGGTATTTACACTTGTTAATCACCCATAATACAAATTTCCTGAGCAATAATAAAGTCAAAGGCAAAACTTAGATAAAGTCAGTACGATGCGCAAATGCAACGCATGGACGGTTCATGGGCAAAATCTTGAAAAAACGGGTTCTGACCACGCTATATTCAAAGCTTTGTATTTCAAAAACCTAATATCCGATTGGTCTCATAATTTAACCAATTTATTTCAAATATATTTACCTTCATAACCTTATATTGAGCAGGTATGCTTCCTATATTACGAGTTATAAGCCCTCTGGTTTTGGACCCAGTTTTTTGGTACACGCTGTAGTAGATATATTGTACTATAAAAAAGTGAAACTGAAAACAAATTTAGCCAATATGATGCATTTTACGTATGATTTAATTTGGAAATACAAGTACGTATTTGAAACTTTGTTGGTAGTTATTTTTTGGTATTTTTTTCTTCGTATCAACATCAATACTGTATCTCATATAATCAAGTTCAATTAGATACGTCATCAAAGGTTCTATCTGACAATCTGGCTATTTTGATTGAAATAAGAAATCATGGTCTTTAACATGTTCCTTTGCCTAGCTACAAAGAAGATTTGTTGTGCAGTCCAGTATGCTACACTTTCATCACATGACCAGTGTAGTACAGTAGCGAGTGGGGGTGGGGACGTGGGGGGGAGCAGACTTCCTCCCCCCCCCCCCCCCCCCCCCCCCCGGACGGGGAAAAATTGGCAAAATGTGGACGAAAAAGGCGGAAAATCATGTTAAATCAGCCGTTTTTTGACCTGGTTTCTTTGAAATAGGGACCGTTATGGGGATCTATGGGATCTTGCCCCCTCGGAGTGGCTGGGCTGGCTACGCGCCTGGTGTAGTATGTCACCAGTGACAACTGGTTCCCATTTACACTACATTTGCAATGAAAGGCATATTATCATCACTTCCACCTCGTGAACTAAGGGAGCACATAAAAACTCGACCGCCCGGCAACCGCCGGTTCCGTGCAGTTCCGTGAGGTTGCAGCCGGTTTCTATTGTTCTAAACAATGATATGCGGTCCAACCGGGCGCAATCGACGGTTGCCGCGCGTCGAGTTTTGATTTGCTCTTTAAGTAACTTTGATTTCAAAGGCACATTACGTTGTTAGAATCCTGCAGCAAGTAGTACAATTCATGTGACATAAATTCAGTCCTCTGTTATATTCTTAAAGACCGTTTATTTTTTGAATAACACATAGGCCCGTTCAAGTTCTGATTCAACTTTTTGTTCATTACAAAGCTATGCCTATCTGTAGTACCAGGTACTACAAGCTGGAATTAGACGATCTGCTGCTGTTATTTACTGAAAAACATGTATTGCAAGTTAGTAGTACTAAGCATGCTGGACTGTACAAGAAATCTTCTTCAGCCAAGTTACATATAATTTTAAAAATTTACAAAAACGTCAAAATTAACATTATCTAAACAAAGTTACACTTACTGTTAAACATCGTTTTCATAATTGATTCCTAACCACATTTTACATAGTTCAAACTTATAATTTCAGATCGAAGGCCACGAAAACACAAGCTTGTTCAACACGAACCACTCAGGGAAGGGCGGTCGGGCGGGTTTTTTTTGTGTGAATTTGCAACCATTTTTGAAATATTTAAACAATTCAAAATGTTGTCAACAATTTGTCAATTTTGTTGTTGAAAATTCGAAAAGAAAATGGGTTTGATCTGGCCAAGTAGACCAGGGTATTTGTTCGTGGTCTAAACCACTGGAATATTTTTATATCCCGACATAGCTTTAAAAGTATAGGCTAAGGTGTCGCCATGTTTTTGCGCTGACTAGAATCTCGCATTTAATGGTTAATGCTTATTGGTATTTAATGGTGGGTATGATTATCACCAATAGCCACATGGAAGCACGATTATAATTGGATATTGAGTGCGCATTAAGTTATAGAATCGGTCTTGCTTTCATGAGTGAAAAGTAATAAAAGAATACAATCATTTTCATTTCCATTTCAGATCACATGTCCTTTAAATAAAATAAGAACATATTTTCCGTATACATCTACATTGTACATCAATCATCTAACCATTGCCATCTGATTTTGAAGCTTCAATCTGCTTGACCGCATCCAACTACTTTTGCACAATTTTGAGTGGAGGCAGATTTATTTTCAATCAATGACTAAATCTGAATTGAAATAATTTCTTATGTTATATGACATCTGTTGCGCTGGGCTGTTCATCGGTCAATCACATTTTGCCTTGTTTTTCTTTAATAAACAATAATCGAAAAGCACTCATCCTTTTGCAGTAGAATACTACAATGCAAACTCAACATTGATTAAAAGAGCCCACAAATCGAACCACTCTATGACTAGCTCCCCACCACAACTACTACCATACATATAGGAACAAGGGTTGGGCTGCTGGGCAATGTTAAATATTGTTATGGAAGCCAATGAAGGTGAAATCGATCGTTGTAATTTCAAAGATTTCATATGAAATTCTGCGATTGGCGAAGGTATTAGAAGGTATTTTCCTATGTAACAATTGTATGAGTTTCAACTGAACATAAGACATAAATAATTGTAGCATTGGCAGTAAAATCACTAAATGAAAGCTACTTTAGAAATTGTACATCGAGTTATAGTAAAGTTTTCAATTTGTGTCATCTTTTGATTGTAGTTTGATGACAACACTTTTCTATCCACCGCAAACATTAGCCGCTATTGTGAATTTATATGTTTATCATAGCGTTGATAAACATATCAGAGTTGATAACATTTTAATCATGTGAACTATTTCTTGATTTAATGGCTCATGAATAAAAATTTAAAACACAAAGTTTTAAATGAGGAAGTCAGTAAACGATTCCCATCCGATTTATGGCATGAACCACACATGTCGCGGGATGTTTCTTCCCTACATTCAGCCATAAAACAGGGAGCAGTATTACTATTATAACTCGAAATATTGAAAACAGGTAGGAATATCAGAAATAGT
Source organism: Ophiura sarsii (assembly GCA_035610835.1). Taxonomy (NCBI): domain Eukaryota; kingdom Metazoa; phylum Echinodermata; class Ophiuroidea; order Amphilepidida; family Ophiuridae; genus Ophiura; species Ophiura sarsii. The sequence goes on from CM069456.1 coordinate 33,973,827, forward strand.
AGTTGTGGTTAATTGATGTGTTCAATGAAACGCCCTGGTTAGAATTTGGTTGAACCATTTCCCCGCCCTTTACTAGTAATAAGTATGTAAAATTTACAATATTCACTGTCAATAACTATGCTTGTGAGTTGATCACGTGATACAGTTTACCTCACAAGTTGCCGGGTATTCGTCCAATTAGTTCATTTTCCGAATCATAAACACAAATCACTCACTTACAACGGACGTTTATGGAATGCAACGGGAATTCAACGCACTCAGTTACTTATACACGTATGGATCATTACTTCAAGACGTTTAATACTGCAACGGCAATCATTTAGCGGTAAATGTCGATCGCCAACTGAAAGGTAATGTTGAATCATTGTATTAGTGTTACTCTTTACGTGCATAGAACAGACGAATACTGTATCACCTGTCGTGGTTTAAAGTAGCCAACCCTAACTTTTTTTTCGAAAATAAATAAATAAATTGAAAAAAGTGTTCTTATAGTGGTATTCGAACCATGGACCTCCTATTAAAGGTGAACTGGCCAGGACACGATTTTAATCTCTTTAAACATTACGGAATAAAGAAATACTACTAATGATTAGTACACATAATACTATGCATAGAGCTGCGATACACATGATCGTCTACCCCGGGTTGACAGTCATGTGTGTATTTCCAATACTGCGTAGCACTTTTATTCAAAAGATAACCATGACATCGTGTCGATACTCATAATTGTTTATGTTAATTATATATATAAGCTCTACCGTTTACGTTATTGAGCATTCTATCCAAATGTCTAGTCTAACCAGAAATGGTTGTCAATAATAATTAGTACGCTCCTGATTTACCAGTTGAGCACTCTCTGAATATCTTTTGATGTGTATTGACCACTTCGGGAATATAATGTTGCTTCGACCGCTGGTCTAATAATAATAATAATAATAATAATAATAATGGCATTTATAATGCGCCGTCAATCTAGGTAAAACTATTCCGAGGAAACACCATTGATTGTGTATTCGCATTATCATATGTGTACCAGATCTGTGATCAGAGAAACGTCCATCGCCTGCAGATTGGACCAAATGACCGTATTGGATTGTCCATTAAACTCAAAGTAGCGATAATATTCCGGAAGTTCTATACCTCTGAATTTGTATAATATATATATATATATATATAAATTAGAGTCAAATGGACGAGTTGCTACTCAGAGTTTCATGTTATTACTGCATTCGTCAGGCAACTGATTTTTGTTATTTCATGCTGAAGAAACAAACACAATACGCGGGCGTCGGAAGTTCGGCGAAGATCGCGGGAGCATGCGCGCGCTTGCTCTACGCTCCTGGCGCGTTGTGTTAGTCAGGAGTGGTTTGAGAGATAAAATTTGTTCTCATGACGTCATTTAGATACAAGTTCCGATCTTTTGTTAAGGAGAAACCGATTGTCGGCGTTGATGATAGTAAGCTTCTTCGATAGACACAGGTCACAGCGTTTGGTACCGTTATTATATGCGCGTGCCCTAGAGATGATGGACCATGTGATAGTGAATGATTTGTTCCCCCCTTTGAGCTCCCAAACGTATTTGAAAAGCTCCGTGCTGTACCGGAGTTTCACATTCTTGAAGTTGAAGGCCTGTTTGTTTTTCACTTTTGTGTACAGAAAGGACCCATTCTTTAAAGTGTTGAAAAACCAACCTCGATTCTTGAACTCGACACTTATAAATATACTTTATAGCCAAGATGATAATCATATTAATAAAAATAGTATTTCTTACCTCATAATACCCAAGACAAACATGGATATATGAAATAATAATTTGAAATTTCAAATCATTTAACCATTTGATTACTTCCTTTCAAAAGGAAGAAGCCAAATCACACAACAAAACAACTTTAAATGTTTGACAGTTTCCTTAGCGAAAGTACATTTATCACTCTCAACCTTACTAATTTTAAATAGAAACACATTAGTTGGTAGAATCCTATGAATAAATCTGTACTGAAAATAATGAGAATGTCCATCAATAGTGCACTTATAAGGTAATGAGTAAACCTCATTCCAATTGATTTGACTATCAGTATCAAACTCCTCTACCCACTTGTGCTGTGCGGTAGGTGTAATATTCCTCTGGTTCAACAATTTATATGCAAATTGGCTTCCTTTCACTGCACTTTCCAAATCAAAGTCAACATATGGCATCCAATGATTATCATGAATTAAATCAGAAATAAAATTAGCTCCTCTGATTCTCCATGATTTGAAATACACAGTTCTTTTGTTAATCTTTACACATGAGTGATACCATAATACATCATTAATAGACATTTCTACTATACTTTTCTTACTATATCTTTATAATTTCCCTCTACAGTGCAACAGAGCATAAATTTCCAAATATTGAATTATAAATATAGTGCCTCCTGATTGTTGTACAACAATGAACATTTCAATCCTAAGTATGTGTATCATATATAATTAAAACAGCTTTGTTTTAAAGTACTATTTCGTGTCCTTGTATGATTATCAGCATTGTTACATTTCTTATTAAACCTGATTACGGATTGGCAAATACTTGATTATCCATACACGCTAATCCAACCAGCTACGGCCTACTTCCTTTCATGGCCTTGACTATTTAAACATTTCTTTTTTTATTTAGACTTAGTGCAGGCCTTTAACACGATACCTGTTTGTACACCCATGCATGTCAGCACACGGTCAACTAAAATAACATACACCATTATGACTGCACACTGGCGAATTGCATTTCAAATTTCATGTAGCGCGAATTTTAAACCACTAGTCCCTTAGCATGGACATGTCCTTGAATATTCCTTCCATTGTTTGCGTGCATGGCTGCACAAGTATTATTAGACTTTTGCCAAGTCTGTGTACAGTTGTATGAAATAGTGGCTACATGTGGTTTTTTCTCTTTTTAAATATACTAAATGTTTGGAGAACGATATTTTAAATACTAAAGGGATATTGAATTATCTGCTCAGACCATTCTTTTTATCTTAAAACATGCTGACAAACCAAAGTCAATATCACGTATCATAATAACTGACTTCAGCAAGGCTTTTGACAGGGTTGACCATAATATAGCGATCCCCAAGCTGCTCAAAATGGGAGCCAGACCAGGGGTTATACCCTGGATATGTAGTTTCTTATCTAACAGAGTCCAGTGTGTCAGATACCATAACACTTTGTCTGATTGGAGTGAACTCTCAGGTGGGGTCCCACAGGGCACGTTGAATGGTCCAACAATCTTTATGGCCTTAGCTAATGATGCTGCCAGAGTGGAGGAGCCAGATAAACTCGCTTTGAAATATGTTGATGATTTAACTATTGTAGAATATGTGTTTGGAAAACAAATTTCCACCATCCAACATGATTTGGATAAATTTGAACAATGGGCTACAGAGAATCATATGAATTTAAACCCGACCAAATGCATGTTTATGGATGTCACCTTTGCGATGGATCCACCGATACTTACCCCCCTCCGTTTGTATGATCAAAACCTTCATTGCACTGACATGGAGAAGATTCTGGGCATAAAAATTGCTAAAGATCTGAAATGGAACACCCACATTGGTGACATTACGAAACGTGCAAGTGGACGGCTATTTATGCTTAACATCCTAAAACGGCATGGGCTAAGGGGCCATATCCAAACTCCAGTGATTTTAAAGCATTTTTCTACCGATTTTACCCCGGTATTCCAACGGTATTTCGATTTTACCCCGGTATTCCAACGGTATTTCGTTCTATTTTGTTGGAATACCGGGGTAAAATCGGTAGAAAAATGCTTTAAAATCACTGGAGTTTGGATATGGCCCCTAAGTGTTAAAGACCTGGGAACAACCTGGTCTGACAGAAAATCTCCACTATGATTTGGAGCGTATTCAGAAGAGGGCGTGTAGAATCATCTTAGGTTTTAACTACATAGGCTATCAGGATGCCTTAATAACATGTGCTATTCCGGAACTCAGGAACCGTAAAGACCAAATTTGTTTAAACTTTGCTGAATCCCTTTTAAAATCTAATGAATTCCGTGGTTGGTTACCAAAATCTAGAGATGAACAAGTGCATAATATGACTCTCCGTAGTGCTCACAAAATAACTGTTCCTAAAACATGTACCCTGCGTTACGCTCGAAGCTCAATTCCATACATGGTCAAACTCTTAAATCATACATTATAGTTCTGTTTCCAATCGGGGGTGGGTTGTTGTGTTATGCATGCTTAGTTATTTCTATGAATATATATTGGTTCTATTGTTCTATAAATTACATATTGTAAATATTGTTGTAATTCAGCATTTTGCTGCGATAATGATATGTTTATTAAACCTTGAATTGAATTTAAGCACATCTTTACCTTTAATTTGATACCATGCAAGTCTGGTTTGGATACGCAGTATTACTTAATAATTTCAACGAGTTTGGTCATTAATTAAGCTTAATTAAGACAGTTTTTGGGTTTTTGTTAAAAGTAAAGATAAATGTTAACTTTTTCTCAGACAGTATTGTTGGCAATGATGGGAACTTCCTTTCCTGTAACTTTGGTGTTAATAGCATTTATAGTTTTTGCTGGAAATTCCAAAAAGCAAAATGTTAATGTATTTCTTTATAATATGCTAATCATATGCAAAAAAGGTCAAACCTTATTTTCTCTATGACATTAATTCACCAAGCTGTATTCTATAATATGATAGTGTCTCCTTGTCTTACATATGTTACTTTTTGAATTAGAGCGTAATTTCAATAACTTGCACTTTTGAAAATTTATGCTCTGTTTCACTGTAGTACATACACTCCTTCGCGCAAGTGGAGCTTTTGAAATGGAAGATATTCGACACACTCTCGAAGAGTATTGTCTACCCTTTAACGGTTTATCCTTAGTGTAAGACAGCACGGAATTACCTAGCACAAACTCTTCTATTGATGGATTAAAGGATTATCCAGCTTTATTCCGTAATTGGTCTTTACACTAGTCTAACTTAAGAATGTCTTACACCAAGGATATACCCATTTAACCCTGAATTGAACCACTTGAAACGTAAAATTGAAGTATGTTTACATCCTTGAATTGCAAGATATCGACTCTCAAACACGCAATTGACAACATGGCAGATGTACCAAAGGCGCAACGAAGTACTGCATGGTTCGCATCTCAAAATTGATCGAGAGGTAAATTAACATGTTAATTCGGTGGGCAAATACCTGCCCAGCTTATTTTTTAGCTCATCTACTTAAATAGACCTGCCCATTACCCAAAATTGCCCTCAAACAATGGCAACCATAATTTAGGTAATTATTATACAAATAATACCGAGTTACTTGAATTTCGTCTAAATTGACCCAAATTTGTGTAATTTAAACAGTTCGGTTAAATGAAGGCAACACTTTTTACTTCGGGTATGCGAATGGGTCGAGTTAAAAGAGTAATGACGTTGCCCACCCAGTTTATTATTTTAGGAAAACTAAATCATAATTGCCTACCCTGGGAATTCTTCTTATTTACTTCCCTCAAAACAGGCCAGTGGGAATGGTTCTTTTCACAGATAAGCAAGAGTGTTAAAAATGCTGCTCTATTTACTAATTGACATCTTTCTGTGCTGGTTTTTTTTAATTATCCCTAATGAACATTTATATTTCAGGTTAATAACAATGAGGAAAACCCCATAACTTATAACATCACATAATAGTCAACGCAATCATGACGATACTTACTTTAATTGGTCAAATACATCAGCACATTTTTAACCGAGAAAGTAATCAATATAAAATCTGCAATAAACTGTTCTTTTATAATATAAATTGTCACAAAAACACGGTGACTACTGTTAATGGCGAAATAAATAACATGCCTGATTGATTACTGATGCTAATACGACATGTATATTATTATAACCTAGCAATACTAATGAACCTTTAACGCTACATAACGATATAATTTATATGTGTTCGGTCATATTTGTTGGGGTTTTTTTTAAATTTTGGCCAGAACCTAATATACCGGGCTGGCCTTTTATGTTATTTTTCTCGTCTTTTAACAGGTCATTAATGCATAAAAAAACAATAATCACAATAGTAACTACAAATTAAAAATTACCAATGACAAGACCCATTCTCCAAGCTTATATAGGCTTTAGTTTATATTAGTCCACTAGAGCCATATCGGTGGTGAACACATTGGTGGAAGGTTCAACCCGCCGAGTACACGTCCAAAACAATTGCATTCATAGCTAGAAGATAATATTACCAGCAGCATTCCATTTATTAAAGTGAATTACCAGCTTCCCTTTTAAAAAGATTATTGAAGACCCGGATCGACAAGGGGGACCCTTTACATCTGGTGATATAAATATACCTCTTGCCAATTAAGAGAAGATGGTTCCTCAATTCCCAATTTTCGCTGTTGTTATCAATAATACCAAATATTATCTCATCATTCGTAATATCATGAATAATAAAATCCCAATGTGTTTTAAAGATTTTCCAGAACTGATCAACCTCAACACATTCAATGAATAAATGATATGCAGTGTTTCAACCTTATTCTTACACTTAGTGCAAATTGGACTATTAATTATACCAATTCTTTGAAGCCATTGATTTGTTGGAAGAATACGATGAATGATCCTGTACTGAAGCCATCTAATCCTGTTATCAATTGTAGTTTTCCATGGTAAAATATAAATATCACGACACTTTTCAAATCAAAATTATACACCTGGAAAAAAGTATCGCACCGCTGGTTGAAAAGTGCAAATGTGGTCTCATATTTTGCCACCATGGTGTGATATTAAGGATCATTTGTTTGCGTAAGCTGTCCAGCAAAATGTTATGCAATAAAAGGGCCACATTTGAGTTTGTGACGTAATCGATGTAATGTTTTTCAAGACCAAGGGGAAAATGCGTAAAACAAGTTTGGGTATAACGCGATATTGAGAGGCCCGATGATTAATCTCTATAGTTGTAATCCTTGGTAACACATTCAAGTCTTCCAAGGTGAAAGGTCATCTGGGGTCAAATTTCAAAAGTTGCACGATTGTCTTCAAACATGAAAAAACTCCCTTTTTCGTAAACCCAACGGTTATGGGGTCAAAGGTCAGAATAGGTCAAATTTTAAATAAGTTCAAATGACAAAAGCAATATTGCGGAAGTGTTGCCCTAGGTCAAATAAACAAAAACAAATCAACGGTGACCTCTTCGTATAATGCTGAATGTATGACCATCAAAAAATGGCATGTTTGGACTCATTCACTGCACTGTAGCCTATAACGTCTAAATGGAACATACCTTGCGCCAAATACAGAACTAATATAATGACTATTTTAAGTTTTTAAAGTCTATTCAATATCGTTATACCCGAACTTGTTTCATGCATGCTTTTGGACAAAAAAATGCATTTTCCCCTTGGACTTGAAAAACATTGCATCGATTACGTCACAAACTGAAATGTGGCCCTTTTATTGCATACCATTTTGTTGGACACATTACGGTTCTGTTCCCTCTATATTCCGAGCTTTTTTTGACACGGATATGCCATGGTATCCAGGGTTGTAAATCATGATTCCTTTCCCCCAACTCTTTGAGTTATTGCACCAGCTGTTAGTGCCTACAGCGCTTTGGGTACCTGCTCTGGCCCGTTGGATAACCCGGTTTTGACTAGGGTGTTTTGCAGCAAGGCCGTCACACTAGTGGGTCATTGTCAAATTTAATAAATCCAGTTTTTTCTTTATATTCGTGAATTAAAGTACAACAATGAATACATTATATAAAGATAGCACAGTCTGCTTTTTGAACGAGCGGAATTGCTTGGATATAACTTGACTTTTAGAAAATATTTAGATGATATTAGAAAATATTTCATGTTCACAATATGTCATACCGAGGCATTGGTCATACTCAATAGCTGTCTATTAATAGCTTCTAAACTTCAATACTAATTTGGGCGAGCAAGCCCAAAGTGTTAAGTTTATCATTTGTTATGTTATAAAAATTATACTTTAAACTTTAATTTGTTAAATTAGGGCTGATTCAGATTTTGTGAAATAAAATGTTCACATTTCGCGTAAAATCACGATTATACTATTGCTTAAGCAGGTTTTAGTTTTAAAAATGAGCCCAATTAGGACATTAAACAACCCTATGTGGCAACACTCTCATGCCTTGGTCAAGGGAGGAAGCCGTCAAGCAATTGCCACAGCATGTGGGCTTGTCCGTGGATGGTGCAATGTAGGATTACCAAGGCTGTATGCCTGTATTGGCTAGACAAAGTCAGGATTCATGTTCACGGAGCAATCTTGGTTGTCATTATAGTCAAAAAACTAAATTCCAAAGTGGCTCAAATTATAAAGGCGATGGAACCGTAATGAGCTTACGCAAACAAATGACCCTTAATATCACACCATGGTGGCAAAATTCGAGGCCACATTTGCACTTTTCAACAACAAAAACAGTGGTGCGATACTTTTTTTCCGTGTGTATATAAGTATTTACCATTGTATACTGACACACTGGCGTTAAGATACTTTGATTTACAAAAAACTTATATAACTCTTTAGAATGTTAACTATCTCAAATAGTGTGTAATAAGCAATTTACAAAAATATAAACAGAAATTATAACCTTGTTATGGTATGATTCCTACAATACATGTATAGAGGTCAGTAGTAACCAAACATCAAGGTATTCTCTGCGCGTTCCTTAAATTGTCCAAATAAACAACATTAACTATTATTAGCAACTGATGTTTACATAATTCACAGCTAGTGTTATACATTACGTTCCATTTGCCTCTTAACTCTCAGCGAAGGTTTGACCATGTTTTGACAGCTCACAAACTACATGTACATTGACAGGTCATACAGGCTAAAGCTACATGTAACACCGACCAAATATTGTGTGGTCCAGTTTATAATTAGCAGTCAGCCCCAGGCACACACTTCCATACCATTGAACACGGTGTGACTGGTGTGACACTATTTATACGAAGCTAGTATTTTATTTTATTTCAATTTTTTCTTTTTTTCCCCTCAACATTCTTGTAAACATCCTTACAATCAACTTTTATGCTAGTTGTATGTGTATCATTTATTCATAATTCAATATTTTGCTAAAAAATGGTTATAATTGGGCATAGCCAAAACATGTTCAATATGTTCTTTCTCTAAACACAAATGGCACTTGTCATCATAAATAATTTCTACAGACTTCAAGTGAAGAGAGCTCTTTTATTAGAATCGTCATTCAGAAATTGAACATTATCTATCAATGAAATAAATAATAATCTATATATCTACTAAATGTTGAAAATAAGTATAAATTGAACAAAAAACATGTTTTTAACCATATCATCCATGACATACCATATCATATTTGAACTTTAGACGGTATTTTAAACAATACATTGACCAACTGCTTGTTGGCGGCATAAGATTTATTTTAGCCCAATGGTGCGTCTTATAGATGTTTTATTCAACACTGTTGACTTAACTACATGTATGCCTACTACAGCGCGGTGCGAGCTGATGATGATTTTTATAATCAACCACACGTGGTGAAATCATCATACCCTGCTGCATTGTCCAATCTATACAGTGAACATGAAACATTTTCTTTTTCATATCTTCCGATATATACCACCAAATTCACCCGTTGAAAATTCAATTTGTTGCTATATAATCTCAATTATTCATTTTTGTACATTACATCACGAAAATTAACCAAATCTGCATTAATTAATTTTCACAAGAACCCCTACTTGTGTGAAAGCCTTCCTACTGAAATACCAAGTCGCACCTGCACTAACGGCCGAAGCAGATTTACCTCGACAGGCAATCCACATGGTGTCACAATATCTCAGAGAGTTGGAAAAGAAAATTTGAATTTTTAACCCAGAAATGAAATCCTTTTCAAGACATCGGATGTATACCTTCGAATTTAATCGTTCGAAAACCAATTTGTTTGGTATATTATGTCATTTATTCATTTCTGTCCCACAAATCACAAAGAAACAAACAAAATCTGCATTGATTAAATTTCACAATGACTCCCACCGGTGTGAAGGCCTTGCTACAGAAAACCCTAGTCAAAACCTGCATCCGAACGGCCGGAGCAGGTACCCAAAGCGCCGTATGCACTAACAGCTGGTGCAATAACTCAAAGAGTTGGGGGGGGGGGCGGGGAAATCGAGATTTATAACCACGGATACAGCATCAAAGCCGTGGTCAGGAAGGTTTTAAAATATACAGGTAACGGAACCGTAATGAACAATAATTGCAATAAATGGCCACATAGAAAAACACAATTCTAAACGGGTAATACTAATGAACAATTGGCACTTCATAGTGCATTAATTGTTAGTCGTCATAATTGTTGTCATAAAACGATGATTATGCTTTGATTGGCGAACTATAACAACTAACTCATGCACAATTTAATATTTTTTCACACATATCGGAGTAATATTTACGCTTAATGCGAGGCGAATGCAATTAGTATATTAATGGCCGAGTGCATCCCAGTCCGAGCGTGAATATTTCGTAGCTTACTAGTTTAGTCGCTTATTTCTGTTCGGTGCTCTCGAAATGTCGATTTACTCCTGACTTAGAGCTCTTTTCCTGTGCACTTGGTCGTATATAAAGTAACACCGGCAAGTAAAGTATTCGTCTGACCCTAATGTGATATTGTCAGTAATCTATAGTTTATTCGATTACTACTATTGAAGCGATTTTGACTGCTGATATACATTCCGGAAAAGTGTATTTTAGGTCCGAGATTCTGGACTGTACTAGTATCGGTCGATACTAGATACTGGAACACCCAGTATCTGTCAATACTGGTACAAAGTCAGTGTCCCAGTATCTATAAAATGTACCAGTATCGGGTGATTATATGAACCAGTACCAGTATTACCCGATACTGGAACATAAAAACGTTCCAGTAAGGCTAGCAATATTGTCATCTTCCGGATTTGGAATCAGCACATTTTTACAATCTAAATTTATCAAATGAAATTCCCGGCCTGCCTAATTTGCCGTTACATGGGACAGGTGCACAAGGCGGTTAAGCTCTTAAACTGGCTCTGAGCTTTATATTAACATTAAATCTTCAAAAAGGTTCGGATTTTTGTTTTCAAACTCTAAATGTTCGTACATTTTGTAATTTGTTCACATAGTTTTCAATCACTTGTTTCAGTGCTCAGCCGCTTACTTGGGAATGTGTTGAGGTATCAATCAAAATATGCCAAAGCTCCCAACATTCTCAACCTGAAAACTGAAATAAGTGATTGCTATGGATTTCGTTTAATTGGAAAGACGAACACAATAGCTTTCTATTGATGTGCCAAACACTAGTTACAATGAAGCGATTGAAAAACGAATGTCCGATTTATTTTTAGGGATTTAGAAGTCGAACCGATAATATGATGCCCGTATAAGGCCAAATAGAAATTCCATTGAAATGGAATGGGGGCGATCTAAGAGAAAAAAGCATGTTTTGTAACCATTTTCTGTTGCATACCAAACAAAATACCATGGAAATGGTGTATGTATTTTCCATAATTCAAACCAAAAAACAAATCAAAACACCGCAGTCTAAAAATAGTACAGGACAACAATAAAGTTGATTTGTGTGCATGGAAAGGGGGGATACCGTCTGAAGAACAATCTAGGTATATATGACAGCCACAACTCACCATTTATTCAAAGATTTTTCTGATTTATTAGACAACCCCATAATAATTGGGAGATTTCTCCTTAGTCAAACAAGATAAGCTATTATGTCTCTCTGTTGGGAGTCTAATAACATCTCTCTGATTGAATCATCAAGGCTAAACAAATATAGCTTTGACTCCATCACAGACTGCAGGACTGTTGAAATAAACTGCATAGGTACATGTAATTTACAAAGATTACAAACATGGCGGCCCCCACTTATGTCTAGCAAGACCAAAATGTGTAAGTTTTTGCAATAACATGCTATAAGGGTGGCTTCGCCCCCCCCCCCCCCCAAAACACACAATGTTTGTCTCAGAAGAAACCTGAAAATGGCTATGAAAATATCTTTAGTAAAGAATGCTATACAAAACGCGGTATATAAAGATGAAATTGGCTCTGTGAAGCAAGAAAATGAAGCTGATATTATGGTACTTCCCTAACAATTACCCCTTGAATGTATACTGTTTAAATATTGAAGAAAAAACGGTCAAATGCATATTTTAAAAATCTACGCGCGAGGTCTTTCTGATACAAACTTGTGTTTTTTTATTTGGCCTTATGAATAGAAATCTAAAATTCATGACGGTGTTTCTAGATGTTGACTTTTCGTACCGTACTCCTTTTTTCGCAGCTTTTGATTGACTTTATAGTTATGGAAACATCCAATAGGACATTACAAATATTTCTGTGGCTGCTGATTGGATTTGCGGTTGTATCTTTTGTGAACAGTCAGGTGAATGGTAAGCAAATAATTACAAGTGACTAGTAACATCAAAAGGGGGCTCTTAGCCTTCAACATTGAAGTTAAGATTTTATTTCCATTTAAAAGTGTATTGTATAAACTTTAAAATGACACCTTCCTTGGTACATTTTGTCCATGAAGATTGTATGTGAAATATTAGGTCGGAATTCATTTTTTTAATTATTTGGGGTTTTTTCATGCTTTTGTTGCCTCACTGCATGCTGCCGACCAAAGCCCGCTTTTAATGTTATTGGTCACATTGTATTGTCAATTAAAGGTATATTATGTGATATTTCCAGGGAACGCCCTCAACCTCGAAAAAAAAATAGAAAGCAGATTTTCTTGCAGATTTACATTTCTGATCATAAATCATGCATACATTCCAAGTTACAGGGCGATACGATTCTTAATTACTTCAAAATCATGGTTTTAGAGTGAAAATAAACTGTCGGAATCCCGACACTTTATATTTTTCACTCTAAATTCACTCTAAAACCATGATTTTGAGGTAATTAGGAATCGTATCGCTCTGTAACTTGGAATGTATGTATGATTTATGATCGGAAATGTAAATCTGCAAGAAAATCTACTTTCTAAAAATAATCATGAATAGAGGGCGCTCTCTGGAAAAGATCACATAATATGCCTTTAAGAATGTATGTGATGAAGTGTTTTATATTAGGTACTCTGAGGTTTAACTAGATTCTTCCTGGAGAAATTATTATTCTAACCCTCAGAAGAGCCATTACCAATAGCTTTTTTTCTTTTCCTGGAAGCACCAATGTGTTGGTACAATGTAAATTATACGAGTCCACTCAGTTATAACATTGCACACCGGTAAATGGATTCTATATATAAGTGCAAAATTTTGTTACAAACAGTCACTTTTTACGCTCTTAAAATTCATAATGTTAAGTACAATATTTATATAGGATAGCCTAAAGGTTTTGAGAAGTAAATCTCTGAAATTTGACAACTGGTGTTTGACAACTGGTGTTGCGCCCATATTCATCATAACAGATGAGAAGTCTTGACAGAATGCATTTAATTACATCCCGTAAAAACATTCAACATTAGCTAAAATATTGATTTTAAACTTTGGTATTGTGCAATTCTTCTAAATTGAGACTACTGAGATTAGGATAATATATATGAGGAGCGTAAACGATTCACAATAACAAGGACTCAAATGATTTACCGGAGCTTCTCGGTGTATAATCAAATAGGCCTCTACAGGCTTGCATCATATTGTTAGAATAGCAACGTCTGCGCCCAAAAATCATTACACTGCAAGTTTTATCATCTACCTTTCAGCACCGTGTTCAAACACTACTTTTGAATGTACAACGGATTTTTGTGTTGATTTCCATGACGTCTGTGACGGTGAGGAGGAGTGCCCTTACGGTAACGATGAGCGTTATTGTGGTAAGTTGACGCACTTTCAATAATAATAAAACGTAGATAAATCTTGAATACGACAATATTTCTACTGAAACTGATGATAGAGATAGCCCATGTAGTGAAATCAAATAGCTTTGACGGTGATAGGAAATCAAAGTTGTCACGGAATGCCAACATGGAATAAAAAGCACAAAATTAGTTGTTTATTTCGATTTCGTTCAAAAGGTACCATCTCCACTGTCCTAACCACATCAAAGAAAGTAGAAGTCACGGAGGGACCGTTATCCCGCCTCACTTGAAAAACTACATATCTATTATTTTACACAGGTGGGTGCCCACGTAATTGGCATTATTGGCGAGAGCATCTTTATTTCGTCGTAGTCCAACCAGATAAATTTGATTCTATCCGAGAGATTTGTGAAGAACTTGACGGGTCATTAGCAAGCATCGTGGATGTTGATGAACTTGAATTTATAAAGTGTAAGTCACGACGAACTGAAATACGACGAGACGCATTTTCTCTTTGCATTTTTAAATAGTTTATATATTGCAATCTAAATTATTATTGTTTCACACACAATAGCACACTGTTATTGTAGGGTAGCTTTAACAACAAATTCCTCTGTTTCAATATTGCAAACGAATCAGTTTTACAGTTGGGTGTTACCTGACCCCAAAATTGTCCCCAACATTTTCGAAAGGGTTAACGGCATTCTCTGGTCAATTTACCCGTTCACCAGTTGTTGGTTAAAGGCATATTAAGTGATATTTTCCAAGTAGCGCCCTCTATCATTGATTTCTACTATGAAAGCAAATTTTCTTGCAGATTTGCATTTTTATCATAATTTATAAAGATCTTCTAAGTTACAGATCGATACGATTCCTAATTACTTCAAAATCATGGTTTGGAAATAGATTGTACCGAGCGGTACAATCTATTTTTTCTTCTTCAAATTTTACTCTAAATTCACTCTAAAACTATAATTTTGAGGTTATTAGGAATCGTATCGCTCTGTAACTTGAAATATATATTTATGATTTATGATCAGAAAAGTAAATCTGTAAGAAAATCTGCTTCCAATTTTTTTCCAGGATTAAAGGCGTCCCCTGAAAAAGATCACATAATATACCTTTAAGCTTAAACCCATTCCTTTTTCTTTCAATAAGTTAATAAGGATTGTAGATATAACATTAAAATTGAAATTATGTTTAACAAATCCAGGATGTTTACTCACATTTTAGACGGTTTCGTCAATCAGGTCGGCAGACTTCCTCAGTTATGACTTGATCCACTTTTCCCCGCGAGAGTTGTTTTTTCTCGTTTCCAGGATTCCCAGTTTGAAATATTTCCAAAATATTTCAAACATTTCAAAGGAAACAAAATGTACGTTTTTAAACTGAACGCTGTAGCATATTGCGTCCTTGATTGTTGATTAATAAGTCTGTCTATTAACGAATTGTGTTAGTGTTGAGCCCGGCTCGTGACATTGATGACGATCGAAGAATATGTCTACTTTCTCTTAAAACTTACACAACTCTCTCGTGAACATTTTTCAAATTCTTACACATTTTACAGATCTTATTAGGACGGAGATCCACGAAGTTATCTGGATCGGCTTTAGTGACGCCAACGAAGAAGGGAAATACGAATGGCTAGATGGATCGTCAGTAAGTTTCCATTGGCCCGCGATTTAACATTATATGGAAATTATCTTGAGGCTATAGAGATTCTTATTTTGTTATTCATTTTCAAAATCCTACCTAATTGTTAAATGTATTTTCTTCTTTGAATATCCGGGTTTTTCTGGAACAATGATCCTGTGCTTGATCCTATGATTAGTATGCTTGACGCGTGTCTTTGGAAGACTTGTTGCTGTTGGGTTGTTGTAGGTGTTTGGGAAGGGATAATAATTTCTAGTTTGATGTCGTGTTATAACAAGCTTTTCCAGAAACCTTCAAACCGGGGTGGGGGATTTGAACTTATACCCCTGGAGCTGAGGGATCAAACTATGTCAACATTGGTCTAACTGTACAATTCCACGCTTCAAAAACAGGACAGCTTCACGGAGAACCTTTGAGAGGGCATATATTAATAAAATAGAAAGGGTTAATTATCATCTTGTTTATGTTTAGCCCTCACCTGCTACTGACGCGGTAGCCCCACGCAAAAACCTCATTATCAAAATCTACAAACAGAATAATTTACGTAAATATGAGGTTCAGGAACACATTCCTCTATTTTCCTGTTATAATTCATAAATAAAATGCCTGAAATAGTCAAATTACGGTTTAGTCTTGAAATACATCACAACTGGACAATTTGTACTCCTTTTCCTCGCATTACATTTGACGAGTAAACTTCCCTTCACCTGCGGATCTTTTGTCATAATGTTTGTCCGTTGAACTACTGGGTTTTGTTTCATTGCACTTTTGGTTATGTATAATAATATGTTTTTAACAAGGGATTGTTATCATAGGAATAATAACACGCGGACGTGCCGAGTGTTCGTGTATGTATGGTCGTATATATTCAACCTGAGTGAGCATACTAGTTTAATCAGTTCCAAATTGGCGAGAAATATTCGGTTTTTATCTCTCTGCCGGTGGACGTATATCCAAGCGTAAGCCAGAGAGTATGGCCACACGCACGCGGTGTCACACGAACGCGGTATTGGTCACACACACGCGGTATTAGCCCCCCCCCCCCCCTCCCCCAATTTGTTTAAACAATTAAATAGGTCAATCAAGGTCATAGAACAGTGTTTCTTGTTTTTCGTCGCCTAAGGGTATACGTATAACGCTCTATCATCTAAGTCGCTGTTCCTTCCCTTCTTTCCTTCCTACCCTTCCTACCAAAAACACCCATGGTAACATGTTTTAATTATTTTGAAATGTTTTATTTTGGTTGCATATTTCCAGGTCAACTTTACAAATTGGAGATCAGGTCAACCGAACGATGTACCACCAGGTGAAGATTGCGCTGAAATGCACAAGGATGGGCTTTGGAATGATAATCGTTGTGATCTAGTGGCACATTCATACATATGTAAAAAGCCATTAACAGGTACCTAATTTATTTAAGTATACTGGAAGCGTTATCATTGAATTGTTATGCAGGCATTCGCATTTATTTGAATACTTCCTATCAAAATCATGATTTAATTAAGCTATAAACATTGTGCTTATAAAAGGGTCTCGATTCTCGACCTAATAATCTTAGTATTGGCCGATTGCATTAAAAAGGTATATTATGTGATCTTTCCAGGGGACACCCTCAATCCTCGAACATAATATGGAAGCAGATTTTCTTGCAGATTTACATTTATGATGATAAATCATAAATATATTCCAAGATACAGAGCGATATGATTCCTAATTACCTCAAAATCATGGTTTTAGATTGAATTAAGAGTAAACAATAAACTGCCAGTTAACCTGATAGTTTATTTTCACTCTAAAACCATGATTTTGAAGTAATTAAGAATCGCATCGCCCTGTAACTTGGAATGTATGTACGATTTATGATCAAAAATGAAAATCTGCAAGAAAATCTGCTTCCAATTTGTTTTCGAGGATTGAGGGCGTCCCATGGAAAAGATCACATAATATACCTTTAAGTCCCTATTAATACTGGATAAATATTATAAGTAATAAGAAAATAATCCTATCTTGCCTCCTAAACAGGCGAATATTTATACTCTTGGGCCCAAAAGTACAAGTTCCCCATCTCCGCCTTGAGTACATTTTATTTCATCACTAATTTATATGTTACAGGTGGAATCGAAGAAATTCAACTTTTACTTAATGGTAAGTGCTACTGCCATTTAACAGTCCATGTTTATTCAAAGTGTAGCTTTTGGCATCTTTTAAAATTTATTTATATCCCATTCCATCATTCTAAATAAGTTATTGATCTGAGTATATGTTTTCTTCAATTATTAGTGTACATGTATACTTCGGGTATTCTTTTTCGTTCATATCTTTTATACCCTCTGGTGTATGGTTTCTGATAACCAATTGCAACTAACTATAGTTATGTTTGTAACGATGGGAATGAACTCATACGATAGAACCGTGATAAAGATTAGATAGTCTGCAGGGCACATTTAAAGAAACGGCTGCAAATATCCAGGAGCTCCGAACACGCCGGTAAAAGAACGTACGTTAAAAATTATCCAAACATTTGAATATGCAGACACAGAAAGGACAAGTAGGAGACGATGTTTGGAGTACAAAAAGAGTTTAATATCGATAGAGCGAGAAGCCACTCAAGTACATGTTAAACCGATAACCCCTCCGTCGTTGCTACACTAACCACTACACTAGAAATTCCACCCCGACATCCCTATCTAACACATATGTTAACCCACTCTTTTACGACCCCTCCCCTGCGAACCCTACCCAGCATTTGGGCGGGAGGGAGCGGGAAGGCTAAAGCGAGATAAAGCATGGGCGCAGACGGTCTAATAGAAATATACACCTGCCAACCTATCAATGACGTATCATTGATAGTACCCTTTGAGATAATTTGATATGTTCATTAAGATTGTCTCCTTTTCAGGTGAAACGGATAGCATTCAGGGTTCCATACAAGGTAAGAAACCATGCGTATTTGATAACTCATCGTTAGTATTACATAGTCACGTATTATAGTTTATACGTCACTATATTCAAACAAGATTTTTGTCTTAGCTTTCTTTGTACACCAAATCCATTTTTGATTACCAATTAACACATTTCAGCTAATCAATGTCTGGCTTTGAGAATTTGTGAAAATATTATCTCAATAGAAACAATTACTTATACATAACAAAATCGCCCAATGTTTACCATACGTCACTATGTAATACCACCTATGAAATATCACCATGAAATGGCTCTGACGTATTGACAGAGTAAGTATATAGACGGACACGTATAGCATTCAGGGTTCCATACAAGGTAAGAAACCATGCATATTTATATAATTCATTGTCGGTATTACATAATGAAGTATAGTGTATACGTCACTTTAATGAAACAAGATTTTCTTAGCTTTCTTTATACACCAAATCATTTTTTTGATTACCTAGGTATTTCAAATAATCAATTTCTGGCTTTGAGACTGTGTAACAATATTATCTAAATTAAAACAATTAGTTATACGTCACAAAATCGACCACAATTCACCATACGTTACTATGTAGTATCACCTATGAAATGTCATCATGTAATGGCAATGATGTATTGACAGAGTTAATTTATACACGGCTGTTTCGTCTCCTGAAACTTATTTGTATTATAACATTAAGTAAATCAGGGGAAAATTAATTAGAATCAATAAAAAGCTATAATTGTTCGACGTGTGTTTTCAAGAAATGCCGTGCGGCAATTTCGAAATTGGCTTTTTTGATTACATGACATTGAAGAATTGTCAAAGTCGTGCTTCGCAATTAAAGAGAGCCGATGAAGTGAGTCAGTTTTAATAATGAACATAAACGTTTTATAGTGGAGCAAACGTTAACACTAACAGTGATCAAACCCTTGTAGTTGTTATTATATTAGAATATTTCAAGATATTATTTTGCCATAGGTGGGTGCAGTATGCCTCTACGATTAGAAACAACGAGCGAGCTTGCCGCCCACATATTATATGCGTCTAGCTTTTCAAGTGAGCAACATGCGCCACAATTTGGGCGCCTGTTTAGCAACAGTTACTGGAAACCCAGCCCCAATGACGACCATCCATGGATTCAAGTAACGCTTGGTCAACAAGTTGTACTGTCTGGACTGGTCATCGATGGACAACTTAGTTTGAACATTGGATGGATTTGGGTGGACAAGTTCTATGTAACGTACAGCATTGATGGACTTCTGTGGATGCCATATGTGTACTTCACTCAGAATGAGCTGGTAAGAAATAAAAGTGTGTGTGTGTTTCGATGCATATGGTACTGGCGTTATAACTGACACAGTAACGACTCCTTCCTAACACATTACAGAAATTTAAAAATACACCGAGATACATCGAGATACAGAGATTGCCCTGATTCACTTGTACGATACCGGTAACATATGTTGAACAAAACGATACTCTTCCTGACGTTGATAGTTGACCAATAAAAACCAATATGAGAACAAGTCTGGCACAACTTCCCTACAATATCCCTGTTCTAATGTAATCATTGATATTAGTACGATTTCAAAATGTATCAAATATGTCGTGCCATTATTTTTTCAGTGTGGGCACATACCATGTTACCAAGATCATTTGAATGGCCATGATATCACAGTGTTTACTAGCCTACATGCTTGTCGACGAGTATTAGTGTTTTATTATCAATTCAAAGCAAGAAATATTCGACTTCACCCTATCGTCGAGTCGAAAACAACTGCAGAACGTTCTAAAGTTGGATGCAAGATTGATGTGCTGGGATGTTCCGATAATGGTATGTGTCTAAAATTGTTTATAGCTACCCTATTCTAGCACAAAATGATATACTGGTTATGCTAGCAGAACCCGTGTGTTGCTCATTACCGATATTTTCGGTGATATCGGTACTGATATTACCGATATCTTGCAGAGTAGCCATCCCAAATGCGAAAAGTTGACCGATTTTGCACAATGACCCAATGCTTCTATTTATCTAGCAAAGGGCAGGCAAATTACAAACGTGTGGAACTAGAAACAAGCCTGAGGCGCTGCAGTCTTGCCACATGACTTGGCACACGTGGTGACTTTCCGCCAGATTTGGGCTAGTTTTAAAACTAAAATCTGCTCTTTGGATAATATAATGTGAATTTTTTTCTCGAAATTTTAACTTTTGTTTTTATAAAACATGATAATTATAGCACTAGGCTTCTAGTTACACCCAGACTAAAGAGCCTTGAGCTATGCTTAGGACAGCGGTAGATCTAGGTAAAGATCCCAACCCTGGCGCAGCCGGCCGAGCGAAGCGAGGTAGAACGGGGCATGGGCGGATCCACTACTACGTATATATGTTCACATGGTTTATATTCGGGGTATTGGGTAGGCACGATACCAGTGCTAGACAGCGGTCGAAATGGTAGCACGCACGCTGTCAAGACACAGTTGGTGTAAAATAAATCAGATAAATGGTGTAAGAGGGGATGATTTATTACCCTGGATAAGTCATCAAAGACGTGGTCAAGAAAGTTGGATTTTATACAGGGAACGGAACCGTAATGTGACGCTTGTGTACAGAGATATGAAAACCGCATATGTCTGGCCACTTATGAACTCATTAAACCATAGTTCAACATTCATGGGTAGTTACAAAGCACCCGCCAAGTTATTTGTATCATGTGTGCTTCACAGATTGTGACTATTCACTCGGGGTGGCAACAGGTGGAGTAACCGATGTGATGATGACGTCATCTAGTGATCTAACTCCAGCTCACCAGGCACAGACTGCGCGCCTAAGACTTATCCCTGAAGTAGGTGCCCAAGGTACTGGCTGGATACCCGCTATGAAGGATTCGAACCCGTGGATACGTATTCAGATGAATGATTTCTACGACATTCGCGCCGTTGTAACTCAGGGTTGTGGAGATCAACAGGCATGGGTTATGGAGTACTGTCTTGCATTTGTTGATAGCTACAATACCGTAAATTATTACGGTGGTTTGACACTCTCAAATTGTCAGGTAATAAATGTTTAAGGCAATGCTGTAAAGTCAATATTTGGAGTTTCTTTTGCATTACTCATTGAAAAACAGAATTATATTGTGTCCTTTCGCAAAAATCAATCGTAGCCAAGTACATCTCCTACACTCACAAAACTAACAATTGCATTCTGAGCATTAAGATGATTGGTGCTTTTTTCGGTACAGAGGATATCATTCCGTTGGTCATGTTGATAACAATTATAAATAATAATAACAATAACACTAACACTCACACTAATAAAAATAATAATAAATAAATAAATGAATGAAACACAGTCCTTATATTTCGCTTTCTCCTCAGGCAAATATCGCTTGGGTTGACCGGGCAATTAAGACTGGTATCTTGCCCAAGGACACAAACAAGTTGGCCACGGCGGGATAGAATTCACAACCGCGTGATTATGAGTCCCGCCGCGCTATTCCGCTGGACCACACGTGCTCAATTAGTTGCTTTGAAAAGAAACGAGTTGCTCTGAAGTTGGGTGACCCATTGTACAACATTAATATTTCTGGCTGTTAATCTGAGACCAGGGCGTACATGTCGGAAAATGACCTTATTTATGGTTATCAGCTAGTTGTCATGAGCAATTGAACGTACAAGGAATTGCTTGTGCGTCATCGTAACATTTTGACAATTACTACCTACCTAATCCACGTCATAGACCTACTTTGATTATAAATATTCGGGCACGAAGAGTTAAATTAGTTTCATGTTTACCTACATGTATGTCAGGCACTTACATGGTCTAGGTTACCATACTGAACAATATTATTATTCCCCAAATGCAGACACAATCGGGAAATGACGACAACGCCAGTTTGACGCGAAATGCTTTGAATCCTCCAATTGAATCCAAAGTAATTGTATTTCATCCGATAGCATGGCAGAATCAACCTTGCCTAAGAATTGAGCTAATAGGCTGCGCATCGGGTAATTATATAGGGCAGAATAACTAACAAATAGCAATTACTTAACTAGCAAAATGACGACAAGTAAAATGTCTAGCTTAAGTAATTGCTGAAAATGTATTGTATAATGTTTTACTTAACTAACAAACTTTTGCTTGAATGGATTAGTAGATAGTTGGTGTATATCAATAGATTGTCAATCATTTACTAGTAATTAATTTAACTTTTACATTTGCTGGCACGGGGGCTGGTAATAATTGATTTCTGATAAATGTGTTAATGCCAGAGATTCCAACTTTCTAATGATTGAACTGAAACAATGTTCGGTATCACGATGCATGTCTGTGGTCTGATATTCCCTACAAGCTTCAATACTGTGTGGGGTTTCCTTAATTTGGATTATCCTATAGTCATTAAACCTTTTTTTATTGTAATGATTTAACTATAGTTTATGAAATTTTATGTAAGTTAATTTTGTTACAAAGGCTAGCCTATGCAACTTTCTTCAAAAATATCCACAACATGTCCTATAAAGTAGGGAACAGCAAAGAATGAAACATTAACTCTAATCTTAACATTTAAAAGATAACTCAATTCAGGATTGATGTTCCTATTCCCGCGAGCCAACGTGAAGTGTGCTTGATCAATTTCAATTAAAATAGTCGTAATATGATAAAGCATTATTGTCGTTTTTAGAATCTCCATCCTTCCTTTCCGTAAATTTAGGAAGCATGACATTTAGGAGATCCGAGTATTTGCTTGTACACATTGATACAATGTTTGAATCTTATATATTTACATAGAAATTAAGCGGTGTGAAATGGATCAAGTGGTATCATGTGATTTTACCAGGATGTGCACGTATCGCGAGGGACACATCGCTTCGTTAGACTACCCGACGCGTTATCCGCAACGAAGCTCTTGCACGTGGCATATCATCACGGAATCGGGAACGTTTATTTTACTTTCGTTTATTGAATTTGACGTACCGTCTCTTGGCAATTGCGATTCCAGCACAGTTATGTTGTACAATGGTAATTCGCACACGGCAAATGCGCCCTTCGCAATTTACTGCAACTCTTTGCGTCCACCATGGATGATCACCACTGCTTTCAACAGACTTTTCATCCAGCTTACTTCCGGAGCGGAAGAACCAGGATTAGGATTTTACGCTAAATATGAACAGAATAGACGCGGTGACAGCCATTCATTGACACCAAATCAAGGTTAGATATAGATGTAATCGCACTATTAGTGACTATCTAATCAAAACTACCATGACTACATGGTCCTATTGCATAAAACGTAAGACTTACCTTTAACCCCTAGGTCCACTCTTACCAGCCAGATCCTTTGGGAATATCTCAAGGTTTAGATTTCTCCATCTTATCTCTGTGTCATCTGTCAATAAATGAACAGTTGTAAGCCAGTTTGATTCGATTTTGATATCATTTGGGTCCTGTGGGAATGTGTGGCGCAGTGGGTAGAGCGCCGGACTCTTAAAGGTTGTGGGTTCGAGTCTCGCTGTGGTCAACATGTTGTGCTCTTGAGTAAGGCACTTTACCGCAATTACTCCTCTCTACCCAGGTGTATTTTGAATGGGTACCGGCATTCTTCAGTGCTGGGAAGGAAATAGACTCGCGGTGGAGGAGGTGTAGCGAGCCCCACACAGCAATATTATAAAAAGGAGTGAGTCTAGCCCTATCGCTTTGAAAGAGAGATGGGCACTCCGCTCCTGGAATTACATGATCGACCGCCTTTACCTTTACTACAGACGACCCTGGATAACACAATAAAATGTTCTTAGATCATCTGTAGGAAGATTGTTTAAGAAATGTGTGAGTTGATCTTGATAGACCCTAGATCATATAATTGGACTCTTCTTTATAACACTCAACTTAGGAATAATGATTTAACATTCGTATTGACTAGGCACAAGAAGAGTTAATAATAAGTTCTCTTAACACTTTCCACGCGGCAGTCGTCTGCAGACGACATTTCCAAATGTTCATAAAAGGTTTAAATAATCACCATGAGATATGCATTCAAATAAGTATAAACATGCCTAATATTATTCTCGAGATAAGACTTTGAAAGTTTGGCAAGATTTCTGAAAAATCTGTTTTGAATATGGTAAAAGTAATAGCCGCGTGGGAAGTGTTAAGATTAACCTTGATGTTATGCAATAGGGCAATGGCCCTGGTACGCTTAGCAAATCTACTCAAGTTCCAATAAAACTTAGTCGTTTTTTTAAGGCCGCACTGCTATACCAGTACGTATGGCCCATACGCATAATTGACGTTTACGTAAATTGTATACGCTTATGTAATATTGTGCTTCACCATACATAATAAAGCACCAATACAAATTTAACCAATACAAACATTTCGATAATTCTATAGAATTATCTGCATCGATCTCAGTTCAGTTTATTGCCGTTTGTACGCAATACAAGATATCATTTGGAATATTATCTGCACCCAATACAGAAGTACATACAAATATACATGGGATTGAGATACACAAATTTGTATGACAGGTTATAATATATTTATCTAGATTAGCTTTATTCCGTTATAACGCCCTCAACGGATTAAAGCGGATGACAAAATAGTTTAAGAATATAGGAGTTTACATCTAATTGAGATTTATAGACGGGATGACAGGAATGTTTATAAACAACAGCAACGGTTGAAGGGACCGGACTGTCGTTACATGCTTGAGGGAACAGAATATGACCACAACACTGTCCACTATGCCTTATTGCCCTTTGTAATGCTTTGGCGCGAGTTTTAAAAGCACGGGTCCTAAACAAAACTCAAGTTCGCTAATACACGGCAGTAGAATTCACAATTGCTTTTATTGATCTATCATTTATTTCAGGCGACAGCAGGAACATAACCAGAAATAGGTGTTTTTTAAATCCCAATCTAATAAATAGTTACTATAGAAATCTCAGTATACATACATTGTAGGAAAAAATCTTGGAAAATAACAACATGTTAAACGCCAAACCTAATCTACCAACAAGCAACCCGGTATGAGATGTTGTCGAACATTCAGTTGTTGCTTTGATACCAATTACTCTACTTTGGATACCATTGAAAGTTACAAATGCCCGGCCTGGATTGAACAAAATCAAATCGTGAGATTTCAATACTTAGCCAATTTGTCAATGTGAAAGATAACAATTAATTTCAGATCGACTTTGCCCTAGAAATTGGAAAACGTTCAAAGGGAATTGTTACCGGTTGTTTACCTTCAACGGGTCGCTGAATTGGCTTGAAGCAGAGGAGATGTGTTTATCTGACGAGGCCCATCTTGTGAGCATTCGAGACGGTGACGACATGGAGTTTATTCACTCATTAATTGTGGATCAACTCGAGAATCTCGTTGTTCCTCCTATAAAAACGTATATCGGTAAGAACTGTTTAAGTATATTACAAAGAAATTAATTTATCACCGTGAAACAAGTAGGCCTAATATTATCAAGAAACTTTAATTTGAAAGTTTGCCGAATTTGTTGATATGGGTTTTTTTTACAAACTAAGAGTTGTCCAAATTGGTGTTCATAATGTTCCCATCCCTTAATCTTAGATGATTTATTACCGGCGAAATGTCAAATCACTGGTCCAAAAGTGTTAAGGGATGGGAACATTAGTATGACAAACAAGGATAGCCAAGTGGTAAAACCGATCCACTTAAGTAATAAATGTCAAGCGGCAAGTATCAATCTGACTTTATCAGAGGGTTGACTAGCTTCCAGGTCAAGTACTGATCATTGACGGAACTCGTATCGTTACAGTCTGTAAAAACCCTATGAGTGTATCGTTGCTATTCAAAAATTAAGATGGATATAATCATCGGAAGGCTATATAACAGAAGTGTGTCCATTGAAAATGTAACTATTCAACTGACGTTGACTGTTTTTTGAACACCCATATATATGTTGTCTAATGAAACATTGAATCTCGTATTTTGCATAACGATATACTTGTCGTGTTATTCAACAAGGCCTTGGATTGGAACGAGGCTCATGGAAACATAGTTGGGTTGACGGAAGACCATTAAGCTACACTGATTGGATAGCCCCTTTAAGGTACGTAAAATAATATAGGAATTGTGAATATTTTGCCTAATTATTTATTTCCATCTACCAGTTTCATTTGCCTGCATCTCGACGAGAGATGTATCTAGTTTTGGTATTTTTTTTAAAAACATGATTGAAATTATGACACGGTTATGTAGTTGTACATACCATACCCTTGATTGAGTCAAAGACCAATTACGTCCGTTAAAACGAGTGTTTAAGGCGCATGTTTTACATGACATGATCACTTAAATTTCAAAATAACACACGTACATGAAGTGTTCAAAAGAAGTAAATCCCCCGCCCCCCTAAAATTAGATCACGTTTGTTGGCATAGCTCCACACACATTTAGACCTTTTGAGTAATTGAAACGCTTATGAAAAGGAAATACGCTAGGCTACCCATAGCAATTTGTTTTCTTTTCAATAGCATGTTAACTTTTCCCAAAACAGTCACATTTCCTCAAGATAATGTCTTTAGAAAAAGTGGGTTTATCCTGTATAAGACAATGCGGAATTAACCTAGCACAAAGTTCTCTATGGACTGATTATAGGATTATACATCTTTTTCCGTAATGAGGACTATACGTGTCTAACTTATTAATGTCTTACACCCAGGATACACCAAAAAGTGGCACTTTTCAAGATCCTATACAAGGAAGATACAACACTGTTTCCAGTGCTGTTTTAATCAAGTTTCTTTATTTTCAATTGTCTCTATAGCTGCTCTGTGTATATGAAATATATTATATGAAATATGTGAATAGTCAACAGAGTCCACAGTTCACGTCAATATCTTACCTGCGTTGTTGAAAAGTGCCACCTTTCGGAAATCATTTTAGGGAAATGTGACTGTTTTTGGAAAAGTAAACATGGTATTGACAGCCAAGCGTTTTCACTTTTTATAAGTGTATCAATCTCCCACAAACGGCTAACTGTGTGTGGAATTATGCAAACAAATCATATATGATCTTGAAAACATCAATTTGGGTAAATGTGACTATTTTGTAATATAAACACGATATTGAAAAGGAAAAACTGTCTATAGGTTTTTCTTTTCATAAGTGTGTCAATATCTCAAAACGTCCAATTGTGCGTGGAGTTATTCAAACAAGCGTGATCTAGTTTTTAAGGGGGAGGGCTTACTTCTTTGTACCCCGTAGTCTTAAATAGATAAGTATACTCAAATTGTAACTTCTCTTTATACGTAAAATAGGATTGTAAATTATTTTACCTTGTTTTAATAGTTATTTGCTTCAAGACACCTTTTATTCCCTCCAGTTACATTTATGACATACTTGTCACTTATGAACATTTTCAGTAAATAATAACTGCCAAGGCTTCTGATAATATGACTCGGATCAACATTGCCTCCGGGGAGAGGGCGGGTTTTTCCGTAATTAGGACAACGTGTGCCAACCTTTTTTTCCTTGATTGTCTGAGTCCTTTGTTAAAAAAAATCATCTGTGTTGAGTCTTTTGGCTATAACATGAGATTAAACAAAGATTTCTTCACCAGATTTGGAGGATAGGTTATAACATTGGTCACGTGTTCAAATGTTTTGCATCAACGTACTTTTAGGGACCGGTCATTTTTATATACGGAGGTATTTTTTTCACCTAAAATGCCCGTGAAACTATAGACCTGACCAGTTATTCAAATTCAGATGGATGTTCGATCTCATATATCATCAGCTAAACGTTGAGAAAACATATTTCCGTCGTTTATATATATCTCAAGACCAGTATCTATATCTATATATCTTAATACCAGTGTCTATATAACTTAAAAATAAAGACCCAACATGAAATATGCCTGTTTTGTTTTGACAATAAATCAAAGTTGTCAAGCCATGCGTCAACCGTAACATTACGCCCATATATAAGAATGAGTACATCTGCACTCTTTGAATTAACATGATTAAGTATAACAAAACGATACCAAAATCAAGGACATTATAATTCAAGAAATAGAAGACATAATAATGATAGTGCCGATTAAAACAAATAATGCAAATCATGATTGTTAGAAAAAAGAAGCAACAAATAATTAATTATCGAATAGAAACTTAGACAAGGATTCGAACCCGGGCAGCGGCGTGCAAGTCTCATATGTTAACCACTACACCAACCGGGCATGTGTGCATGTTATAACTGAATTATACGCTATCAATACTCGTGTATTGTCATCGCAATGGTGAATCAATATCAACGGTTCACCATAGCAAATCATAAAATGTGCCATTGTTACGAAATACAGAACTGATTTTTCAATGGATAAGGGATTAGAGAACAAACACCGTTCGTATAGACCCTTTTTAAGCAAAGATAAATCACCACATGCCTACCTTTGAACGGTTCACCAGTGCTGAAATAAAAAAAATCTATAGTCATTTATGTTTTATTTCAGCAGGATGAACCGTTCAAACATACCGAAGATGCGACGCATTTCTTATAAAAGATAGCCTATTCGTTTCACATTGTCCACTAAGCACTAATCCATTGAGAATAAAAGTTTTGCATTTCAAAATAATGAGAAATTTGATGAGTTGTTATGGTGTACCGTTGCAATGATTCACCGCTGCATTAACAATGCACGTGTATTGATAGCGTATAATTCAATTACAACATGCACACACACCCGGTTGGTGCAGTGGTTAACATATGAGACTTCCACGCCGCTGCCCCAGTTTCGGATCCGTGCCCACGCTTCTATTTTTCATCTTCTTGTGTGTGCTTTTAAGCTTATTTCTAAACGATCATAAAGTCCATTTGTTTAGATAATCGGTACGTTATCTTAGAGTTTTGTCTCCATGGCGCATTATTTGATATATGTGACTTTATTTATTTGCCATAATTTCATATTTTAATGATAAGAACATAACATGTCATTGTGTCATTAATTGCTATATAGTAATGTTTGCATGAACTATAACAATGGCAAGGCCTAGTATACACCTATAGTCGCACACAATTAACATACAGAGACAGCGTTAGTAAATAATGACCAGTCCCTAATACACAAAGTGACTTTTCGTTCTTCTATCTTTGTTTGTATTAGCCATTTTGTATGTGGCTTTATTTATTTTGTAAATAAATGTTATTATTATTATTTTCCATGATTATATATTTTAATACTAGGAACATAACATGGCATTGTGTCATTAATTGCTATCTTCTGATGATAGTAATGTTCGCATGAACTATAACAATTGAAAGGCCTATTATAGACATATAGTCGCACATATTTAATATACAGAGAGAGCGTTAGTAATTAATGACTAGTCCTTAATACACTTTTGTCTGACTTTATATGCCGTTTTATCACATGTTGATAGGAAATCAATTTATACATATACGAACTCTAATTGTTCTTCAATATTTTGTTTCATATCCATAAAAATAAATTGTAAAAATAACATGTTTTGACGTATATGTTGCTTAAGTATTGACTAACCAATCCCTAAATGACGTAATTGATACTTGTTACTTTTAGGGAATGTTTACAATATAGCCTAAACAAATTGTGCAAAACCTCATTAGCATTGGACATTTGGTTGTAAAGTTATAGCCACAAAAAAAAAACAGATGGTGAATTTAGGATTTCACTCAGACAATCATGGAAAAAATAGTTGGCACAACTTATTACAACTATCCCTGTGCTCGCAATTAAGATCAGACTTGGGACATAGCACTGTTTAATAGAAAGCAAAATTCTTCCCTTTCTTATATCCCACATAACATTGATCTTCGGCCCACAGTGGGCCCTTATTGGGCCCTTACTATTTCGTCCAATTTGGCCCGTACTGTGGGCCGAAGATCGATGTTATGGGGATCCTTCCCCACCCCACATCAATCAATGTTGGGGGAACTGCCAAGGCTTCTGATAATATGACTCGGATCAACATTGCCTCCGGGGAGAGGGGCGGTTTTTTTCCGTAATTAGGACTAAGTGTGCCAACCTTTTTTTCCATGATTGTAGCTTATGATATTATTATCATCATTGTACAGTGTGGAGAGATGGTCAGAACGACAGCCTGATGGCGGTAGACTAGAGTCTTGTGTTATCATCGACTTAGCAAACGTACATTCCACGGATCACTGGTACGATGTACCGTGTGTCTCGAATAATGACGCTCATCAATTCATTTGCATGAAACCGAATAATGGTATGATGTGATTGTTTCAATGTTTTAAGTGAAAGGATGGGCAGGGATATTTATATATACAATGTTCGTTGCTTGATATTAATAGTGTATTAGTATCAGTCTCTAAGAGTTGACGAATTCGAATTTCGGGGAAATCCTTGACGGTCTCTAACTTTTTGTCTAAATATCCACATAACACTACAATACTACAAAGCCTTGTCGTATGTTTAAGTGATCCTTTTATATATATATATATATATATATATGTATTTTATACCATAGCGAAGGTATAACATTGATGGTTGCCTTGTCATTTTGTTTATTTTATATTCCTATATTGGGTGTAGTTTTGAATGTTAATTTGATTGGTTTTCAGATGATTTCCCGCCATTACGTACTATATTATGAGACAAAAGTATACATATTTTGGCAGGGCTTGATTTATATCTTCAGTGCGCATGGTCATCGCGTTTATATGTACAATGGCGTCCTACACAAAGTTGCAAGCGTATGCGTTGTGCGTATAACGCAGCGTGGGGTAAGTTGCCGTGGGTGTGTGATAACACTGCGAGTATAGTGCGGTGGTCATTAACTAAGACCCAGAAATGATACAGCCTGTACATTATGAGACCAAACGCATATAGCAAATCAGCTAGGAACTAGATGTTATTCTCTAAACTTCATCCCAGTGTTTATTGTTAAATTTACATTATTATTATTTCTTTTTAGGAAGTGATGACGTAGCAAAACATCCAGTGATCGACTTTGAAGAATCAGGTAAAAAAGATCATCGTAGTATTGCTATTTAGTCTATGAAACTCAATTGGTTTACTATATAACTGACTAATGTAGTCAGTTTACAATACTTCATAACCTGATCATGTGTCAGATTAGCTTTATTCCGTAAACAGCGCCCCCATTATGGAATAAAGCGCAATAGCACTGACAAAAAGAATCTAGGCCATCCAATATTTATAGTGTAGGCTAGTTAGTAGAGTCATTATCTTGGATTCCGTGACCATTTTCTTCCTACCTTAGTTTCTTAGTGAATTTGTCAACTAGAACCATTTTAAAAGAAAATGAGCTCCCATGCATTTCTCAAAAGTGGCGGGAACATTCTTTTATAGCGCAAATTCCAAAATGGCCGCCATACAGGGGCCCAAAATTAAAATGGCTTTAATTAAGCTAAAAAGCACACCAAATTGTTCGGCTGAGCACAATGATTCCGAAAAAGTATAGTTTGCACTACTTCCGATGTTTGGTTAACGAGTTATCGGGTAAAACGTAAAAAGGTCATTGACCTTTACATATGGGGTCAAAATTTAAACTTGGTCCGATTTAAAAAAATGATATCTCAAATTGTTCGTCTGATTGCAAGGATTCCAGAAATGATAGTTTTTACCACCTAAAGTGTCTGTTGTACCTTATAAAGGGGTCAAAAGGTCAGATTCTATATAGGTCGGTATACCTTGACCTTTTCACCTACACAAAATATTCCCGGTGGTAAAACCCTATTTCTGGAATCCTTGTGATCATACGAACAATATGAGATATTGTTTTTCAAAATCGGAGCAAGTTAAAATGTTGACCCCATATGTAAAGGTCAACGACCTTTTTACGTTTTACCTGATAACTTGTTAACCAAACATCGGAAGAAGTGCAAACTATACTTTATAAGACCAGGTTGATAAACTATATAAGACCAGGTTGATAAAACAAATGATCAATATTACGATTATTTCTTGGACCAAGTGCCGATTTTGGCTGAGTTGGTACCATGTGTAGGGGCAAAGCCACAGTGGTACTAGTCTGCTTCGTATACCGTGTATTTCACTGTCACACAATCGAACAACACCCTCGGATACTTCGCCTTGCGAAAACCGCTCCCATCCGAGAACCGACCAATACACTTGTATTTGGTCGGTTCTTATTTGGCCGGTTCTCGGATGGGAAGTATCAGAGGGTGTTGTTCGATTGTGTGACAGTGAAATTATAAAAGGTATACAAAGTTGACTACAGTGGTACCAACTTCTTCCTAACCATCTACGTTAACTAAAAGTGCTTGCTATAGATGGGGTGACATGTGACGTCACACCGGGCAAAACGTGGCTAGTTGCTATTGTTCTTTGCCCGGCAGTTTGCGCACGCATCCTGTTTTGTTTAGGACCCGTGCTTTTAAAACTCGCGCCAAAGCATTATAAAGGGCAATACGGCATAGCGGACAGTGTTGTGGCCATATGCTGTTCCCTCAAGCGTGTATCGACAGTCCAGTCCCTTCGCCCGTTGCGTTTGTTGATAAACATTGGATGTAAACAACGGTCACCTCATCTATACTACATTGTGCAGCTTCAGGCCACCATCAGAGGTCAAGTGTTATATAGAAGACAAATTACCAAAAATGCTCGGATTGTATATCCGTAATATATAATTATCAAATTGTTCCTGAGATCATAAGGAGCACAAGTCAAGTTAGGAGCACAAGTCAATGATAGAAGTTAATGTCCAAGTGTACTAGATTTGACCCTACACATGGTATAAAAAATCACGTCTGTTAAGGACTAGAATCGATATCATGTACACATGTCATTATTATCTTCAATTATTATCAGTTTTAAATGTTCTTCAATGATTGATTACAGATAGCTGTCCTAACAATACGGTGATGTGCAACAACGGTGAATGTATGCATAGTGTGTACGCTTGTGAAGAACCTGGACATTGTCTCCCTAAAACACAATGTAATAAAGGTATGCCAACCTTCAGATTATATCCGCCACATTTTATAGACCAGGATTGGTATAAAATGAAACTCACATACATTATGAAACTCACACACATGATGACAATTTTTTTTTAAAGTTTCTCTAAAGCGTTTGAATATCGGAATGTTTCAAAAGTCGTATACAATATCCTTATTTTATATCTTAGTATCGAATCCTTAGAAACGGGTAAAGATTGCCTGATGCGGTCACCTATATAGAACAGAAGTTTCAAAATTGACTGTGGAATGTTATAATTTGACAGATTTAATTCCAGATGTGCCCGACGACATCTATAACGCTGTAACTTACAACTACACCTACGATATTATTGGTATTGTTCTCAGTTCACTTTTGTGTAAGAAATTGCTTGTTCGATTCGTGATGCCTGGAATATGTTATTACTCTGCGTCATCGTTAAGATCTATGCTATACTCATGATAACAGGGCTAATTAACAGCGTATTCATTTTGCAGCTCCACCTTCGATAGAATAGCAGTTGTTCTTTAGACATGTTTGTTTTGATTTGTACACAGGTACGACAGGTTCCCCATCAAATCTGATTCAAAAGTCGTGTAGGCGAGGAGAGTTTCAGTGTGAGCGTAGTGGGGAGTGCATCTCGATTTCATTCTTGTGTGATTTCGTTGCGCAGTGTGAGGACAATTCCGATGAAGAATTGTGCGGTATGTATAGATACTCTGCTCAAAATTTGCGAAAAAGATGCCGTAATTATCTCTCCAATCACATCTATCGCTGTACGGTATGCAGCAGGAATTTGGGCACTTAACGGTACCACTTGCACAGGTGAAGTTATCTGGATATAATTAAAAGTATTCAGCATAATAACACTTTGTTTGATATGTTATTAACAGGATTTAGCAGATCCTGTCTATGTGCCTTGTATTGTAAACTAGAGCCAAAAATAATCTACGCGTACGCATTTGATTTTGACATTATAAAACATAATAGATTTAACTGGAAGTTGCGTCTATAAAAAATATTAACCTTTAAAGAAACTTTTGCATGGGGGATATTATTTTAAAGCTTTAATTATTTTTGCCCTTGTTTACCATCCTTCACAACTATCCACCTCGTGGTTTGTATGATATATACTTGTACGGAAATATTAAATCTAAAGGGTCAAACTTGTTTACATTTGTTAGCGCGATTTATTTTTGAAATTAAAGTACTATTTACGGAATAAAGCTAAACTGCCAAATACGTACAGATTAAATGCGTTACCTTAGTCGTATAATTGTCTTATACATTGTATCTGATGGCCACTCATAAAAATGTGCAGTTTATGTCACTTTCTCCATTACCATGCTAGCCTTTCCTTAAACATTAATATACAAATGTCAGGAAAACGTGTACTTTAGATCCCAGATACTGTTATACCAGTACCGTTCAATACTGGAACACAAAGGTTGCCAGTATAGTCCGATACTGGAACACAAACTTTGTACCAGTATCGTACAATACTGGGTGTTGCAGTATCGGACGTCACTAGTACAGTCCAAAATCTTGGACATAAAGCACGCTTTTCCCAAATGTTATTCTTTCAGAACATTTTGCAATGTCTGTGGCTTAAAGCTAACTATGGTATCGGAAGCTAAGTTCAATATATTATTTACTGATAGGCCCATTTTCATAAATCAGTTGAAGAACGAAATTTCTATAATTACTTTAAACAATTTTGAGTACGAAGCCCTCAAATAATCAATGATAACATTATTTTCGTGTTCTTTATAGAATATCCCGTGTGCACGGCGGATGAGTATACCTGTGCTGATGGGCAGTGCATCGACGCCTCTTTACGATGCAATCTTATTCCAGACTGCGTCTCTGGTTCTGATGAATATATATGCGGTAAGGTACTGTACCTTTTGCGATGTACTAGATGAGGTGACAGCAATGTTTATCAATAAAAGCAACGGTCAAAGGGACTGGACTATCGATACATGCTTGAGGGTACAGCATATGACCACAACACTGTCCGCTATGCCTTATTGCCCTTTATAATGCTTTGGCGCGAGTTTTAAAAGCACGGGTCCTAAACAAAAACAGGATGCGCGCGCACCAGCGGGCAAAGAACAATGGCAATTTCCGACCAAATGCCCGGCAGGACGTCACATGTCACCCCATCTATACTCCAATAAAAAGACTTTAATCATGTACTTTTTATTGTTAGATAATCTATGTGTTTTAAACATCTGGCAATACCTGAAAATGCAGTTTTTATAAATGACTTTTCTTTCAGGAGTGTGGTTCATATCAATAAAAAAAATCAAATGTTAAATAAAAATGATATTTCTGTTTCTCAATATTTATAAACCAAAGAGGATTCAGCAGCAGGGTTTCAATGTTATGACGGCACGTGGTTACCCGCTCATGCGCAATGTGATGGTCAACGTGACTGCGGTGGGAAAAACTGGGAAGACGAATACGTTGAATGCGGTAAGGCGATCAGTCATTATTGGATGAAGGAAGTTTTAATATTTTTATAGTAGCATTATTTCATGATTTGAGATTAAAGAAGGTTAAGAATCTGGCGAATCAGTACAGTAACGTCGGTGTAATTTCTAATGTAGGGCGTGACGTTACTGCGAAATGGAGAGTATTCGCTTTAGACAACACGACATTGTTACAATCCTCTATCTCAAAGGCAGTTACATATGCTCGATATTTAGCTATGCATCTGCATTTGTCAGTTGCTGCATATGCTGTCATCCGAATCCTTGACAACGTACAACCCTGGAAGAATACAATGGTCAAACGTTGCTTATTTTATGAACCTGCTTAAACAAATTATTTTCATAACGTTACCCGGCTAGAAATATAGCGTTAATGGTGTTACTGGTAAAAACAAATCAAATAAACAGTAATTATTATGATGTAAAGGGCATTTTGCTTGATTTTTTACAGATATTTATCAAAAGAAAACATCGAATGTCACCTGTGACTTTATCTGCAAAAATGGAGCATGTGCGAACATGAATCATCGATGTGTAAATGCTGAAGACGTATACGGTTTTCCTAGTGGTTGCCGAGATGCCACACATTTGGAGGACTGCGGTAGGTAGAACCAGGCGTGATCTGGATAAAGACGATCCAATCGAAGTCGATTGTTTAAAGGCTAGGGGTCTCCTTACTAAAATGTGTATATTGTTCAAGAGTTACTTTGTCTGTTCGAAGGGTTTCTATGCTTATGTTAGCATCACGATCTGCAAAGTTCAACGAAATTGAACGATATAGGCTAGACAAACTAACCAGTTGACCTATGCCAATTGCCAAGCGGCTATTGGTTTTACCATACACATTATTTTCCATCTTTTTCCGAAACCTTTTCAAAAAGGTCTATTTCATGGATTACTCAATACTATGCATGTTTGTGATTATTGTAATGCATTCCTCATGGTGACTCCAAACATGAAATTAATTTCAATAATGTTGACATTTTTGAAACATTTTGTGACATTTTTGAATGTTGTTTGTAGACGCCTGCCGCGTAGTATACAATAAAAGGCACACAACAGGATCTACTTAACCTGTTAATAACATATCAAATAAAGTGCTATGTTGAATACTATTGATTATATCCAGACAACTTCACTTGTCCAAGCGGTACCGTGAAGTGCCCAAACTCCTACTGCGTACCGTACAGCGATAGATGTGATGGGAAATTTGATTGTCCAAATGGAGAAGACGAACTCAATTGCGGTATGTATAATTATACTCGTAGTTCCTCTATAGGCCTATACATATGAAAAAGAAATAAAGATTTGCATACATTTGTACGGGTTATGAATAAAGGGCTAACTTGTATTTCTCATATGTTATGAACAGCTACTTTTCTTTGTCCTGGATATTACAAATGTCACGGCTACGATAACTGTTTAACAGCGGGTCAAATTTGTGATGGGGTACGACAATGTCCAGGTGGTGATGATGAACTGTTTTGTGGTAAGATATTATCAATTGATTCGCCTTGTTTGTTCCGTGTATAATACATAGATGTAACCACCATGGTAATATGTAACAGGAAATGAATTGTTAACTTTGGTTCCATGCCTTTTTACTAACAGGTGTAATGTGCCCGCAAGGCTGTATTTGCGACGGACTTTACTTCTATTGTAACGATGTTCCATGGGATATAACGAAAGCTCAACTCATCCCACATGACATCAGAGAATTGTAAGTAGGACTGTAAATAAGACAACTAAAACTAGCATTTAGTGTTAGAGTAAGTTTACCACAAAAGCCTCTCTGTGAGGTTTTAAACAATACCCATTAAAACACTTTCCACGCGGGATGCGTCTGCAGACGACATTCCAGTATAATTTCACAAAATGTTGAATTACTCATTATCACCATGTAAAATGCATTGAAATAAGTACAAAATGCCTAATATAGATTCAGTAATCATTTGGCTAGACTAGACCTTTAAAGTTTGGAAAAGGTTGCAGACAAATCTGTTTATGGTAAACCTGATAACCGCGTGGAAAGTGTAAAAATACAAAGAACTTACTTTAAATCCTTCGGCGTCCACCCGGCGTCTAATCTGAACCGATCAGGACGAATACTCATCACGCTACAAATAGAGGTTGTCCATGAAGCCTGACGAAACGGACAACAAAAGGGATTCGTACCCGGGCTATTCTAATTTATTTGATTGAGTTGTGCATGACCTCCAGTTCATAGCATTAAGTATATCATGTAACACTAGTATATTCTTTTTGAAAACCTTAAACACAGTTTATTATTCCCCACAAGAAGGCTGCTTATCCATTACATATAAGGTCACGCGTTATGAACTCGCCTCCCAATAGGGTGGTGCCGTTACATTTTTTAGTTTCATGCTGTAATTTTCCTCAAATATTTTTAAAACCACAAAAGCTATCTCAACAAATTTGGTATCATTTTAAAGCCCTAATAACAAGCTATCTGCCTGCAAAATTGCATTGGTATAGCTAATACAGAATGGGAGATACAGCTGTTTGATGTTTGGGGACCAGGGGTGGTGCTGGAAGGGGTGTTTCTGGAAGGGGTGCCGCCTGTACAAACTCAATGGGGATAATCCCATGTTTTGTTCTTTTTACAATAACTAGTCATCTCCTAATGTTACAAACACCATTCTGGTCCCATTTTAAAGGATAATTAGTAGTCTTTAAGTATGTGGTTCAACAGACTTGTCAACTATTTGTAACAACTAATTAATTATGGATAAGACAATGAACATCAGCTTTCTTCCTATTCGCTACACAGTAAACATGAATAATCAGCCTCAATTTACCGGATTTATAAAAATGACAATAACAGAAAAA
This sequence comes from Ophiura sarsii, assembly GCA_035610835.1. NCBI lineage: Eukaryota > Metazoa > Echinodermata > Ophiuroidea > Amphilepidida > Ophiuridae > Ophiura > Ophiura sarsii. The sequence continues at coordinate 34,012,597 of CM069456.1, forward strand.
GTTTTCAACCTATGATAGCAAAAGTATACATTTTTGGAAAGCTTGTAACTAGAGGAATTCAGAAATGCAGTTTATATCAGGGAAGGGTTCATCCTTAAACAAATATTTTTGAAAATTCTAAAAATATATAAAATAACAATTGGAGCTATTCACTAGCCGGTATAATTACCATACCGACGTAGTAACTTTAACAATTATATATCATCTAATGGGTAATTTCATGAGAAATTCAAATATGTAAAGTAAATAATGATAGGGGTAGGTATAAAAAATATATGGATCTCGAATTAAAAATTAAAAACTCTGATATTTTTCCGAACATTTCCGATCATACCATTTTAGTTCTTAGTCGTACTATAATTTTAATGGCATATTTGGTTTCCTCATGAAATTTACCTTCAGAAAATATATACTTTTACTACCTCAGGGGGGTATACAAGCAAATATAAATGTGTAAAGTTAAAATCATGTCGTGAAAGCCAAAATCCGTGTGTAACGCGAAAGGAGGCGAGCTTAAAACACATGACCATAACCTCTATTTTAAACGAGACTGTTTACTCTATAGATTGTTATCATTGGATCGCAACATAAATACATTTTAAAGCTTAATACCAATTTGAATATACTTCAAAGTTATTTGCTAAAAGCCCATTGAATTGTTTGTGAAAGTTTTATGTTCTATAAAACGACCAGTAAAGCTACTGTATATGTACAGTAGGGTGGCTTTATTTCATATTGAAAAATTAAATGCAAGGAGCGAGATATTCATGAATTAGACTAGTTTAAAGACTCTATTACGTAATACAGCTGTATTATATTTGATCCTACACCAAGGATAAACCGGAAAGCTATGCTCAAAATTAGCAAACATGCTCAAAATTAGCAAATTCAATCAAGCTTCTATTATTGACCAACCTGTTAAAAGGAAACGATATCCTGATTCGCCGAATATAGAGTCAATGTTTACTACTTAATCATAATATACATAAAACACAGCATAAAATAACATAACAATTAATATGTGTACGGCGCTCGTCTATCTAGATCATTGTCGCATATAGTTTTAAACAGTCGTGTCAGGGCCCTTTGAGTGGACTTTAGTCAGTTCTTCACAGAAGTTATGCCTTAAACATGTACACTTGGTGACAGACAGACCATATTCAACACAATAGGAGAATTCCCTAAGGAACCGGTTGTTCATATCTGGGCTTTTTCTTTAATTTGAATTTCCATGAATCAGTTAATACCATCTAATAAATATAAACATTTATATTTTTTTATATATACGCAGGCATATGGTTAATCTGGAACACTCGACCGTAATGGACAACGAGGAGGCCACTATCCCTAAACAGTTATTCATTGATATTACCGTAATGGAATTCCTTATTGTTATGTAAGAATCATTTTAGTGTCACAAATATTTCTAATTTGTAATTGAAATAAAGTATTTTTACAACCTCATTGAATTATAACAATACATTAACATTTTTAAGGAGAGCGATACTTAAAGGTATAGCTATATTATGTGATCTTTTCCAGAGGACGCCCTCAATCCTCGAAAAAAATTGGAAGCAGATTTGCTTGCAGATTTACTTTTCTGATCATAAATCATAAATATATTCCAAGTTACAGAGCGATACGATTCCTAATAACCTCAAAATCATAGTTTTAGAGTGAATTTAGAGTAAAATTTAAAAAATAGATTGTACCGATACCGCTCGGTACAATCTATTTTCAAACCACGATTTTGAAGTAATTAGGAATCGGTATCGATCTGTAACTTAGAAGATCTTTATGATTTATGATAAAATCTGCAAGAAAATCTGCTTTCATAGTAAAAATCAATGATAGAGGGCGCTACTTGGAAAAGATCACATAATATGCCTTCAATTCAATCTTTAAATATTAAATTTCCAAAGAGCCTTATTGATTTTTTTCAGGAATCTATCAGGTAATGGGATTGACAACATAGATTGGCAGACGTTCTTGAATAATCAAAATCTACAAGTTCTGTGAGTATATTATGCTTATACAGTATCATGTTTTAGGGAACTCCGATGATTTCTAAGAGACACCTGTCACTCAACCTACTTTCATGAAAATTATAACAACTTCTTCTCCCAAATAAAATAAAAAAGAGTGAAAAAACATTGAAATAATGTCTAATCCTAATTTTCAAAAAGGGGGGGGGGGAGGGGACGAAAAGCTGTCTTTCTTTACCCCGATTAAGGCTTGTTTTTTTGTTAAGTGCAAGATTACGCGAATGATTAACTTCCAATTAAACATTTGAAAATTCCAAGTAAAAGCTCAACTTTATTTTATAATCTGTAATAATTGATTCTCATCCGAAGTGAATGCTATTTGGTTACGTTTTTTCATATCTTCCTTAAGCTTATTTCAAATAATTAAATATTTAACCTCATGCGATGTGTTCATCAAATGTGTGAAAGCACCACATTTTGGTTTTGAACACCTCAGATTGAATTTTGATTAAGAATCGAGATAAGACTACTTCTAAGATGCACTTTCACAACTTGCCAACATATGTAGTTCAATAATTTTCTGGAGTGGGGTAGTTATAAAAACAGTAGTTTAATATTCAGTTCTGAAATGAGTAGTAGTATAACCGCATTAGTATCATATTTGGTTGATTGACCATTATCATGTTACTTTTATTCACTCAAACAGGTGTCTATCCAACAACCATATAAATGCTATTGGAAATGCTTCATTCTTTGCCTTAACAAAACTAAAATATTTGTAAGTATGATAAATACATCCTATATTAAGAATCTGAATGTAAAAATTGCACCAAAAAGTAGAATATTGCTAGTAACACGTTATAAAGAGGATAGTTTGTCTTGATACTTGTGGCCCTAAGGAATTAAATTATATTAGGTGTTACTGTTTTACCTCATTTGTATACTGCCTCTATGATCGTGTTTTAATGATACATAACTATTTTGAAATAATTTGCAGGGATTTATCTGGAAACCCATTGACATATCTTGATTCGGGCGCTTTCATAAATCTGCAGCAACTTACCTTTCTGTAAGCACATTGATATAACTGTATAGATAGATATTTCACGTGAAATGCATATCCCCACACCCTGGAAGACATGACCTTAATCTTCCACGCACGTTAGATTTCTAGAGTCATTCATGCAGGTAACATCATTTGAAATCCAAACACCCTGTGGGGAAGATTAAGGTTATGTCTTTCATAGATGGTGTTATGATTTCAAATAAAATAGCCTACAGTATTACTCATACGTTGCTATTAAGATAAACTTTACGTTAGATATTGACGGAAATTACAATATTGTTTTAAAAAAAAATCTTTCGTGTGCGTTAATGTTTTATTTTAAGCGTAAATGTTAAAATGTTCATACAAATCGTGTTAAAACATAATTTATTCGTCAAGATGTTTGCCCGAAACACATGTATTTATTGGATACTTCAAGTAATGCTAGTTTCGACACAATTTAATTTTAATTCTAACTTTCTGTCGTCAAACACTCGCCCAATACATCTAGAATGACATGGTAGAAACATAGGAATATGAATATTACAGAATCTCAAGTTAACACATGCTGTTTATTCCGTCAGAATGCGATAATATTATTATGGACATTGAAATTAAAATTGGATTGAGGTCATACATCTCATATTACTACCATGTGATTCTATACTGTAAATGTATTGCCTGGAATACTAGAGTAAAACTTTTATTCTAAAGTTAATCGTAACGTTTCCGAATTTTTAAAACGGATTATTTGCTCGTTTACATTGTCGTATAATTGTTTTGTTGTAATTTCCCCCCACATAATGATCGCCTATATCAGGAGTTTTCGTGATAGTGCACTGGAAGGAGGTGTAAAGGAAACATTTGAACATCTGATTTCTCTAATGACATTGTAAGTTTATTCAATTGAAAGTTCATTTAAAAGAAACGAACATCGACAAAAAGACCTAAAGAATGTTTTTAAAAGATTTAAAAATATAAATATAACCATTAGTAACGGCAAAATAAAAATGTGGAAACTGAGATTTATTTTCTATTTTCGCAACTTATTCATCCTTCAATTTCAGACATTCGGATAACTACTTATTTTGTTGTTTGGTACAACGCCTAGAAACACTGACGGAATGCTTACCAGAACCTGACCAGTTTTCCTCCTGTGCTGACCTGATACGTATTCCACTCCTTCGGATATTCATGTGGATTCTTGGTGTAAGCGCCCTTCTAGGCAATGCGTTTGTGATTATAAAGAGAATCATAACCGATTCTAGGCAATCTCCCAAGAAGCGGATAGGTCGTGTTCAAAATATTATGGTTTCTCATCTTGCAGTAGCCGATAGCTTGATGGGGGTGTACATGATAATCATTGCATCAGTCGACGTTCTTTACAGAGACCGATATGCTTTCTTTGCTGAACAATGGCAAACAAGTATTGTGTGTAAATTTGCGGGACTTTTGTCGGTTCTATCAAGTGAATCATCTGTTCTTTTTATGACGGTTATCAGTGTTGACCGGTGCGTCGGATGTCTTTTCCCATTTAGTTCATTAAAGTTGGATACAAAATCAGCAAAGATGGCAGCAGCTGCTATATGGTTTATCACTTTGGTTATCAGCCTCATTCCATTGATGATACCTAGTTATTTTGGCAATGCTTTTTATGGAAGATCCAGTGTCTGCCTGGCACTACCTTTGACTACAGATAGACCTGAAGGATGGCAATATTCTATAGCTGTATTCACATTTCTGAATCTACTAGCTTTCATTGTAATGATTGCGTGTTATACCGCCATATACTTTACTGCAAAATCATCATCGGTGCAATCCGGCCGTGATCGGAGTTCAGTCCGAGCAAAAGAAATCGAACTTGCGCTTAGAATGGCATTCCTAGTATTCTCTGACATGTGCTGTTGGATGCCAATCATTATAATGGGCATTGTATCTCTAACTAGCAATGTGGAAATCCCTGCTGAAAGCTATGCATGGATAGCGGTATTCGTCTTGCCATTGAATTCGTCTCTAAATCCATATCTTTATACGATACTGACACGTGAAATGTCTAAGAAGGACGCGGCTAAATTGCGAAGGAAGGAGGCAATGATGTCGATTAGTGAAACTCAGTTTTCTAACGCTGGTTACTATCCCGATAATCGCCAAGCTGTAAATGATCGTGAGTAATTATTTTCAATTTATGTAAAATAATTAAAACTTTTGTGAAGGCTTATTATAAACTATACGCGGAAGGAATATATTTCGTTGTACAATACTCACATCTGCTCATACTTGTATATGTGTGTTTGATTAACAGCTATCGAAATCAGACAAGCAATAGGATCTTCCGACAAAGATTGGTTAGCACATCATATCTTACTGCGTGGTTATTTCAATAATGAAATGAACGACATATATACACCTTTGTCAGCTTACAAGTTTAGTTCCGAAGAGCTAAAGGCTATTCAGCGTGATCTAGAAACTGCGCTCAGATTTATCCATGGTCAATGTCTAACGTGCAGTGGTGAATTCAAGGAAGATCAGGTTATGATTAGTAAGGTATGTAACAAAGCCATCTGAAAAACATTAAATTCAAAAGGTTTGATACGTTATTTAAATTAAATGTGTTTCTCTTGTATAGCAACCAAAATGATTGATATCTGTTACCAATATCACTGCTGGATATAATATTATTTGAGAAAGGAAAAAAATATGAGAAGGAATATAACAATGAACTTGAAGTAACGTTGATATCAAACTTAAAAGGAACTTAAATATAAACGGAACCGTACTATTGATCTTAAATTATATTGATACAATAACCATGATTTTACATTGACACTAAACGCAGTAGAATCACGCGAGAGGATAAGTGAAATGTAACAGAGATAATGAAATATTTAAGGAGAGTAATGGCGTTTTAATAATCTCGTATAATTAAACCCACTTTGCTACAGGAAGTTGTAAATCCCCTTTTGTAACGTCATAAGTCGTCAGTTGGCCAATCCCGTGCCAGCTCTGGCAAGCCCGCGAATTTGACTTTGTTCACTAGTGCATTATGGGTGCAATTTGCTGCTCCGCAATGCATTTTCTGTCGGCCTGGGAAATTCCCTCCCACCCACCCTCCCCTTTTTCTTTTGGGGTGTTTTTTGGATTTCGATTTTCAGATATATTTGATAGCCATCAAAGATTTAATGTCTTTGAGATTTACAGAAAGATCTATATCAGGAGTCAATTTGGGATTTTCCCGTTACGCAGGCCGAAACCGAGGGTAATGGAACAATCCTAATTGGCCAAAATTACAGTCGTGTATGTGTTATGTTATATATATATATAAAGATATTACTGAACTATTTTCAAGCCATGTAATAAGAAAGAATAAAATCTCATGTCACCATATAAGAAAAGAATTAGATTATATTTAATATTTGTTTTAAATTTAATAACCATTATAATTTTTTTAAATTTCTTTATTTGATTTTTTTTCTTCATTTAGATGGGTGACGAGACAAGAGGTTATCTTGTAATTTCAGATCTACATGTAATTGGTATGGCGGATATGGATGACGTGCGTGCATTAACTCAGCTCTACCTTAATCAGATGCTGGAGCGGATTGAAACGCAATAAAACGCTCTTGAAATAAAACTTTTAAACGCCACTGAATTTTATAATTACAATCATCCAGTGAAAGTCATAACAATCTCAACAAAATGTTCAATAAAAAGATACCGTTATATTTAATCGCTGTCATTCTTTGAGGAACAACGAATCAGTAACCGGCATTTAGCCATTGTAAGATAAAAACAGTAGAGCTCAACACGTGGATAAACGGAAAAGAACAAGCGTGAGAGACATAATGTTAAAAGAAGAAGCGTTTTACAATGCGATTCCTATTAAATTCAATTTGAGAAAATCCTTATTATGAACAAAAGTAAACATGCAGCACGTGATGACAGCGGCGTACACCTTTCATTCTGAAAGTTGAACAATTGTGTTGTATTGTGGAGTTACGTTATCAAACCTTTCAGCGTGTTTTCATTTTATTGCGCCGCAGAAAATGAGATTCCAAGCATGAGAGAATAGAGATTCCAAGCATGATAGAATAGGTTACACTTTTTGATAAGCCACTTATTTGTTTAGACTAGGAGAGTTGCATATGCTGCGGCGCATACACAGGAAAATATGGTACCACAATTATATGCAGGTGCCATAATAATATTTGACAGTCTGTCATTGGTTAGACATCTTACAGCAGGTTTCTGTACTAGAATTGTAAATACCGGTATATAAGTATAGATTTGATGTACATCATCATTATCTCTGCAGGCAGTGAAAGATTGAGATACTTACATGCGATCTCGCACCATTTGATATACAGATATGCACACTGTGTGATGATATATCGATATTTAGTTTGCTCTACTTCAGTTTTGTAAATGCTGCGTGTATTACTGTTTAACGTCTCCACCGATTCTCTGCATGATACCACAATTTTGCTTCAATACACTTAATTGGAAAATCACCATAGTAAGTCGCAGTTGATAAGGTGTACTTGATGAGTAGTGTTAATCGACAATAGCCCAGTGGGATTCAATGCTACTTCAGTGACAGATACGGCTACTTTAGTGGTAGGCCATTCTATTCGCTCCAGCGGTAGTCAATGCTACTCCAGTGGTGTTATATTCCATTAACTCAACGGTAGTCAACGCTTCTCCAATGGTAGTCAATCATATTTACTCAACGGTAGTCAACGCTACTCCGGTATCCATTCTATTAGCTCCAGCGTCAGTCAACGCTATTCTACGCTAGTTGGGTGATATCTCCAGTGGAATTCAGCACTATTCCAGTGGTAGTCCTTTCTAATATCTCCAGTGATAGTCAACTCGTCTCTGGTAGTATAGTCCATTCTATTACCACCAGCAATAGTTGACTCTACTCCTGTTGAGGCGTTGACTTCAACGATAATCAGCGCTCCTCTGGTAGTAATCATTCTTTTACCTCAATCAGTAGTCAACTCTACTCTGGTAGTAGTTCATTATATTAACTCCATCGGTAGTCAACACTACTTTAATGGTAGTCCATAGTCCATTCTGTTATCTTCAGAGATCAACTTCCTTTGGTGTTCCAGGTGGAGTCGATGCTGTTTACTTCAATAATGGACTACTCCGGTGGTAGTCAATGTCATGTACTTCATTATAGTTTATCACCCTATCCTTCCACTTGTATGCCTACAAAGATAGTATGACTTGAAACGTATGCAGCTTCTAATAATACAGACACAAATTTAAAGAATAAGGCTTAAAAAAATTGTGATCTGAGCTGAACAATTATGCCGCTGTCATAATACTTTATACCAGACCAGTGCACAGAATGCAACCTGACATGAGAAACGATTTGTAACACTACCTTTTAGGCAATAAATTGCTAGATTGTGTACAGCTTATATACCTTAACTCTTAAAAGAGTGATCAGCTAAGCCTCAGAGATTAAGATTGAAATATCAAACACTAATAACAACTACCAACCACTGTTTAACACCAAGTTGATCATCTCCTCGCTGACCATATCCGTTAAAATGGCTCTTCGTATATTTCTGCGTTTATCTGTCATCATACTCACAGTTGAGTTTCACAATAACATAGCGCTGAACAAACCGGTAGCTACAGCCCTGTTAGTGACACCGTTGTGGGATGCTTCTAGTATTGGTGGAACTCAACCATGCCGCGTTGAAGAGCGAAATTCAAGTCAAGAAGCGGTTTTGTTGTATGGAAGTGCACATCAAACATGCGGTCTCCAAGTTAACTCTTCGTTGGGATATCATGCTCGAATAGAAATACCAGGTACAAATGTTTCACAAGAGCCATATTTTCTTTATATTGAAAGACACGGGGACTTGCTAGACTGTACAGATAGGTATATTGGTTTCTCCAGAAATGCTCAAGTATGTGCTGCTACTTTTCGACAGGATAGTTTTTACTTAAATGTGCAAGGTAATGTCAATATATTGGTTAGTGAAATATCAGCATTAGAATCACAACCTGTGTGCCCAGAGTCTAACGTTGATATCTTGCCAAGTCCAAAAGTAAATCAGACACCAGATTGCAATAGAGTAAAGGGATATACTAACCAAATCACATGTCAACTAGACTATTATGATAGATGTAGATTGGGATTCCCATCAAATTGTAACGCCACTATTCGCCACGGAGAAGCGCTATTACAATGCATTGATAATGGTGTTTTTCAAACACAAGAATCATTGATAGTTTACCCCACTGACACATCCATTTTAGATCTAAGTAATAACAATATAGTTGAAATTGATAATCGGCCAAATGTATTTGAAGGATTATATATGCTACAGCGCCTATATATTTATGGGAATAGATTGACAAAGCTTGATGTACATTTGTTTCAAGGATTAACCAGTTTAACTTACCTGGTTATTCATAAAAATAAATTGACCACTTTGAATGAAAGTATTTTTGATGGTTTAGGTAGATTGTTGTACCTCGGTTTAAGTGATAATAAATTGACCACATTGCCAAGCAAGCTGTTCTGGGAGCTCAAAAGCTTGCTCGTGTTGCAACTGTTTAGAAACCAAATAGTGACCTTAAATGAAAGAACATTTTTTGGTTTAGGCAATTTAATTAATCTGAGTTTAAATGACAATACATTGACCACACTGGCAAGTGGTTTGTTTAAGGAACTTGACAGTTTGGTAAAATTGTATCTGTATAATGACCAATTAGTCACCTTGCATGAAAGTACTTTTAATGGGTTGGGAAGTTTAGCCCTACTAATACTGGATGACAATAAGTTGGTCACATTGCCGGGTAGCTTGTTTAAGGGGCTAGGAAACCTGCAAAAATTGTACCTCCCTAGAAACCGACTAGTCAGCTTAAATGAAAGTACTTTTAATGGGTTGGGAAGTTTAGCTTTTCTGAGACTGGATTACAATCATATGACCACATTGCCAAGTAGCTTGTTTAAGGGGCTAGGAAACCTGGGTACATTGTACCTCCATGGAAACCGACTAGTTAGCTTAAACGAAAGTACCTTGTTGGGGTTAAATAGGCTAAGAGTCCTGGCACTGAATGGCAATGAAATAACGACATTCCCAAGTGGGTTATTTTTGGGATTAGGCAACATGCGTGAACTGTATCTCTATGAAAACCAGCTAAGCATACTTGATTCTGACTTGTTTCATGATTTGAGATATCTTAAACACCTTATTATTCATACCAACAGATTAATATCATTGCCAAGTGATGTTTATAATGGCTGTGGTAATCTGGAATATCTCTCTATGCCGTCCAATCAATTAAAGCAGTTGAACTCTGACGTTTTTCACAGATTATTCTATTTACGTGTTCTAAAGTTGGAAGACAATTTGCTAACACACATTCATTTTGACATATTCAAGGATATAGTAAATATCACTTATATTGATTTGTCCAACAACATGCTGAAGGCGGGTCCCAATATTAAAGGCTTGACTCACTTGCGTATTTTTAATCTAAAAGGTAACATACTGGCAGGTGTAACTACTGATACCTTCTCTGCCCTCCCTGACAAGTCAGAGTTGGCTGTAAGTCAACATGAGATATGCGAGTGTTATGTGCCTAATGGTGTTAAGTGCAGTGCATCAGATGAGAGATCCCCGTATCTCACATGTGATAGGTTGTTATCGGACCGGGTATTAGTTGTTTTGATGTGGATCATTGGTATAAATGCACTTGGTGGAAATATGTTTGTTTTGATTTGGAGAAAAATGAATACAAAAGAGTATAAAGTGCAAGATTTATTACTTAGTAATCTTGCTATGGCTGATTCACTCATGGGCTTTTACATGGTCATTATTGCATCTGCTGATATCTACTTCGGGGAAGACTTCCCATTGCTATCTGAAACCTGGAGATCTGGTATAACATGCAGGATATCAGGAGCACTGGCAATAATATCGAGCGAGCTGTCAGTTCAGTTGCTGGTTTTGATAAGTATTGATAGATTTATCGGTATTAAATACCCATACTCTACTAGAAAAATGGGTAAACGGTCAGCTGTAATGATGTCATTACTGATATGGATGTGTTCTATAGCATTGGGTGTTGTCCCATCAATTTTAGCTGGGAAAAACTTTAGATTTTATGATAATTCACATGTGTGTATTGGTTTGCCATTAGCTTTAACAAAAACGTACTCAAATACTCAAACTACCACACAGGTTGTAATTGATTCATTAGCGCTTTACAAATACACATACACTACCCAATTTACAGGTCTTGTTAACGGCTTGTACTTTTCAACAGCACTATTCTTAGGTTTCAACAGCATATGTTACCTAATCATACTTGGGTGTTATATAGAGATAGTCAGGGCTGTTACAAAGTCGGCAAGGCAATCTGGACGCACCCCTGATATGGACGAGCAAATCAGACTCACCAGAAAGGTTACTGCGATCGTTGTTACGGACTTCATGTGCGTATTTCCAATAATTGTCCTTGGGATCCTTGTTCAAACAAGGATGATTGAACTGCCCCCTTCAGTGTATGCATGGTCAGTGACCTTTGTGTTACCCATTAATTCAGCAATCAATCCATACTTGTACACAATTGCAGAAATCATCTCAAATAATCAAAAGACAAAGGAAGATCGAAAGAACCAGGAAACGATTGAGCTAAAGAAAATATGACAGTAACAAATCCTACATTAAACAATGGTGATCTATGTTATTTAACCACAAACCTAGATTTGTGTGAGTTGAAATTGAAACATTGAATCTTGTAGAATTAGTATTTTGAGTAACTTTCTTTGAGGCACCATATCATATATCAATATTATACTATGAAGTTGCACAATAAAACAATAAAACTGTGTTTGATTATATAATGTGTTAATCCTAACCCGGTTAGGATTTAAAAGGATCGGGAGAAAAACGGGTCAAATTTGGGTGAAAATTCCGGCACCGCCAGCGCCAGGGATCAAACCCGGGTCGCCTCCGTTGCAATCTTCCGCCTATCTTGCTGAGCGAAGGGGGCAAGCTTGCAAAAACTGTTTGCACTTTTTGCTGCGCATACAATTGCCTGTCTGGACCCGGCCAGAGATGAACTGGTGAACCACGCGCAACCAGCATATGCTAGCTTAGGGATTTGTAGGATTCAATTTTGTTAGTTAATTGAACATGAAGAAAGTGATCTCATAACCCAAATCCCTGTTGTGTGTTTTGGGATTAAAACGAGTCAAATTTGGGCGGAGTGCCGGGGAACAAACCTGGGTCGCCTGCGTGGCAGTCCACCGTCTATTTAACTGCGCTAATGGGGCTCTCTAAATGTAAAAGAGCTAAAACTCACTCTTTCGAGAGCTCTAGGAGGAACAGATCTTTTTTTGGAGTGAAGTTCACTCTTAAAAGAGCGATTTTTACTCTAAAAAAGAGCAATTTTCACTCTAAAAAGAGTTCAAATCACTCTAAAAAGAGTTAAAATCACTCTGAAAAGAGTGGAAATCACTCTTAAAAGAGTGACAAATCACTCTGAAAAGAGTGAACTTCACTTCTTAGAAGAGCCGTCCCTCCTAAAGCTCTCGAAAGAGTGAGGTTTAGCTCTTTTACATTTAGAGAGTTTTATAATGTGGTTCGTACGAATTCCGGAATACAAATGAAGCGGCGAGCTTGAGCGCTCAGCTTGAAAAGGGCGATTTGATGATGTAATCAGACGTTTCGGCCGGTACCCAGGCGTTTCGACCGGTTAGGAACCGGTATGGAGGTGGTATGCACACGATGAGGACACGGTGAGAACGGTAAGCTAGAACTGTATGAGGCCGGTGATCCCGGGACAAGGCCGGTGAGAACCCGGGACAGACCCGGTGTAGAACGGTATGGACCGAGGACCCGGTGAGGAGGTGTTATGCACCCGGTAAGAACGGTAAGCTAGAAATGTATGAGGACGGTGAGCCCAGTACCCGACCGGTGACGACCCGGTATAGACCCTGTATATAACGTTATGGGCCCGATGGCCACAACAAAAGGTTAATGCGCCCGTTGACATTTTTTACTGATTGTTTGGACTCTGTTGTTTTTCTATTAGACGGTAAGGTGGCCGCCTGCCATTACCGCCCTGCGAACGGGCGTGAAACGGGTGCGCCGTCTTTATACCGTCCTCAAACCGGGCTCTCACCGGTTGCCGCCGCTTTTACTCACCCGGCAGGACCCGGCAGGAGTTTTGAGCATGCTCAAAAGTCCTGCCGGGCGCGGATGGCCGGCAATGTCCCCGGCAACGTGTTCAACGGCCCACCGTGTGACATCACCGTGTGCCACCGTCTGCACCAATTTGTCACACGGTAATGGGCCGGCCAGCTCACACGGATACATGTGAGTACAAATGTATTTTACAGACATTCCCGGAATGTGAGCGAAGCGGCGAGCTTGAGCGCTCAGCTTATACAGCACACTATAACTAGTCAGTATACTATCAGTAAAAAAATCTACTAGGCTCATACACCAATATTCATTACTTTACAATTTAAATACAGCAAAAAAATGTTCATAACTTGTACAAGTATAAAGTAAAAAATGAGTATTTATGGGCATATTTAATTCACAAGAATAAACAATATAGAGTCATAACAATTATTAAAATATTAAAATAAATGTCGTTATAATTTTAAAAATAGTGAACAGAAGGTCAACCAATCTTGACCTCACAGCAGCGGTGAAGTCAAATCAATTTTACGACCATGCTCTTAATCCCTCCATCAATAGGTGCTAATTGGGTTGTGAATAGACACTTGAGTGGAGTATAGTGAGGGTTCAATTTCAACATTTAAAACACACAATTTTGAGCTTAAAGTCGACTGAATCTAAAAAAAGTCGACCTATATGAGTAGCATAATCATAAAGAGGAGATATTAAACTCAATTTTGACTGACTCAGTTTTAAAATCGTACGACCAGTTAGCTCACAATAATTAGTTGAAAATTGGGGTCAATTGAGGTCATGAACATTTAGACAAAGCAGTCAGTAGAGGTGTGTCATTTTACTGCAAGTTGATTGGACAAACCTTTGCCTGTACAAAATGATTTTTTTATTGACTAGTTACACTGTGTACAGGGCAGTTTGATGACGTTATCAAGGCGGTTTGGTCAGTACCCAAGCGTTTCGGCCGGTGAGGAGGTGGTATGAGCCTGGTTCCAGGCCGATAAGGACCCGGTATAGAACAGTATGAACCCGGTGACAAAAAATAAATCAATGCGGCCGTTGACATGTTTTGCTGATTGTTCACCGTGTTGGACTCTGTTGTTTTTCTATAAGACGGTAAGGGGCCGCCCAGCTCACACGGATACATGTGAGGGCCCCATAAGGACTTTAACTTTTTGCTGCTTTGTGCATGATAACCTGTCTGGGTGTGGCCGAAGATTGACTGGTTTGTACCCAGTTATTTGCTAGTGTTATACATATGTTTTAAATCCCCAATCACATACCAATGATATAAGCACCAAATTAATTCTGCCATCAATGTGTCATTAGAAGTTAGACCTTTTGGAATGATAGTTAAACCTTTTGGAACAGTAGCAACTAACATTTTCCAAAAAGTCTAACGTCTATATTTGTCTCTGCATCGTATTGAGCCCTCAGCAAAAGATTGATTCCTTACCCAGTATATGTATCATTATTACAAATATAATATAGAAGCACAAATAAAATAACTTTATGGTATTAAATCATGGCTTAAGGGGGGCTGTTAAGTCTCAATTTTGCATTTTTCAGGAATTTCACTTTTCTTCATTTTTCATAATAGAGTGTTATCTATCATCAGTACATGAAAATAAATGTTCAATTTCGACATTCTAAAAGCCTAGGATTTCAATCCCTTATTCTGAACATCGACAAGATCACATCACATCACATCCATTGCTCTGCTTACAGTAGGATTTTCTTAAAGACCCCTGATCTTTCCTTGCAATGTAAAGTCATTAGGAACCAGGAGACACTGGGGACAACAACAAAAACTGGTCATGTTATGAAGATGATGCATGCTGGTGTGCTCAAAAATGTTGAATCTTTAAAATATATATGTAGATTGGTAAGGGGACTACTGGAACAAAAATCAGCGACGTCCAGTATGTGTAATTAGTTTCATTACAACATTGATTGACTCCTCACTTGTTAAAGATATAATAGGTCAGTATAATTCATAAAACATATACCGCTATCACTTTTGTACACAAACTTGCCATAAGAATTCATCTTTCTTTCTTCCCCTCTCTTTTTTTTTGTGGGGGGGGGGGGGGGGGGGGGGGTGGGTGGGGGCGGGGGGGGGGGGGGGGGGGGGGAGAGAGAGGAAGGGGGGGGGTGATTACTCGTACCCAGTAAGTGTTGAACGTATGTTGTAAATCCCCAATCACATACCAATGATATAAGCACTAAATCAATTCTGCCTCATAATGTCATTAGAAGTTAGACTTTTTGTCAGACAGTCAGAATATAATAATAATAAAAATACTTATATAGCGCATAAAGCAACGGCATCAAAGCGTTGTACATGTACAACCATAAGACTACTAAGTATACACAATATACTACACGCAACCATATTTGAAAAACATTATAAAAAAGTCATAAAATACAGCAGCAATATACATGTATACAAAATATGTTAAGATTAAAAATAGAAAATTAAAATCCGCAATAGGAAATATACAAGACGGAGTGTAAAGACAAAGCAATTGCACATGGAGACAGTTATAAGTGATACGTCATTTTAAACAAATGTGTCTTTAGATTGGATTTGAAACAGCCGATTGTCTGAGGAGCACGGAGCGCAAGTGGCAGATTGTTCCATAGTCTCGGTGCAACACGCGAAAAAGATCTGTCATAAGTCTTTGTCCTACTAACTGATTCCTGAAGTAGGTATTGAGAGGAAGATCTCAGTGTCCTTTGGGGTTTGTACTCTGAGAGCAGATCAGCAATGTACGCAGGGGATTGGCCATTTAGAGCTTTGAAAGTCAGAAGCATTAGTTTGAAGATTATCCTCTGACGGATTGGCAACCAGTGCAGCTGGCACAAAACCGGTGTAATATGATTGCGCTTTTTGGTCAGGCTCACAAGTCTGGCCGCTGAATTTTGGATTCTTTGAAGTTTGTTGAGTTCTTTGTCCGGAAGGCCATATAGAATACTGTTACAGTTGTCGAGACGAGACGATATGAAGGCATGTACAAGCTTCTCAGTATTTGGTGCATCAAGGTATTGCCTCATAATGTCATTAGAAGTTAGACTTTTTGTAATGGTATAGTTAGACCTTTCGGTCAGACAGTCAGAATATATACAAGGCATAAAATTGTCCTTCATTGAATACGACAAAAATGAAGTAAAAATAACGCAGTTAGCGGACGACACAACTCTATTTGTTAAAGATGAGGAATCAATCAAAAACGTGTTAAAAACATTCGTACTGTTTTCACAAATTTCAGGCTTACATATTATTTAAATTAAAGAATGACGCTGTCTGGATTGGTGCTTGTACACTCACAGAAATTTTTACCTAAGTTATGTAAAATTTTACATAATTTTGAAGCACGTATAGAACACCAAAACAATTAGGTAAAATTTTACATAAACTCTGTTTGGTAAAAAAAACCAAACTATTATGTATAAAAATGCAATTTTAATAGGTATTTATTTTGCACAGTGGCTAGGTATAAATTTTACTTAACTAGTTACGCATTTTTTTAACGTAAATGCTATGTAATATTTTACCACATGTTATGTAAAAAACCCACAACATTATGGGAAATTTTGCTTAATTTTTTAGTAAATATATACAAAATGACTAGGTATTTTTTACTGAATTTGAATGTAGGTTTAAGGTGATTGTTTACACAATGACTGGGTATTTTTTACTGAATTTGCATGTAAGTTTAAGATAATTGTTTACACAATCACCGGGTGTTTTTGACTGAATTTGGATGTATTTTTTAGGCAATTGTTTACACAATTGCTGGGTATTTTTTACTGAATTTGGATATAAGTTTTAGGTAATTTCAAGGGAGTTTTTGAAGGTAAGGAAGTAGTATATCTTTCCACTTTTGGTAATACCTTTATGTCCTTGTTTTCATGATGTTATTGAAGTCATCTAAAAATCATTAATTTATTTTTATTTTTAAATCAATCAATCAATCAATCAATCAATCAATCAATCAATCAATCAATCAATCAATCAATCAATCAATCAATCAATCAATCAATCAATCAATCAATCAATCAATCAATCAATCAAACAATCAATCAATCAATCAATCAATCAATCAATCAATCAATCAATCAATCAATCAACCAACCAATCAATCAATCAATCAATCAATCAATCAATCAATCAATCAATCAATCAATAACCTTGCATCGTTGCATTTTGACCTATGTACATATTACATACGCCCTAATCACGTTTCACATGGCCACACTCTACAAATGAGCCGCTATGATGCATGCAAACGCAACGCATACACGGTGTAGGACCCCTGTTACGCGATCTAGTATTAGATTTATATACGTAAATAAACAGACACTCTTGAGATCGTGGTTTATCTTAGATGACATGTTATTAGACTCAATGTATTAATACTGCGCATGCGTGATATAGGCGCTAGATCTGTTGATCTATTAATACATTATAATACAGGATATGAATCCTGTAACATCTCCCTTCCTTTATGGAAGTAGATTTATAGTCAATGCATTTATATATAATATGATTATGATGTAATCAAGTAGATATCAACTGTCAAGTTATTTGAAATAAACAGTATGCTTCTTTGTGAGCACATGGTTGAACAGTATTTTGTTGAATCTCAAGTTCAGATAATAATCACTATTATTGTCCATCTTCCTCTGTTATGAAAAATAAGAGGTGGCTTTATTATGTATGGTAGCCTTTTATTCTTAAAGAGAATATTTTTATAAACAAATGTTGCAATCTGCTAAGGCATCCTATGGCCTATTATATTATTCTTATTCAGATGTTGCAATCCATTTTCATTCTTTCTTTGCAGCTCTCTTTCTCAGCAGAGTTCGTATTTATATCAGTCTCTCAGCATGGACGTCTCGAACATTGTCATATCATTGTAGTTTTCAGCAACGAAGCGAAACACAGACAAGTTCATTTCTTATATTTCTCACCGTCAAGGCTCTGTTTATCATCATATTCATCGTAGACTTTTATTTACTGTTCCTAGAATTTATCTCACCATACCAGTCTTTATCAAGCGTCGTTGCTGGTGTTTCATTATAAACTGCAAGTATCGTCGAACAGTTTACCAACCAATCTATCGCTTATCATATCTCGGCTACGTTGCATTCTATCGTTGAAAGGCTTATATATGTAGCAAAGTTTCTCTTTTCTGGGATTACATCCTGAACATTCATTGTGTTGGATGGCTTACCAGGTCCTGGGATTACATTCTAAACTCATTTTGGCTGAATGGCTTACCAAGAACTCATGCTGGTAATCGCAATTCTTATTATCAAACAGTTATTTCATCACAGTCTATCAACAGCCTTTATTTTAGTCCTTCTTGCTGGATAAATTCTCTCTGTTATTCTCTGCTTGAAGTATTTCTCACAAGTCACGACGAACTATCATAAGTTTTCTGTTGTCTTTCATCATCGTCGATCTCGTCTTTCAATTCAAGCAATGCTGCTCGCCAAGTTTTATTTACTTTTCGCCAAAGTGTTATTTACAGCCTGTAGCCCAGCTGCGTCAATCCAATGCGCAGTGGCTCGTGTAATCTTTTCTCGTCTGTCACTTGCGAAAACTTTTCCTCTGTTTAACGCCCACACGATGTTGCTAAAATCGTTTTTTCTCGATGAATTCAGGAATCCTTGGCATCAAAACCTGGTTCAACATGGGCGGGAGCAATAAACAATGTCAAATCCCACTCTGACACCATGTTACGCGATCTAGTATTAGATTTATCTACGTAAATAATCAGACACTCTTGTGATCGTGGTTTATCTTAGATGACATGTTATTAGACTCAATGTATTAATACTGCGCATGCGTGATATAGGCGCTAGATCTGTTGATCTATTAATACATTATAATACAGGATATGAATCCTGTAACAACCCCGACGACGCTCGGTGCCAACACAAGTTTCACTTTTTTCTGTGAATCTCTCAAAACTTATGATTTTCAGATGACTTCAATAACATCACGAAAACAAGGACATAAAGGCATTACCAAAAGTGGAAAGATATATTACTTCCTTACCTTCAAATTTGTCAATGTATTCCGGAGAAACTCGCGACCGGCTGAGTGTTTCTCTAACGCTCGCCATCTTGTATAATTACACGAGGAGATTTTACCCGGCGATTAGGGAAAGATTACGACTTTCACCAATCATATCGATAATTCTTACTTAACACGTTGGGCGAAATCACCTTTTACCGATTAAATTGTATTTTAGACTTTTGTTTTACTTAATTTCGGTAAAATATCTACAAACCCCGGTAATTATCTCCGATACATTTCAAAAATGTAATTTTAAAAGTTACAAAATGGTTTAGTAATAAAAAATACCTCGCATTGTGTACTTTTTGCATAATTTTACTTTACATTACGTTATTTTACCTAACTTGCGCAAAATTTCTGTGTGTGTAGAGTTCAACGAAACTAATTGGGGGATTAATTCAAAATGTGTACCAAATATTAATGTAACAATTCTAGGGGTGTAGTAAACCCATGTACTTAAATAGAAGGAATTTATGTAAAGCGTGCGTCAAAGATGGAGTTGATAGAGTGATCTATCAGAGCTTGGACCATGAGAAATCTTGGTCGGAAAGGTACAGATAGTATAAAATCCTTTGGGCATTAAACTATCATTTATCGGTTCAATAAATGTCTTACCCTCTGAATTTGTAAATCGTGTAAATAGGATGTTTTTTTTAAATTTGTGTAAGGTGGATCATAAAAAGTAAAACTTACAACATTAATAAATGGATATGAAAAAGGTGCACAGAAAACTTTTCTAGGTCACAAGTGGGTCACAAGACACATTTACGTGAGTCTTTCTTATTTTAACCACCTAAATGGGTCAATGTGACTCAGATCACAAGTACATTGACTCTCTTGTAATGGGTCATTGCAATCCCGAGAATGTAATGGGTCATTTGACTCAATTTTGTGTAGTTACTGGGTCAAGATCGATACTTGACTCACTTGAATTTATAACTAGGTCAAGATCGCTGTGAGTCACTTTCGTGTTTTACTAGGTCAAGATCGATGCTTGACCCGGCTGTTTTTTTAAGTATTGGGCTGAAAATGCTCAACTTATCACATTTTTAGATTCGCTTAAGTTGACATGGATCAAAAAGCTCGCAGATCCATAAATCAGCACGTGGAAAAATATTCCTATTTCTTTATTGAAAAAGACATGCTTTAACTTAAATATCTTCAAATCCATAAATCCGTAAAGGGTATTATAATAGAAATACCATCCTCTCTTACCACAACCTGATCAAAGTTTTGCTTAAAACCAAAAATACTGAAACTATAAACGAAATAGAAAACAGGGATAATCAAATAATATGGAATAATGATTGTATTACGAGCAAAGGTTATACACTGTACTTTAAGAGATGGATACAAATAGGTTTTGTTTATGTGTCAGACGTATTCAAAGACGATGGGGACATGTATACATTTTATGAAATAAAAGACAGATTAGTTCATCAAGCCAATGCTTGCATACAACACATATACATGTAGCTGTAAAACAGGCAATACCTACTTTGTGGACGAATGAAATAACTGGTATCGGATGATATAACGTTAAAGTATAATAATGGTAACACTTCACTAGAACTGTGTACAATAAAAATATATTCGAATGCAACGATAGCCAAAATAAATGCAAAACTAATTTGCGAATTGTTTTGGGAAAAATAAATTCGATTATAAATTTTTTGAGTTGAGCGAGATTTGGAGAAATAATATTAAGCAAATTAGAAAACCACGATTGATGTTAAACTGGAAAAAAATTAGTAACATTTATCCGAAGAAGATATTTCTCCACAAAATAGGTAAAGAGCGTGATAATATATGTGACGCATGTAATGAAATAGATTATATTGAACATTTCTTTTATTATTGTAAAAAAATAAAGAGTGTATGGACTGAAGTCAACAATATTTTATCGCAACAACACAATAGATTATTCTGTTACAGATGTATTATTTGGTTATAATCTAGAAGATGAAGACACAAACAATTCTATGAATAAAATAGTAAGTGTTGGTAAATTAGTTATCAGCAAGCTCCGTTACGGGAAACACCAACATTTAATCAGCTTATTATTGTTTGAGCTGCAAATCAGAGATTTATAAAACGTAGATGTTAAAATGTAATTATTTGAAATATATACATGCATATCAAAGATATTTTTATGATGCACATGTATATTGATACAAATTAAATATTATAAACATGTTGATGATTTGATATGTAAAACTTATATTAAAATTAAATATGAATTTAAAAGGATACATGACGTAATATAATATTGGAACAATATGTATGAAACCAATAATAGTATGTTATGTATGTATGAGTGAAGAAATGTAGAGCGCAGACTCACGATGTAGTTTTTTGATTGTTTGATTTGATATATATCTAAAAATCAAATATGAAAATGTTGAACATTATGAAAACAATTAATAATATGTTATATGAGTAATATGTGAAAAAAATAAAAACATGTAATGTGAAAATATTGAAAACATGTAATATGAAAATATTGAAAACATGGAATAATTATGTATGTATGGAAATGATAATTATGTATGTGAAGAGATAAAAACAAAAAATGTAAAAAACAAAAATGACATCTTTTGGAACAGTAGTAACTACCGTTCCAAAAGGTCTGACTTCTATATTTAGCTCTGCATCATATTGAGCACTCCGCAGGAAGATTTCTTCCTTACACAGTAAATGTATCATTATAATAAATATAATCTTGTGAACTGTATCTTATCTTTAGATCTAGTAGACTGTAAAAAATATTGTACCAGTAATTGCATATCATTATTACAAATAAATGGATAATAAAGAATCACAAATAAAACAACTTTATGGAATAAAATCATGGCTTAATGATGCTCTGTTGTATTCAAATGTTGTGATCTGTTTTCTGTATTCAGTTAATGTTGCAACAATGCAATTTTCTTTTTTTTAAATCTTTATTTTTTGAATTATTGACCAAAGAGTGCCACAAAAATGTACTTTTTGGTCTATAATTCAAAAATAATAAAGATTTTCAACAACAACACAAAACGATTCCCAGGGAATTGTATGAGGAATATAATAAAACTAGTATAATAACATTTGACACAATATATTTTGAGTTATCTTTGCAGAACCTAAAATGGGTCAAAAAACGTGTTTTTTATGATTTTTCCAAAATAGTCAATTTCATGATCATGGTTGGATTCATTGAACCCTTTCCTACAAAAAAAATGTATACTCTTATATAGATTAAATGAACACGTAAAGTGTATCCACATGGGCAAACATGCAGGTTGTGTTAGCGCGTTACTCCTGAGAAATCTCAGGATTAAATTTGGTCGGCGTTAGGTCGGTTAATAAGCAGCAGTCACATTGTCAAATTTGCCAAGTGCTCCCGACCACACAAGACTGCAGAAGACTGCACAGGACAGTCCCAGACCTTGCCGAAACTACACATGAAAAAAGAAAACTGCTCACGATTTTCGAATAATGGGCAATGTTCATGGATTGGGGTAATCCCGGACATGTACCGTTTCCATGGTAACCAATATGGGCGTGGTCAATTTAACATCATAAATCGGTAATAGTTGTTGACCATATAAATATGTGACATTGTTCTTTGATTTCTGCTAAACTTTTAAAAAGGGTATTTTTTAACTCCCATTGAAATGCTATATTCCAATAAAAGAGGGCTGCCATTGATAAATACGGTCCGGGATTACCCCCAGAGTGTGGGGTATTGCCGGACGACGCCATTTTTTTTATTGCGTCGTAGCTTCGAATTTCAAAATGATGAGTTGATAAAAACTTGATAAAAGGTAGAACCTTCACAGTGCTTTGTGTTTACATGATTTTTATTGTTATATGACGTATTATATGTGTGTTATACCTCTCTGACAAAATGTGTCCGCCATTACCCCACCTTCCCCTACTAATCATCCCTGCTCATCCCTGGTCGGGATCCAAAATGTAAATTGTGCAAGTTTGAACAAGATTTCAGCCGATTTTGAAAAAAACCTGAACCTTTAGTTAACACGGGTGCCGTCCAGATATTCACTACGCCGACCTTCAACACGGCCCATCCTTTAACAGATCTTACAGTTACACCGACCTTAACCCTAACACTTTTGAAGGATTTTCCAACGAATTTTTTTTCAAGCAAAAAAAACACACACAACAAGAGGTGCCACGCCCCGGGGTTTGAACCCACGACCTCTCGGTTACAAGTCGAACGCTCTACTAACTGAGCCACGGGGGGAGCTATGCTGGGCGAGTGTATTCGCCCAGCTATGTAGCCAGGGGCCATTATTTCAACCAAAAACCTCAGCGCCAGGTGGAACCGACAGGCTGGGAAATGGGATTTCATGGGGTGCGGGGCTGTAAGGGTTAATCAAGGTGAAATTAGAGAAAAAAGTGAAAATTAAAAAGAAGAAAAACAATTGTTCCTTAACCCTAACACTTTTGAAGGATTTACGCCCGTCTGTCAGTAATAGGTGACTTGGGAAGCTCTAATGTTCCTTCATTAAACATGAGGATGGTTTGATGCTCCATTTGTCTTTCCCTGTAAAGAAATTTGAGGGATAATGATGCTTCATAAAATAATTATATTGATTTTTAAAATATGAAAAAAGTTTTAATCGGCAAAGATGTCAGACCTGGCTCATTTTATTATAAACTGCTTCTATTCATAACTCTCACAGGCTTGGATGTTTTGAGCGACTAAGCCAGTAATATAGTCAGCCCCAGCTAGTGATGAAGAGTTAACTGCTGGTAGGCATTGTAAATCATCTTTTGGTAAAAGCATTGAATTTAGTGAATTTATATTGCATCTGTAATAGTGAAGTAATAGCCTCGTTACAAAATTGATCGAAGTACAATATGAGTTGCAACATGGATAGACAGAACCCCTCCAAATACAACAACAACATCAATCCTTCTACCCACCCTCACAAAACCAAACCAGACCCCCAACCACTAAACATCCTCAACACCCCCCCCCCCCCCCCCCCCCCCCCCTAACAACAAAAAACACGTAAAACAAAGTTATAAAAAACATAGGATCTTTTTTTGGTTAAACATTTAATTGAGGTGGACAATTTTTATAAATTCGGTGTCATTTTAAAGCCTATGAAATGCTTTTAGCAGAAATATTGTTCAACATTGACTTCATATGCAAATACCCCCCCCCCCCCCCCCCCCCCCCCATTTGATTATCTCTACCTGTAGGCCTAATCAGTAAATGCTGAGTAAAATCTCTGCTATATCACTGTCACAAGGTAGCAGACTGGACATAGAAATGCTTTACAATGATCCGCAATGGTGTGATTGTAATCCACTTTGAACGTAACAGTTAGGGAGGTAATACCCTGAAGCCTATTCTCTGGACGAGCCCCACCCCCCCCCCCCCCCCCCCCCCCCCCCCCCTACATAAAATTTTCCATGCTGCACGCAAGCACTCGGGCCGTCTAGCTAAGCTCGCGTAAAAAGTTCAGGTAATGGATCAATCACCCATTACATCCCTGGTTTGTATATTTGATGTTGTTTCAGGGCATCGTTCAAGGATCAGAAGAGTTTGCAGAGGGCGTGGCACTTGGAATGAGAAGTCTATTTGGACATGCAGTGGGTATGTACTTCTCTTATACTAAGTGTTAGGTTAAAGGTCATTATTTTAGGCATCATATTTGTTCATTGCTTGATCTCAAAGTTCAAAAGGTTGAAATCACCACTCCCTTACATAATGGAGTATTCAGTTTGATGATAAATACAATTTTCAGCTCTTAAAGTCAAAGTTAAACGCGTGTTTAGCTTACAACCGTGTTTAAATATGTACAATAATACGGGCCATATATTCTGTATAAATTTTTTTTACTAAGAGGTCTTTAGGAAATCAAACAGCCACATAAACAGAAATGTAGCTATATCCATGTGGAAAATATTTGTCATCACTTACTCCTAAAGTCACAATGTTAGTCTGAACCGTAACAAGAAAATGTCAGATTAGGCAAAAAACCGAACTAGTTTGTTGCTGGTAGGTGGTCTGAAAACTAAGATGCGAGATGCGTTTTTGTGGGTTTTTTGCGCGGGAGAAGTGGGGAAGGATGACTTTCCGAAGGCAACTTTTGCAATGTACCATGAGCCTAGGACCCTAAATACACAATATACGGTATATACACAGCCAGTATCCTCATACCTTTATCTCCACTAGCGGCGTACCCTCGCTACGCTCGGGTCCCCGCTAGATGATTATGCCACCACCTACCTCTGAAACCACATAAACCGCTACAACACCCACCAAACCAGGTTGATTTATAGCCATATCCCTTCTAAAGGCATTATAAACCCCCTACAACACCCCCAACCCCCAATCAGGTTGATTTATAACCATATCCCTCCTAAACCATTTACCGTGGCTACTATATTAACCCCTACTTCTCAAACCGCATCAAGTTAACCCTCCGACGGTACTTTTAAAACCACATAAACCCCCTACAATCACCCCCTACAATCGGTTGTAGGGATGATGTTTTCCTCAAATCCGCACGAAAATTGCATGGTCAAAATCGCAAATGTACCCAAATGTACCGACGGAAGCTAGTATAAAGGTGTTGATACACACTTTAATTGAGGTAATTTTGTTGATGCGGGAGATTTTATATGCTATGCGGGAGTGCGGGAGAAAGAGTGTCTATGCGGGAGACTCCCGCCTAATGCGGGAGAGTTGACAGCCCTGGGTTTTACACCACTCCGCCCTCCCCCTCCCTCCCCTCCCCCTCCCTCCCTCCCCTCCCCCCTCCCTCCCCAACATGACACCAAATACCCTACCAACACACTGTACAGGCTTCACGCCATGTGTAGGAGTGCGTGTGCCGCGCGCGGCAGAGAGCCCTTGCGCAAACATGCACGCGACGCGTTACCACGGTATTATTACGCGGTAGTACGCGCAACGCACAATGTCGTTCAATTCTAGTGGCATTTATGAGCCAAATCTGAGAAGTTTTTTGCTGTTTTTGGAGCGAATTGTTAACCAATTTCACTGAAATAAACGTTAACGCCCTTCCCGTTATTTCCTCTATCTTTCATGCAAATGAGGCGCCACTTTGATCACAACTAACGGAGAAATAAGGATAACAAATAAACAAACACACACCGTTTCCAGATTTATAGTAAGATGAATGCGCCGTCTCCCACATTCGATTGTTTGTGCAAAATTGTAATCTTTCTACAGTAATTTGTATTGAAAACGCTTTTGCGATTTTATTTTTTCAAAAATGCGAATATAAAAATAAATTTCGCAAATTTACGTCGCCAAAACTAAATGCGCGCGTTCTACTTGTTAGGTGTTTTCGCATTATCCTCTGTGAACCCGTGTTTGTCAGAAAACCTTGTCTGTGTGATCTGTTTTTCAGAACTTTCAATTTTGGTTTGAAATGGTCTATTGCCATTTGTTGGTTGAAAGTGTGTCCTCTACACTGTAAATCTAGCTAAATCGGTTGTGTAAGAAAATTACACAACACTGTTTAATATTATCAACCTGGCAACTATTTTTTTTTTTAAATACACAATTGTGTAAATTTTCACACAACTTCTTTTAAACTTTCACAAGGTTGTGCAACATTTTACACACAAGTTGTGTATTTTTTTTTAAACAACCAGTTGCTATGTTCATACGAGTGTTGTTGTGTAACGTCTTTTTTACACAACCGGATTAACAGTGTACTAAGATAGGTGATGTCACAATGCCCACCCTTGCTCTTTTCTTGCAGGTTTCTCAGCAGGTTACCAATATGAAAATTCTAGCTACTCCACGGATTCAAAATGCTTGCATTGAGAAAAATAATCTTAAAATAGAACCCTCTCTTTCTTATGACGGGCGTATATTTCTGTATGAATACAAAATTCAGTTATAATTTGCAGATTGTGTACAATAGTATTTGACTTCAATAGATCATCCCTTATCCTCCGTTCAAAAAATCACACAATAGCATACTGCGATAATCTAATAATATGGTTGCAGATTATTATGGACCATAAGAAGATACTTCAAATGAATACAAAATTCAGTTATAATTTGTACATTGTGTGCAATAGTATTTTACTTCAATAGATCCTCCCTTATCCTCCGTTCAAAAATCACACAATAGCATACTGCGATAATCTAATAATATGGCTGCAGATTATGGACAATAAGAAAATACTTCAAATATATATCTTATCATTTCCCCTCAAAATTATACAGTAGCACCACGCTGCTCTTAAGAGATAATTATAAATGTAACAAGTTTAAACTGCTTCACTATTGTAATCTTTTTCGTTGCAGATTTCTAACAATAAGATATTATACAATTATAGATATATAATGATACATCCCCAGCAGTCAATTGCAAAATAGCAAACAAATGAAGAATTATAATTACAGTCTATTACTTTCAGCATGACCATCAATGACATTAGATTTGTTGTTCTCGTAATTTAGCATAAAACTTGCAACCTTGAATAAAGTTTTTTGATTATGAAATCGGACTTTTGTGTTAAAGATGGTGGCTTCGTTCATTGGACAAAGTGATTTGTTGGTGTGTTATTCTCTTATCCCTCCTCTTTTTTAATTGTCGGCGATGGGGAAAAACAACCTCTCCTACATGCAAAAGGACAAATTTAAATTAAATATTGAGAATAAAAATGGATTGGTCGGGCCTAAAACGGTCAGTGTATATTTAGGGTAGTATATGTGTTTGCCATGTATAGCTAATATTTCATTTTGTTTAAAGTTTGTATAATGGCTGTCATTTCAAAACAATAACTTTTGATTCCATCAAGGGTAAGGTCAAAGGTCATATAAAGGTCAGATTTAAATATTGCTCAGATTGGCTTCATGACAACAAACATGATCAGGGGAACATCTAGCAGGGGTCAGGTAAAAGTTAATCCAGGGATCGGATCTTTAAAATTGCTTCAATTGGCCACACAGTGGGTGTAAAGAAACCTCATGGTCAGGGGACATATTTTGCAGGGTTTCAAGGTCAAAGGTTATCCAGAAGTTATTAAAATCATTAACAGATGTGACTGCATCACGGGGGGGGGGGGTAATATTGGTCCGTGCCATTACTGTAAAGCGTAAACCAATATTGGGCCAATGAAAATCGAATACTGGCCCAATATCGGGCCATCATTGCGACGTTATCTGGGTACGCACACCTGGTGTTCTGTAAGATGAACAAAGCTATGATATTATGAGTCATGTGACCAAGGCTTCCGTGTGTTAGGGCCTAAGAAAGGGGAACACGTTTTGGTATCAAAATAATTTTACAAGTTTTCTCTGTCCACAAGTTTTCGGTTAGATATTGCGAGTCTTTTCGACGGAAAAATTATTTTCATTTTTATTTTTTATCAAAATACTACATATCATGCAAGAACACAGCCTAACTTAACTCGATTCCCCGGCTCGATTCATAATCTTAGACTGCAATACCATCTCAGTACAAGGTAATATCTTCTAATTGAGGGAAGGCAGTGATTTGAAATCTGCATCCGGACAATGAAATTTGGCACATATGGTTCTATGCTTAGCTGCGTCTCAAATCACACCATAGGTAGTCCATATACGTATACCCAGAAAAGTGACAAAGGTCTCTCGTGATATCATCCTATGAAGAAATGGTCGTTTTACGTCACTTGGCACGTTTGACTAGCGCGCAATCTACTCGGGTATTTTAAGCTTCACATGGACACACGATTATGATTTGCTTCAAACTATTATTAGTGGAATCGCTTAACGGAATTACGTTTACAGACCGGATACAAGCACCAAAGTTTGCACGAACCTTCATTAGGTCAAAATAATTGATTTTGGAAGGGGTGCTCATTTGGCAGATGATTGGAACATAAGATGGCGGCTTAAATTTAAAATGGCGTCCATATATTGCACATTAAATGTTTAAATGCATTGAAAAATGTTTGATTAGTGTTAATAGTGTACTAGTGTGATGCAAATATAATGCGAATACATTATATTAATCAAAATTACAATATGGTCGGCAAAATTCAAAATGGCGGCCGCTTGATACCTATTGTATGGTCAACTCTCATGAAAATAGTGCAAATGAGATTTCAGAAGTTGAAGAAAAAAATTGTCTCCAATTTTATTTATTACACTATTTTTTAATAGTAGACATGTACTGGATACTAGATTTAAAATTTTGTGAACAACACTCATTGCATTTTTGTACAATATAACGTTGAATTTATATTATAATATCACTTGTTTGCAGCTTTTTCTCCATGTTTATTACGTTATATACTTCCTATCAGCTTTAAATCAGAACGAGTTTACAAACTGTGATGCCAAAAACACAAAATTATAGTTACGAAAGCATACTTCTACCAATTACAGCGAACAAAATGCAATGTAATTTTGTAAAGTGCAAGTATTATGAATTGTTTTTGGTCTTCACATCACTGTTTGAACCTCAGCTTTAAAACTAAAAAAATGCACGGTTTTCCAAAATGAATATCTTTGTGCAAAGTATAAAATATATCTTTAATCGTATCTTTTTCCAAGCGTTATAATGTGTTTTTAAAAGTGAGCTCAGAAACTATAAATATTATGCTTTACCAAAAACGCTGGCATTGGTATTCGGACTTTATGGGGTGGGTAACGTAATAAACATATACAAACACATGTAAACAAATATATTCAACATCGACCAAGTCAGTTTATTTTGTACACAGACATATCTTGTAAATGGTATTTTAGTAAAAGTTAGGTTGCCTAAAGTCCACTAAAAGACAGTTCTATATATTGTCGACTTGCTCTTTTGATGTAGGGTAAATATGGTGAATAACGTAATAAACATGGTCACTAAATCGACAGATGTAACATGGCACTTTACAGATATGTTGTTAGACCATGACATTATTACCTTTATGTAAATTTTAATAGCACTAAATATTGAATAGCCTTTTATCTCTTAAAATTAGTAAGATATTGATTTGTTTTATTTAAAATGATGGTAGTAGAATTGTTAATAAGATTGTACTCTGATGACCTTTTTGTCTCCACTGTTGCATTTGGTTCTGCCGGTATCGCCATTGGTTTTTTGCACTGTGTGACATATATTTCTGTATAATAAAGATAACAAAAACAAAACAAAGTTAATGACATATATTGCAGCTGTTTCAGCTAGGTATACCGTATTTATTCACACAATTATACGAATTGGTTTATTACGTTATCCAATAGCCATAGAACTATGCATCATTGAAGCATGCAAACAAATGAGATTGTGTCAGTATGTGAGACAATATGTATGTACACTAAGTAAACATTCATAAACACATAATAAATGTTGAATCACTATGAACAGGGTGCAATTATATTTATCAAATGATGGAAAGTTTATTACGTTGGCCATTATAAGGTGGTTTCAGTCCTCACATAGAATAGTCCACATATTACAATTATAACATTGGATACAATGTATGATACTCAAGTACATCAATCATGAAAGTTACTGAATTGACGCCAACATTGACATGAGACTAGACAATGAGGTTGGTTACGTTATCCCGTTTATTACGTTATTGGCAACTGCAACAGTGCCTAATGCTGGCTTATAACGTATATACAAAGCAATCAATGAAGATGTTAACGATACCTACTGCATTTCTTCACATTATTAACCCCATTCTGATATCATAGGTCCATTTTCAATGTGCTTAAGAGATCTATAATGACTTCAACTGTCATTCAGCTTAATGTTCATATTACTTACAAGAAAAAATGAGGAATTCTTACCATTCGTCGTGGTTTTTTTGCATTGTACTTTCATCGAGTATCCCCCATGCATGCCTGCGAAAAGGGCCTGCCACGTATCTTTGTTTAATACAGTCGTAGAGAGCAGCTGTCTCTCTGTCGATTTATTCGACAACGTAATAAACGATAACGTAGTAAACGTTTTTCGTACTCAAAGTACCATGTAGACGATCTGGAAAGAGCTAGCGAGTGTTCCAAGTAACCACATAGTCTATGTATATGTATCAAATTGGTTTTTAACCAAAAAGTGTGTTTTGATACATAGTTCGGGAGAAATCTCAACAACGTAATAAACATCCTTAACAAGGTCGCATGCTTTGCAGCATTTTGATTTCTTCTCAAGGTCAGACATGCTGCTATAGATTTTTGATAATATTATTTTCCAACACCCATGTTCTTTTAGATTCAGAATATGTACATTAAAATGTTTAAATGTTAATTTTGAACAATGTTGATCCTCAATATGTCGCAGGTAACGTAATAAACATCAACATCTCGGACAACATATATGAAACTGAAACAGGTAAACATCGTAAAAGATGTGCATTTTTTTCTATCCATGGAATATCGCTATATGTTCCCTACAAATTATGACATATCTTGTAGAAAATGGTGCCCTATTTGTATTGTAATTAATAAAGGCAAAATATACATTTATGCTGCGGACATGGAAATTTCGCTAATTTGGGGTATATGAGGGCATTTTTTGAGTGATAACACGTTCAGAAGTATATCAAAGTATATAGATCCAAGTAGAAAACATCAATATCTATCTAGAAAAGAAGTTTTTCAAGCAAGAAAACATTGCATAACACAGAAATGGACCAAAGACATCAAAAAGTTCATTTTGCACTGTTTTCATGAGAGTTAACCGTATATCAATGATACATTTTATATAAAGAGTAATTCTTGACAAAGGGAATGTTGTGGTCGATGTGTTATAATTGATAGAAGATATTTGAAGATGATAATTATCCAATATGGCCGCCAAAGAAGGTATAATTGGTCTGTGATGTAAAGCTTGCTTTAAAAAACGCATTATTTCGTGCCGATATTTCTGGGGATATTTTTGGTTCATCCGCTTAATCATACGCACATTAAATGCAAACAGTTATCAATTAACTGGCAGTCATCCGGTCTAAGAACTGTTTGCCTATTTTAATACAATGAGGTAGAACAATGACAGCATCTTTATTCTTGATTTTTCACCAATTGGCACATTCATATTTACAAATGCCAGTACCTTCATGATTTATAAGACAGCGGGTGCATATTGAACAGTTCCATCTGCATACACATTTTATTAACTCTCGGCATGTATCTGACACCTTGGGGATAGTTAACAAACCGGACTCCAAACACCGTTTGTCTGTTTCCATCCAAAACTTCCTGGAGTAGGTACGTATTGTCCCGTCCGGTTACTTGAAGGCCATCTACGCATTTGATTATGTCCTGATTTGAATGTTGAAGAAGTGCATCCCGCAATAAAAATGAACTTGCTGGTAACACTTGTCTGTAAACAACAGTTGTTTTCTTATGTTGAATTTTCCATAAAATATGGCAATAAAAATAAACATAGTGATACCTTTGTTACAAGAAAGGTAGCCCTCCCCTCGTCGTATGCTTTCCAAGCACATACATTTGCCCTTATAACCATCGGACCGACGAAGTCGTATCACAATCCATAAATGCGTGGAATATTTACAGGGCTTTGGACTTCGGTTCTCCTCTTTACCCATACCGAACGCTATCCATATATTATGTTGTATCATGGAAATTATGTGAGGTAAGAATAAGCTTTTCGATAAGTTGTGCCTATAACTGTATATCTATACGGGATTGCTAAGTGTTGACATAACCAGATTTTCAAGGAACAAATAAATGCATCCATTGCATTGACATGATTGACTATCAATGGGAGGCCCTCTGTCCACCCAGGTGAATCTTACGGATCTCTCATTGTGTGCCATCTCTCTGTGCAGTCCACGAAGCATACGATTAGTTAGTTAGTTTACTGTCGATCTTCAATCAAAGCATCTGCAAAATTGTTTGGGTAAGATTATGTCATTTGGCATTCTGCTACCGCAACAGACGGAACTTTTAAGAGAAACTGTACATTCGCATAGTTGTCTGGTAGATTGAGCTATTTGTCAATGGTTTCCTGTGTGGATGTTCGAAGTTAGAGGTGGCCTCACATTGCTAAATTTAGTCTTGGTGGAAAATTAGAAAACCGTAAGGCATGACTGCGATTCCGTCAGGGAATATTATTCCAAATGATTCCCATGGAGCAGCTCGTCCAGTAATGGTTTTGAGCTAGCAGGTAACGAATCATATTAATCATATTTATATGTTGAGAATAGAAAGTTTCACACTGTATTAATTTCAAAACACAATTCATCAAGCATTAGTGTTATTCATTGCAGCGGCCATTTTGGATAGCGGCCATCTTTTGATAGTGTGGTTGTATGTTACATAGCCTTATATTAGTGTATATAAACACAAAATAAACTAAAGATGTACCGTATGTTATTATTTTGGAAATGTACGTATAAAATCGTTGTATTCACAGTAGCCGCCATGTTGGATTCAAAAATTAACTTTTGATAACTAACAAAGCATACCCATGTAAGATAATTCCACTGACATAATACATCCTTCCAGTATTTAGACTGTGATTAACAACATATTGCCTTTTGCAACACGTCATTTTATGGGAGCGGCCATCTTGGATTATGATGACTTCTGACATGAGCGTGTCATAAAGAATGACGTGTCATAACCTAAAGAAGAATATATCGTCATGGTTTGCTTGTATCCGACAAGTAAACGTAATGGCCAAAATTGCCCTTAAGCGATTCCACTATATATCACACCTTGAAACAGTAGCATATAACGATGTCGCAGTTTTCATGATTTGTCCATTGCGGCTTCTCTGATGTTAAATGGAATAGGTCTACATCTGTAAACGCGGAGACCAAAGTAATGATCGACTGAATAATCATGTGTTTTACTAAAGTAAGGTGCATATTAGTGACTTATAACCTACAGAGATGCAAACACAACCCTACATCAAGTAGGGAAAAGGTACATCATACCAAACCCAAATTACCATGATGACAATGATCATGACAATAGTGATAACCTCCCAGAATCCTTTCTGATTTGGTAAGATTTGACTTCTTTCTTGTCTGACAGAGTCAAGTTGTTGTTTAACGTCATCTCGTTCTCTTTCAGCCTTTATCTGTTCAAACACTTTTCCAATGGCGCCAAATTCACGTCCCAATCTCTGGAATTCCTCCAACGTTCTTTGATAGAATTCCTCCGATTTCTCGAGATCTCGTAGTCCATAGTATGCTTTGGCTAATGGTTTCAGCGTATTTGCCCGGTTGTCAGAAAGTGGCTGTTCCTTCATATGTACCTTTTCGAAGATGCCACGACACCCCTCTAGTGAGTCAACAGCATTTTGGTAATCTCCAAGCTCCAAATAGCATTCGCCTAACAAAAGCATGGAACCCGCGGTGGATGCGTGTTCTCCTAAATACTTCTTTCTAAGCTCGACCGCTTTCTCGAAATTAATCCTGGCGTTGTGCGAGTCTCCCATCCAGGTGTAGACCTTCCCCCGGTTGTTGTAGATAAGTGATGTATCGCGGTGATCAAGTCCCAGTTGTTTCCTCATTGTGTAAGACTTGTCCAGGAGTTCCAGCGCTCGTTGATGCTCCCCTCGTTGTTGACTCAGATGTCGCGCAGCGTTGTTGAAGGACACAATCATACCGATACTCGGTTCCTTGAGGAATTTCTCCTTAACGTCAAGGCCTAAAAAGCAGAATCTTGATGCCTTTTCCGGTTGTTGGGTTTTCTCATAAACTAAACTAAGACCGTTATATCCAACGCCGATAGAAGGATGGTTCTCTCCCCACAGTTCACGCTTTACCTGTAGACTTCGAAGATGGTGTTGCTCAGCTTCGCTTGTTTTCCCTGTAAAAGACGGATTTGTAAGAGCATAATGGTTGATCCTTAAGTGAAATGTAACGCGTTCACGTGTAATGAAACAAATCATATGTTATCAAACGAAGTTACAAGATTCAATACATTTGTTTCATATACCTTTAAATATCTTCGACTGGTTTCTATAGAACTGGGATATGAAGCATCCTTTGGTCAAATGTGACTGATGTTACATATGGGTCAAATGTGACTAACAAATCCCAGTTGGTACACCTATACGTACATAGTAGTAAAACAAGAAATTGAGGCACGGGGTCACAATGCTTTGGTTAGGGTTGGGGACGAGATTAAGATTGGGTTTGGGGTTGGGATTAGGGTTGAGTTGGGGTTGGGGTTGGGGTAGGGATTGGTGTTGGTGTTGGTGTTGGGGTTGGGGTTTGGGTCGGTGTCGGTGTCAGGATCGGGGTCAGGATCAGGGTCGTTGTCGGAGTCGTTGTCGGGGTCGTGGCCGAGGTCGGGTCGGGATTACGAAGACATTTACTCACCTATCCAGGCATAGGTGACTCCAAGCAAATAATCGGCATTTGCTCGGCAACGTCGAATAGCAAGTCTGGTGTCAGCTTCCAGATTTGTGTCGACCTTGGCACAAGGTAGGTTGTCGTCCATCAACAGCGGTCCTGGTTCACGAGAGTTTGACGAGCAGTTCTCCTCAAGCCGATTCAGTACTTCAAGGGCTTCGTGAAGTTGTCTGTATTTCATAATTGACAACCATCTAGATTTAATACGATTTTGTGTCACATATTTTGTAAAGATAAGACACTAAATATTTCTTAAGATACCAACATGCCTTGCTTTCATTCCATGTCCAGCGGGTTTCTGTTTCATATGTCTACTGCTTGCAATTAATATTACCTTGCATTCAAAGGCTAATTAATTTGGCTGGTTCATGAAGAAATTCCTACTACAAGTGATACAATTGATGTGATTTCAATTCAGTTCTTTTCAAATACACTACATTATGCTGAATTATACATGTTCAAAAATTACGAAAGAACTCGGATACGGGGACTAAATGTGCGCGTATCTCTACCACCATAACCATGTTGGCCTAAGTGGGTTCAAACAACCAGTTATTCTAGAAGGTGTTTGGTTATTGTCATCCTGAGTGACATTGTACAAAATGGTTTATTTTTACTGCCGTCACTGGGTCGGTATCGCAGGAAAAGGGTGACATTAATTTAACAATCCCATGATATAACTCGCGTGTCGATATCCGTCGACGTTGCGCGATACCCAGCGTCAATGAATGGACCGGACTATTACATGTTTTCATTAATTCGCTGTTATTTTATTTAAAATGAAAACTCTGAAGCATAAAAGATGATATATACCAATTAATATTTTCATGGCATCACGACTATTGTTCTTAAACACGTTTTGATTTTAGCACGCCGCGCTATTTGTTTTACTATCAAATCTCTTATACATTTATTTACAAATTGAGTATGCTGTATAGTAGGATCCAGTTTTAATTATAGGTTGCTTATTTTGCTTATTTTGACATATTTTTTTAATTTTCTAAATAATGATTAACTCACGTGATCGCTTCCATCCTCATTCCTCTTGAGTGCAAATTTCCTGCTATGGAATACAACAGCATAGCCATATCCAAAGTATCTCCGCGATGTCTAAGAATGCGCATGGCTTTCATGTATTGCTCGTATTCCAACGTAAAATCTGTTTTTGCCGTTCCTAGCATTATGCCATAACTCAACAGCATTCTGGCTTCGTATAGCTGATTGACTCCTCCGGATTGATCGCGGTTCTGTGCTGCATTTACGCACGCCTTGTAGAACTCAACTGCTTCTGCGGTGGGGAGGAACATTTCAATGAGAGATTTGGCTTTGTAAGCCACGTCCATGAAAATGTTTGTATTCTCTCCAAGACAATGGATAGCTTCTCGCAAGAGCTTTTCGATATTTCTTATTTCAATTTGGAATACTGGAAGATGTTTAGCATAGTTTCCCTCAAGTAAGGGTACAATGTTCAGAAGAAGACGTCCATAGAACGCGCAGTAACGACTGCGGACTTCGTTTAAATCCTGGCCGACAAGGGTGTATTTGTCCTCGACAAAAGCTCGTAGAAACTGATGGATATGAAAACGTGTAGGTCTACTTCTTGAGTCGAGTAGATCATATATGTCTATGAGTGATCGATCTTGGAGTGGAGACAACAAATCGTGTTTTATCACAGCAATATTTTGGGATGGGGTGGCTGTTGCTGAACTTCTGGATGAGGTAATACTCCACGCTGCTTCGCCGGTAAAAGACGCTGGAATGTAGGCCAATTTCCGGTAGTCTCTGCGTAGTCTAGGCGGCAAACTTTCCAGACAGACGTTGATCACACTTTTGACTCGTGCAATATTTCCCAAGTAATCGCCATTGATCAGTGTGTCAATCCAAGCGCGGCGCAATCGATCGACCAGTTCTTCAGGGCTTACGCCTCCGATTCTTAGAATGGCTACGATGAGCAGTATGGCAATTGGAAAACCCTCTGAACAATCTGCTAAATCATCTAGATATTGTCCTAGGTCAACATTGCCAGACATGACGAGTAATCCATCCTTCCGTTCGTTCATTTCCAGTGGGCGGATTTCAATGTTGCGCAGCTTCGTTACCGATCTTGGCAATTGGAATTTCACCGTAGATGTGACGAGAATAAACATTCTGGAGGATTCCTCCAGCAATTCTTCACAGAATTCAAGGAAGTCGCCACCAGATTCTTCAGCAGACAAAATATCTTCGATTCCATCTAGAACTAACAGTTCGAGCCTTGATTCATCATACCTAGAACCAATACACTCTCGGATGACCTGGTGTGCGTTAGAGTGGGCAACACAACTGCCGAATTTGATGCCTATCTGTTTCAGTACATTTGCCATTCGCGTTTCGCCTTGCAAATCAATGTAGTGTGAATCGATATGGAATCCATTGTATTCGAGATCCAGTTCTATTGAAACTTGCTTGACCAATGAAGTTTTACCAATAGCAGGTGGCCCTGTAATCTGTATCATTTGTAATGCATCACCGGTTCGATCGAGCATGAAATTCAAGACGGATTCTCTCAGATCTCTTAGCTCATCAGTTCTGCCGATAAAGAAAACCTCATCCATTATGTATGATGATTTGTTTGTTTCGTGTGATCCTCAAGTAGAATATATCGAAATCATACTACATTGTATGTAATGAAAGTGACTTCCACTGAGGCGATCTGCAACAATAAATACATTAAGAAATATAATAACGTGTTTGCATGGGCCATACCGTCAGTTAGGTATACGTTGGAAGTCGAATAAGTTTAATGGACACGTGACTCGTGTTGATCTGCTTTGGTGAACGAAACAGAGAAATATTCCCGGATGTGAACCCCTCACTGTACAACAGTATATGAACAACAGTAATGTTAAGAAACTATAATACACAGAATATATAAATTAGAAATGAAACCTAGTATAATGAATATAAAGATATGATGACAATATTATTAGTGTTCATAGAAGAAACCAAACTTACCACAACATTTTGTGCGAAGCGAGTTATCCTTTCCTACATTATTTCTATTCATTCCCTCTCTATTTACGTTTATACCACGTATGAGGCTCGTTATCAATTGCATAGCGACATACATGTAATGAGCATACATATTTCGCCCCAGTAAACCCCATCCCAGCTATGTCATTACGCTTGTATTATCCGCTTACATCAACACCTGTGTAAAGTACAAGCTGTCACAAAATGATTAATACCCATCGATGCCCAAAGTTCATTAATTGTTTTCATCATCAAAATCAATGAGATCTAGGTCCGTTGATATTTCACTATCTTTGAAATACTGTATCCTTTAATTAACATTTTAGATCGTGAATATCGGACTTATTTAACTGAGGTTTAACTCCATTGTGTAACAAAAATAATAATCTTTTAAACTGTTGTTTGTTATGGTCGTTCAAATCATTAATATTTTTCATTATGATTCAATTCGAAGAGTAAAAATGGATCGTCGCACATGAGTGATCACAAGCTTTGTTTCTAAATGAGCGTGTTTTGATGCTAAAATTGAGGGACATTTAAATAGGTAAATAAGTGGTCGTTGGTAAATTAGCATTGACTTAGACTTCTTTTTCATTTTCGGGTGGTGTTTCTTACAGAATTGGTAAGCATGAATTAGTCTCTTACTTCTTAACCTCACCAAGATTATCCCCCAATGTGACCATTAAATCTAAGCCACTGCTAATTCCACCAATACCGCTTCATTAGCTATTTAAAAGTCTCTAAACATTTGTCAATTAAAACAGTGCATGGGGTCACTTAAGTGTGACGAACTTCTTTTACACTTCAAATTGAATTGAAAGGAAGGATTATTAATTACCAATAAAAATAATTACCAATAAAAGTTCAAACAGTTAAAGGAGCACAAGATTATATAAGTAGACAAGAGATTAAGAGAATATTATTTGTTTCTTTCAAACGCTCACACATTTTTGCACTTTGTCGAAAAGGTGAAATCCCCATGTCTTACATAATGGAGTTTATCTTGAGTTTCATAAATCCGATATTCATGATCTCAAATTATAATGAAAGGGTACAGTATGTCATAGATCATGCAAAAATAAAGGACCTGATCCCATTGATTTGACGATGAAAACAATTAATTAATGTTGGCCATCGATGGGTACTTATCATTTTGAAACAACCTGTACCCACGCGACCAAAGTGTCGCAATTACGTCAATGTCACCTCCCGTGGTCCTTTTAGTCAATAAAAAGAGTTAATGTATTGATGACTTTGTATGACGGTATCAAAGGTCTTTATTATGTTATGGTATATCGTTTAATGCAAAATTGAAATATAAAAAAGTATAATAAAACGAAAATTCATGTTGACATTCTGATATTTATCATCCATGTAAATAAAGCATGTGATACGATTGTCGGATTATTAGAATTGAAAAGAAAATCGTGGACATTTACAGACAGATAAGTAGAATCGTGATGACGTGAATTTGAGGGATTTTATATACTCGCATGGCGGAGAGGTCGCAAAAATATACGCTAGAGAAATAAAAGGACTAAATACAAAGTTGACTATGTATACAATGTAATTGTTTATTAAATCATGTTCAACTTACGTAGTGAAATTTACACCCAGCATTATGACTAAAAGGAACCGGTGCACCTAAACTAACACGCATCAATCTGAGCTTCTAGTAACGTTAAGAATACTTCAACTGTTGTCATAAAGAACTGACAACACCCTATCCCCTTAAATAGATAGCTGACCGTTGAGTTTATAGATGTGTATCATGCGACGAGAAGACCGGAACAACCAACGCACAAGAAATTAGGATTCGAGTTCGGCGGGAAAGTGTTGCCGGGTCTAATTATTGCGTTCTAAATAATAACTTTGGAAATACCTAGAATGATAAATTTTAATTTAAGGAAACTAACAGGTCCAACCTAATAGATTTATGACGAGTTATAAAATTAAGTGTCATAGCAAAATAATAACTTAAACCTTTTAGCCTTATCAGTGTATAAAAGTCGGGTGTTACCCAAAATCTAATACCAAAATGGCGCCAAAATAATATTAATATTTTACAAGTATCAATTCAAAATTCAAAATGGCGCCTAAAGTTGCCATAAATCATACTAAAACACTCCTCAGTGCACCCCTGTAATCATCATAAGTGCAGTTTAGTGATCAAATTGCATTGACTTGTTTCTATTACAATTGCGCTTCCTCTTGTAGCGTATTATTACCGTGGTTATATCCAGTACAGGGTGGTCCAAAAAAAACTATACCCAACTTTGGAGGCCATTTTCTCCTGGATTATAAAATGTTTTAGTACTTTGATTTGCATAATATTAAAGCATATATCGTTGAGCATTATTGGTGAAAATAGGGAAGATATTACATTAATATTTCTTGAGATATTGCTATTTTTAGCGAGTATGTGTAAAAATGGCTTTTCCACGGGAGCTGTCAATGCATCAACATGTTTGAATATGATATGACACAATAATGTAATGACGCGATAGTCCTTTGACAAATGTTTTTGCGAGAGCTTTTATTTACACTAAAATGGATAAATAATGGATAAATAATACTTTTTGATATTAATGCAATATCTTCATTACATTATTGTGTCATATCATATTCAAACATGTTGATGCATTGACAGCTCCCGTGGAAAAGCCATTTTTACACATACTCGCTAAAAATAGCAATATCTCAAAAAATATTAATGTAATATCTTCCCTATTTTCACCAATAATGCTCAACGATATATGCTTTAATAATATGCAAACCAAATTACTAAAATATTTTATCATCTAGGAGAAAATGGCCTCCAAAGTTGGGTATAGTTTTTTTTGGACCACCCTGTATACATGTAGGAAATAATCCGTTTTATACGGAAATTATGTATAGTATTGTCTTCGGTCATCTGAAGTACATATGACACGTTTTAAAAACGAAACTCGTTGATGGCAGCTCCAAGATGAAAGGAAAAATTGATTGGCGATACTTTGGAACCCGGTAGTATATTTTAAAGGAATAAATCGTATTGAAAACTGGAAACCATCGCTGACGTCACAGCATGGAGCTGCTATTACCGGGTTTCTTTAAAAACGTGTAGTAAATTTTAGATTTTTTTGGTTCAGCTAAATATGTTTTACGGATACAATATTTGTTTAAAGACCATTCATTTTTAACAAAACCGCGCGGAAAAACGGGCATTCAAAAATAAAATGATCGACAGTCCAAACTCAACCGACAGTACCAATCACAACATACGATACCAATCTCAACCGACAGTGCCAATCTCGACCGACAGTGGCAACTCTCAACCGACACGACTCTAATATTGGGGGGGGGGGGTGGGGGGGGGGGGGCGATCGCACCCTTCGCCACCCCCTCCCGCTCCTCTCTGGTTGCGCTACTGGACGTCACTAAACATGGCCGACCTCAAGATGCCGTTGTATTCTACTGTACAGTGAAATATTGGCCAAAATTGAAGTATTCCAAAAAAGTTCCAAATATCAGGATTTCACCAGGTTTTTTGCTTATAAGTGAGGGAAATGGAAATGATGTTTCCAACATATACTTTAAGATTCAGGACTACATTATTTAAACATTTTGTTTCAAAATCGAGATTTTGAAATATTGCCAGCTAGCACGTACAAAGTACCATATTTTATTTATCCAGGGATGAAGGTTGGAGAAATCATTTCATATTTGGTTTTGATTAACCGTTTTCTATGAAGGTGATACCTCTTGCATCACAAATGCGCGAGACACTTATACTGAGGTGTGACTGGTTGAAGAAAATAAAACATTTACTGGTAGTAGGTCCCTTTCTATCTACAAATGAAACCGACCTGTTGGATATCTGAGTTCAATGTGCCAAGAATAAAAAGTCTATTGTCACTAGTTGATTGTCAGCAGTAATAGAAACTAATTCAACCGCGTTGACCCGTGAATTAAAAGGCATTCTGACACTAATTTCAACCGCGTTTTATACCGGTGAATTACAATTTTGCACAATGCTAAGGCATTTGCCTTTAATGAACAACATGGACCTAGAAATATCACTTGATATTTTAAGCTGAAATAATTTGTTTTTCCCTATTGTTTCACATAAATGACATTGCAAGCCCCTGCGATGTATTTTGTAGACGCGAGAAAGCACCTCTTCATCATCAGGGCGTCCCCCGGAGGGGAGGTCCCACAATGCAACAGGTTCTTCTAGAAGTTTCCTCCTCACGCCTGCTCGCTCGGAAGGTAATGTCAATGTGTCTTTTTTCTCTCGTATAAATCTGCCTTGTTTTGCGTTTTAATCAGTTGTATAGTTTAGTGACGGGTCGTAGGGGTTGGTGGTTCTGTATAGCACATTACTGTTCCTTCGAATTGTTTGTTAGCAGCCCCAATGCCATTAATTATGCGTTTTTAATATTTACAGGCTTGATTTTTATAATAGGACCTGCGTGTTAGCTCACAGAACACTACGGTACGCAGTACAAATAGCGCGCACCATATATGGCTAGGGCAACAGCCCAAGGGAACTACCCGGGGGTGCCCCCCCCCCTTGCAACAGCGACGGGATCTCCTGCTAGGCCATTCATTTGTGCGACGGTTTGGTGCGTTCATTCAGCGCGCTTCGACACCATACTTCAGATCTGGGGGCAGGCACAGATAGTCAAGCAAGTCCGCGATACAGTTTGTGGTATGTCCGTTGGTTTCACCATTTACATGGATATCATAGGGTTGTGTTACAATAACATAATATAATCGGTTGGTTGCATTATATTATATGCGATTGTAATAATATTATAATAGTAGGCCTGTGGGTTTCGTTTTACAATATACGCAAATGCAATGATTTGGTATGATAATTATTAGGCCCGACGGGACTAAGAACAGGTAGACTAATTTATTATTAGGCCCGTTGGTTTCATTATACATATTGAGGGTGAATTGTCGTGTGATGATAATATCAGCCCCAGGATTCATTTAATTGTTTCATGCTCTGTGAATATCAGGGCGTGACGCGTGTGCCTCATGCTTAACCATGAGGTTAATTTTTATTTTTTATTTTTTAGATAATTGATTTATTGATTGAATAATTGGTTGAGTGTGTGATAATATTAGATTGATTGATTGATTGATTGATTGATTGATTGATTGATTGATTGATTGATTGATTGATTGATTGATTGATTGATTGATTGATTGATGAGTGATTGATGAGTGATTGATTGATTGATTGATTGAGTAATATTAGGCCGATTGATTGATTGAGTGTGTGATAATATTTAATAGGGCGATTGAGTGATTGATTGAGTGATTGATTGAGTGTGTGATAATATTAGGCCGATTGATTGATTGATCGATTGTGTGATAATATTAGGCCGATTGATTGATTAATCGATGGATTGATTGATTGATTGATTGATTGAGTGTGTGATAACATTAGGCCGGTTGATTGATTGATTAATTGATTGATTGATCGATTGTGAGATAGCATTAGGCCGATTGATTGATTGTTAGGCCGATTGATTGAGTGTGGGATAATATGAGGGCATGAGGCCGATTGATTGATTGATTGATTGTGTGATAGTATTTGGACGATTGATTAGGTGATGGATTGTGTGATTGATTGTGTGATAGTTTTAGGCCGATTGATTGACTGATTGAATGATTGTGTGATAATTTTAGGCTGATTGGTTGATTGTGTGATAGTATTGATTGGTTTATTGATTGATTGACTGATTGATTGAGTAGGTGATAATGTTAGGCCGATTGAATGATTGATTGCTTGATTGTGTGATAGTGTTAGGCTGATTGATTGATTGATTGATTGATTGTGTGATAGTGTTAGGCCGATTGATTGATTGATTGATTGTGTGATAATGTTAGGCCGATTGTTTGATTGATTGATTGTGATTGTGTGATAGTATGGGGCCGATTGATTGATAGATAATATTGGGCCGAATGATTGATTATGTTAGGCCGATTGATTGATTGATTGATTGATTGATTGGTGGATTGATTGATTGATAATTGTTTGAGTGTGTGATAATATTAGGCCGATTGATTGATTGATTGATAGATTGCATAATTGTTTGAGTGTGTGATAGTATCAGGCCGATTGATTGATTGATTGATTGAGTGTGTGATAATATTAGGCCGATTGATTGATTGATTTATTGCATAATTGATTGCATAATTGTTTGAGTGGGTGATAATATTAGGCCGATTGATTGGTTGATTGCATAAGTGTTGAGTGTGTGATAATATTAGGCCGATTGATTGATCGATTTATTTAATGATTGATTGAGTGTGTGATAATAATATTAG
Organism: Ophiura sarsii; assembly: GCA_035610835.1. Classification (NCBI taxonomy): domain Eukaryota; kingdom Metazoa; phylum Echinodermata; class Ophiuroidea; order Amphilepidida; family Ophiuridae; genus Ophiura; species Ophiura sarsii. The sequence continues at coordinate 34,057,561 of CM069456.1, forward strand.
GCCGATTGATTGATTGATTGAGTGTGTGATATTACGAGGCCGATTGATTGATTGATTGATTGATGGATTGATTGATTGATTGATTGATTGATTGATTGATTGATTGATTGATTGATTGAGAGTGATAATATTAGGCCGATTGATTGATTGATTGAGTGTAAGTGTGTGATAATAATATTAGGCCGTGGGTTTCATAATAAGGGTGAATTGTCTTGTTTTGTCTTGTGATGTTAATGTCAGGCCCAGGTTTTGTAATCTATTTTTATTTTTTACATTTTATCCTGCTCTGTGATTTTCAGGGCGTGGCGATGGTCTACATGCTTAACCATGTGGTTAATTCTTTCTTTTTTTAATACATAATACTTAATTGTTAGTATTTTTTATTATAGTCTAACAGTTTCAAATTGGCGATGCCTGCTTACTGCAGCTACTGAAAGTGAGGGCGCGAGCGTGAAAGCAACAGGCGCACTGTGTATTATATGTGCGAAGCGTGCGTGCGGCAAATTCTTGTGCGTTTGGCCATAATCCGCGAGTACGCATGGAGTGCTCTTGCGCGGGGAGCGTTACGAACCTTATCGGCTCGCCTATGAAACTATTGCTCACAATGCCGTGTTAGCTTCAGTCTGCCTATGGGTAGCGTTTCTATGGCCACTGTGTCAGAATTTTATTTCACCACTTTGTGGTCTATTTTAATGTTCCCTGGGCCTGCATATTTTTCAACCAGTGCCGACTATACCCACTTGTTGTTACTAACGGGGATGTGCATTACCACGGTTTCGTTGCCCAGTCACTTTTGACAACATTGGTGATGCAAGCTCCAATTACGTTTCAGCCCGGTCTTGCCTGGTTATTTGTCACAGTGTTGGTATTTGATAGTCATGTCGTGTTATGTCATTGTTGTGTCTATAGTTATTTATATGGATAATGCTTCCCAGTCTCGCTCTCTACAGCATCCTAGTAACTATAGTATGTATTTCTGTGCACTGTATGTTCAATTATTTCACTCGTCATAAAGTAATTAGGGGGAGGGGTCGCTCACATTTTCCATAATATTCATGCGCAAGGGATCCTAAAGTGCTATAGCAAGGCTAGTCCACTGTTGGCTAGTCCCAGCTTCTCATCCAGCTAGTTCATTGTTATTTTAAATACGGATCCGACTCTATTCCAGTGTGGTCGTCTCACCATTATTTCAACCTGTTCTTTCCTTTTCAATAACACATGATAAAGGGGGCAAAGGGCATCCGTGTTACTTTTTACACGCTCTGTGCCTCTGGTAATTTCTAGGTAATTTCAGTATACAGGGGGGGGGGGGGGCTACTTTGGTCTTATCTGCATTATTAATTGCACTGTTGTTTTATTTATTTTTATTTTTCTGAGTTCTGATTCAAGTAGTAGGGTTTCGCATTCTTGATTGGATATTCATTTATCATTAATAAGTAAAGTTGATCTTACCACCATATTCCCACTCTCATGCCGCTGTGTAGCTTTGATAATGGACATAAATTCCCTAATTTTAAAACGAGGATAGTCGAATGGCACGGCTGTCTAAAGACATGGCAAATACACTGCCTCCGCAGTGTTTACATGTATTTGATCTGATTCAGTTTCATGTGGAGCTTTACCAATGGTAAGTTTCTTTCAATATGGTATTACGTGGACAGGTAAGATACCAGGGTTTTACTTTTCCTTGCTCCACACCTCTAGCATGGACATTCTTACGGCGCTAGGTTGATCTACATTTGTATGTCTGACACATTTAACACAGTATTTTCAATTTAAGGGCGCTCTGCATATTTGGCTTTTTTACCACAGTATTTTCATTTCGTTCATAAAAATTGCCACCGCATGTGATCATTCTGTGATGTTATACTTGGGCGCATCATAACTATTTACTTCAGGCAGGTAGCTTGCTTGGGTTCGATCATAGCCTACTGGATTTCGTTGTATATTAAAGGGAATAATTATTAATTTACTCGATAAATCGAGTAAATGAATATGAGGAACTAAATCGAATAAAGGAATATGAGGAACTTTGTGATACTGCACCCTTTCTTTTCTTTTAATTTACTCCAGGATATCTTCCAGAAGGATGACATCTCGCAAAACGACGCTAGAATTATGCACAAGCTAGCTGAATAAACTCCCACAGCACTGGGTACGACTCACACACTGGTAATATTCTTTCAACAGTGCCAGTCAGCCGCACTACACCCACTGCACCACTCTCAGTCCTTAGCACAATATATGATTATTTTTACCAGATATGTTCCATGTATGAATTAACAAGAGGAGGCGAACTAATTCATGATATACAGAGAATTGATGACATCTCGCAAGACGACGCTAGAATTATGCACAAGCTAGCTGAATAAACTCTCACAGCACTGGGTACGACTCACACACTGGTAATATTATTTCAACAGTGCCAGTCAGCCGCACTACACCCACTGCACCACTCTCAGTCCTTAGCGCAATATATGATTATTTCTTACCAGATATGTTCCATGTATGAATTAACAAGAGGGGGCGAACTAATTCATGATATACAGAGAATTGGCTAGTTTATCGTGTGATTTGCATTAGTAGGTCGATTAGCAAATGCCTTGATAACTTTTAAATCCGACGTTTGGAGTATTTGGGTACAGGATGATATCTTTGCCTTGCATGGCTGCCATACTAGCATGATTAGGACTCAGCGTTGCGGTCTTGACCATTTCAATAGGCTCTGATTCATCATCCATACTTTCATGGTCTTATATAGAAGCTATGGTAGTTTTAGCATGGCTATCTCCGCCGCTTTCAGTACAGCAACGCGTACAATTGTTTTCCCTTGGTAACAGACATAGATTTACCTTTTACCCGGATCCGTATAACGATTGAATGGTATTTCAACAATTCTTTTTGAATAGTTAATAACATGGTTATCTAGCTTGGCTATCTCCTTTGTTCTGACAACTATCTATGGGGGCGACAGTATATATTGTATTGTCATCAGCACTTTTCTGGGTTTGATATAGCAGGGCTATCCTAATAGATCTGACTTGACATACTTAATAAGGATTTTCGGGGGAGGAGTTACTTCATTGCATTGTAACACTGCATATATTGATTTTGTTATAGTTCAACAACTTTCACGTTCTGGATCACAGGGACAAGGTCGATTAACTTTCACTCTAAACTGTTTTATTCATATGGACCAAGGAGAAGTGTGTTATATAATAAACCTGCCCAGTGGGCAGAAAATACCAGATATATGTTCTCCGTTCCTGATTTCGATGGCGTATACAAATGACACTATCCCGCATTTTACAGCACAAAAATAAAATCTCACACCATTTATTTCACACCCATTTTGAGACTTGTAACCGTACAAAATATCTTAATTATCTAAAGGTTCTTGTTATCATGGTTATAGCTTCTAATGTCCCCTTAGTATTAACATCTTGGGAAATCCTACTGCTCATGTAATGTTAGCTTATATTTATCATCTTGGAAATTCCCACTGTATGCACGCAAGAATTAAGATGCTAAAGATTGACGGTTCTATTTTTAATGTTTAATTTTTAGCATCTTGCATTCTGAAAATCCCCACAATATGCAAGACAGGCAAATTGAAAAATAATACAATTCTTCTTGAATATTGCGGAAAATCTTAATATGTTATGCATTATATACCCTGTATTACAAATCCCTAAATTAGCACTTACCTATTATAAAACATAGATTTAAATATTTTTTCTGGTTGATGATTTTTGTTTCATTAACAATGTAATAAATGCCAAAATTGAAAATTCCCGAAAATTCCCAATATTCCAGGGCCCTTCAAAATCCACGGAATGTTTTTGTGAAGGTAGCATGCACTATAGAGAGATTACAAACTACAATCAGATAAATACTAGTAATGGCACTCTTTACTCACCATGTAAAAGAAATCATTTATCCATACACTAATTCCAAATCGAAACCATATTCTAATGTACATGTACGTTCATACTCCAAACGCCTGCCAACACCTATTCACTCATCTCATTGTTGACGTGCATTGAATGTATAGATAGTTCAAAGGCCAAGTCCGTGGTACACACATCCGTGTGTTTATTATACACAGCCATTTTCTGATGCCCTGCATCATGGTAATTATGCGGTGTACCTACATTGATACTGTTTGCCCAGTAGTACCCATGCCAGGTACTATGGGTGAGTCAAAATATCCAGGTCCCGATTTCAATGATTTATTAAGCCATTGCATTATACAAAAATCTATACATTTAATGAAATCAAGAACACATTGATAGCTATAATCTTTTTCATTCAAATTAGTTATTTCAAACGAAAGATATGCGCTTTTTCCTAAATTCTGTGACATTTAATCTGTTCCAACATTGTCTAAGGGACTACTATGAACATGATGAAAGTAAAAGTGTTTGCTGAAGTCGGGTAAATACCCCCACAGGACTCCCCAAAACCAACTTTTTTGACTTCCTTCTATGGTCCTAAAACATATACAGGATGTTACAAACAATAATTCTGGTATGCTAAGGGGTTATTCAAGATGGCGTCCAAAATGGCCGCCATCTTTATGCTAAGGGTTAATTCAAGAAGGCGTCCAAAATGGGGCATGGGCAATGGCCGCCAAACGTAGTCAAATTTCATTAAATGACATATAGCAATCAAATTGTATGGTGAAAGTATAGTTTTAATAGTGGGATATATGTAGTAGACCACTAGACACTCATATCCAGTATGTTTGCTTTGTTATTGTACCTCAATCCAAGATGACCGCCAAAATGGCAGCCAAAAAATGGTAAAATTCCATAAATTGGTATATATGAACCAACATGTACAATCGGAGTATAGTTTTAACACTGGGATGTATGTGTTAGACAACTAGAAACTATTTAGTATTTTAGCTTTGTTAACATACTTTAAAACCAAAATGGCCGCCAAAATGATGGTCAAAATTTCATAAAATGGCATAATATCAACCAAAATGTATGATTAAAGTATAGTTTTAACTCATATCTAGTATTTGTGCTTTGTTAACAGACTTAAATATCCAAATTGGCTGCCAAAATGGGTCCCAAAGTGGCTGGTAAAAACTGTCAAATTCCATAAAATGGGATAATATCAACCAAAATGTATGATGAAAGCATAGTTTTAACAATGGGATGTATGTATTAGTAACTCATAGTCAGTATGTTTGTATTGTAATAGCATACTTTAAATCCAAGATGGCCGCCAAAATGCAATGTAAATATAGTCTACAAGAGTGTATAATAATCCGAAATAGATATTGTAAGAGTGTATATTCTAAACTGCTAGGCTATTGCTTTTAGATTTAAGTCCCACCTCTGCTGCCAGAATGATTAAGTTGAATGACCTAAAACAATTGCTTTGTATTGTAAATGACCATAATATATGAACATGTCAATTGACACCCGAGGAACGTCAGTGGTGATCAGATCCTTTTTTGGATTTTGTGTTTTTCAGTAAATATGTTGTAATCATGGCGTGCAATTAAGTATTGTCTCGAAAACTTATTAAGTATGAAGAAGTGTTTCTACTCTTATAATCCATTAAGAAATTGAACGAGACCTACTATTTTGACTCATCCTGTATGGGAACTGGGTATTGTTAAAGTACCAGTGAAGTACCGCCAGGGTAGCTGTACAGTACACCAGTAACTCTGCTAATGTGCGTGAAACTGTGGTTGTACTGCATAATATGTGCATCAGTCGTACACGCACCCCCGCAAATGCCAACGAATGCGAAGGTGTTGAGGCCGGCGTCGATGGAGCTGTTGCGGAGACAGTCTTGGTTACAGCAGTAGAGTATTAACCATGATACCGTACAACCTGTACTTTACCCATTGACTGTACAGGGTAGACTATAGCTACAGTAGGGCCATGGATCCTTCTACACCTGGTGTACCAAAATTGCTGTCAGCCACTTGATGGCGTTTGCGATGGGTTTTTTCATGCTCAGGTGGTTCGGGAAATGAGGTTATCGGATCTTGTTTCGGGCAAACCGTATTTTCATCGTTGTTATATCCGTAAAATCTGAGAGGTATGTACCATACCTAAACTAGACATAGTTGTCTCAGTGCTAAATTGCGCTTTTACAATGAGGAGACTTTGATCACTTTTTATAATTTGTTTAATGATGTGATGAAGAATAACAGCTTTAAGTTTATTCTGTGGTGTAAGCCTAGAAATCATATTGTCAAGTCTTAAGCTTTACAATGAAATAAGCCTGTATGACTACTCTGTAGATTAAAAAAAAAAATCTTTTTCTTTCTCTCCCAGTTTTTCTGATTATTTATAAAATATGAATCGAAACAAGCCCAGAGAGAGGAACCAATATCCCACCACACTTTTTTCTACCAGCGTCATTAGTCCCATATGCCGCGATTGCCTAGTATTTAAAGTGAGGGCGCCCTTACTTGTCACCGTTAGCATCATAATGTAAGCGTGCCAACATTCGCCATTTGGAGTTCGGTTTACTCGGGGAGGGCGGTCACTAATGGGGTGCAATCTAGGGCGCAATCTAGGGGAGGTTGGGGTGCCGCGCCATTTTGCGATAGTTTGCGAAAACGATCGTGGTTATCACGTGATACGCATCGTTGAAAAATAATTTACACTGTTTTTAACGAAATGCACTGTGGGATTGTGTTACCAGCCTTAAATCATAGAGGTCGCAAACCCGGTCGCAAACTTGCTTATAATTGAGCCTAGCTATAACAAGCTAAAAGTGACATCTCTGAATGTATTACCAAAGTGTGCAAAGGGGAAATTGTTGGACACACTGGTAAAATGGTTTTACAACAAGTTTTGCTATCATTAATAAAACTGAACTCAAGTTAAATCACTCTATTATTTTATCGAGCAATAATATAATTGTTTACGCATTTTAATTGTTTAGATACAAAGTTAAATAAATCAAGGATACATTTATGATAGATAAGATGGGCGGCATTTATAATTGATACAAATTGACATAACAATGATGTTACATTAATCCACCATCAAGTTTAAAAAATAGAAAAATAAAAGGAATATTCGAACCCGTGATTTCCGATTGCCAACGACATGGCCAACCTACGCACGCCACAGAGATCAACGACTGTAATTGTGATAGTTTTATTATTTAACCATATCCATTTATTTATAACGAACGGATTTTTATTGTGCCATTTTTGCCAAATGTGTGTGTTGCTCTCGCACAAAATATGTTTGTAATTTGATTATAATCCTTATTTTTAAAAGAACGGTAATTTTTATTGACATTTTCGAGAGAAAAAAATGGCGTAACTGATACGGTAAACGCCAGCAGTGGTGTCCGTGAGGGCAAGCATACAGATGATGCCGGCAGGCTAAGCAAATCCAGCATATAAAACAAAAGTGATCCTAATGGGGCTCGAACCCACAACCTTTCACTCCTCATGTCGATGTTCTATCCACTACACTAACCGTGCTAATTGGAAAAAATCATTGCAAATAATTTATCTACAATCCCGGCCACCATTCTCTTCAAAGGCACAAAAAAGTGGACTTGTTTTATGCTTTTTTTGCAATTCTGAGGTGTGTGGATCGTGTTTTGTTTTCAAATTGGTTAGATATCCGTCCATTTTAGAACATCTGAAATATAAAGTGCACCCACACACCCGGGAAAGTATGCTGACAAGGGCATATATTTTGCACGTAAATCCAATATAAAAGTTCAGAAAATCGACCAAAATATGACGTCATGACCATTGCTTCGGGAAAAAATGGCGCGGTACCCCCCCCCCCCCCCCCCCCCCCCCCCCCCCCCCCCCCCCCCTAGGTGCAATCAGAAATATTACCAGTGGGCTAATGGGAGCCCTCTGTTGATGGATATTATATTATCGACAGAATGACAGAACATAGACAATACTGCCCTCATTATGAACATTTGGAATTTGCGTCCACTGGCATTGGCACTATGAACATACCACATGTGTGACCACTGGCATTAGCATGTAAAATGAATAGCAATACATTCGAGTTGATATTTCACTATTTGCAAGCCTAGAGTTTATATTGCCTACAATCTTACCTATACATAATAATACATAATACTGTAATACATTCAGATATCATTTATTGTTTTCAATGTTCAGTTTTCAAATCGTGCTCTTATATCTAGCCATACAACTATGCGTATATACGACGCAATTTTTTTTCTCCCCTGGAATGAGGATGTTGATCTCGTGCAATTCAATATACCAAAATGTCAGCCTTGTACAATGCCAACATTAGGGCATTTAAATGTGGTTCAACGCCATATGACTAGGGGGATTTTCACTAAGGGGAGCATTAAAATATTAATCAATTATTTGTATATGCTAAAGTCATGTTTGCAGGGACGTTTCTTCTTGACAACGGTATTTTTGGAAGAAGATTTGTTTTTCATTTCTGAAAAAAGATAAGGTATATTTCCCGTGGCCCTGACCCTGTCTCATTAAAGGCTTTAAATTAATAACCTTTTATGATCATCAATTTATTGCTCTTCACATTGATTGCAAAATCTAACCTGTAGCGACACCGTTTTCACATATAAAATACAATTTAAAAAATGGGTTCCATTTGGCTAAAATTCCGTTGAATACTCAATAGTTCACAACTAGTTCATTATTTAGAGAACACATACACGCTTCAATGAGTAGGTATGGCCGAGCGGTTAAGACTATATGGAATAGAAATCTATTGAATTCTCCCCATTTCGGTTCGAGTCCTGCTGAATACCTTTTGTTAAAGGTACACTGTTAGAAATTGACGTTAATTTACAGGGCAAATATACGGTTTTTACCGATTTAAAACAATATTTACACACAAAAAATGGTAAAAACCCGTAATTTTACGATTCCCTCTATATTAACTTTATTTTTACGTTATTTGTAAAATATTCCGGGTTTTTTACAGCAAATGTAAAAATTGACGTTAATTAACAGGAAAACAGTCGGTAAAGCGTCTGACTTACAATACAGAGGTCCCGGGTTCAATTCCCCGTCCGGTCAAGTTAAGGTAAGTTCATCTAAAAATCTTTAATAAATTGCGAAAGCAGAATAAACATAGGCCTATGACACATACAATTGATTTAACACATAAAATTAACAAATGACACATAAAATTGCATAAAATATCCGGAATTATACACAAGCCCGTTAATTAACATGTAACATGTTAATTAACGGGCTTGTGCGTAAAATAACGTCAACACTAAATAAATTAACGGGAAATTACATTTTACGGTTTGCTGTATTTTATCGGTATAAAACTGGCAGCTATTTAACGGTATTATACCGTTAAAAAACGTTTTTTTCTAATTAACGGGAAATTATATATAACGGCCCACTGTATTTTATCGGTATTATACTGGCAGCTGGGACGCCGGTATTATATCGTTCAAAAACGTTTTTATACCGTTTTTCTAACAGTGTATATGACCCGATCACTTTTTTGGGGCTATGATTTTTTTTTCACATCAAGATATTTTGGTATCAGAAGAATCCCCATATTTTTCTCATTATGTCTGTAAAATATTAGGGGCCAGAAATGTTTCATTTGGAAATTATAGGCTAAAATGTGGTTAACCACCAACCAGTCTGTGTACTACTCAATGGGCACATGTCTTTTGACCTTGCGCTTCTAAAAATAGAACCATTGGAGTTATGCAACTCAAACTTTGGAATGCAACAAATTTTAAGGATGACCTTTCATGTAAAATAGAAAACATCAAGTTGAAAATCGGGTCATCTACCTTTAAAATAAAAGATTTAGTCTATGTGTGTTGAAAATGGTATCTATTTTTACTGTAGGTGAATACAAGTCATGGCGCTGACCCCTGTCCAAAATGTAGTACAAATAAATATATTTTGGATAAAGTGTAATACCTTAGGAACATTTCTTGTGCACGAAGTTTTTGCTACGACGTCTAAAAATCATTAACATTTCGATGTTACGATCGCATTAAAAAATGCATCTTTATCGACTCAAAAATAGTAAGTAAAGTCATGTTTGTTATTAAATTAGAAAAGATAGGACTTCCCCTTTCAAATGAGCCTAAGATAATCAAAATTGATGCAAGCAATCTGTCACGATCGCGAGTTGTAAATTACCCGATTTCTATTTGTTTTCTTGAAATCTCGGTTTACTGGCGGGCCGGGGCGAGCAAAATAGACGGTATTTTCATGCCTTGACTTCTAACTGTGAGGGCGCTTTTCAAAATGGCAGCAAAAATTGAAGAACAAATTAACATCACCCTCAATGCCGCCAATAAAGTTGCTTAATTTATGAATGTGACAACATGAATGTGATAACTGCTATTGACTGTTAAAACCCACAAGTATGTATTTTATAGTGATAAGCTACCTTACCGTTGAAAATGACAGCAAAAATTCTCCCTACATGTAGATTAGCCCTTTTCTGTTTTGACGAATGAAAAATAACACCCAGAATCCTGAATAAATGCCAGCCTTCTTACAATATACAGTTATTTTTCATTATTTTGTGTTAGTGCACAATCTACACCATAGTTTTCATGTATGAAGAAGGCATAACTTCCATTACTACATACAGCTATGTTTTCCTTTAATAATAATAATAGTGCATTTATAATGCGCCATCTATCTAGACAACCTATTCCGAGGCGCAAACATCACAACATATATAAACAAACAATTAAAATATGAAAACAGTTACATGTACAAAGAGGTCAACCATTCAAATCATAAGCAATCTTAAACAGATGAGTTTTAAAGTCTTTTTGAAACCATCAAGTGAATCACAGAATCGAAGATCTGAAGGAAGTGAGTTCCACAGTTTAGGTGCACAAGCATAGAAAGCCCGGTCGCCATATGAAGAAAATGTCCGAGGAACTGATAGAAGCTTTTAATCCGAAGATCTGAGGTGGCGTGATGGAATGTGTGGATTGAGAAGATCACTGATATAAGAAGGTGCCATGTCATGTAGGGCTTTCCAGGTTAGGAGAAGGAGTTTGAAATGGATGCGATACCGAATAGGTAACCAATGCAGACGCTGTAAAACAGGTGAAATGTGATCAAATTTTCTAGTCCTTGTGAGCATGCGTGCAGCAGCATTCTGAGCTCGTTGAAGTTATTGAGTTGTCGTTCAGTGATCCCATATAATAAAGGATTACCATTGTCAAGACGCGATGTGACTAAGGCGTGAACATCATCATCAAGCACTTTGCGAATTTCATTAATGTTCCTTTTTAATATTTGGAAATACGTAGATTTGCACACATTTTTGATGTGGTCGTCCATTGACATCGTATTATCAAATATAATTCCTAGATTACGAGCTCTAGTGGAACCCATAATGTTGGAGGAAGCGATTTGAAGAAAGTCAGTACTAGGTTTTGATTGATGGTATTTGGAGGTAATATAATGAGAAGCTCAGTTTTGTCATCATTCAATTTCAACTTATTTGCAGTCATCCATGATTTTATGTCCTTGATACAAGATTCAATTCGAGAGGCAATTTCATCACAAGCACTATCCAAGTCAAAAGATAAATATAACTGTGTATCATCGGCGTACATGTGCACTTCTAAACCGTGTTTGCGGGCAATGTTCGCTATTGGAGATGTATAAATGGTAAAGAATTGTGGGCCAAGTACAGAACCTTGGGAGACACCGAAGAGGAGCGGAATAAATGATGACAAACAACCATTGATGTTTACAGCCTGCGTTCGATTAGTCAAATAAGAGCGGATCCATTCAAGTGCACTATCTCTGACACCTAACGACGACAGACGCGACAGAAGGATGCTGTGGTCTATGGTATCAAAGACAGCAGATAGATCAAGTAGGACTAAATACACACCACGCTTTTTTTCCATATTACATAAAATGTCATTCTGAACACGTAGTAATGCTGTTTCAGTTCTTTCTTTTCCAGTTCTTTAGTGTTTCACTGTGTATGTTGTGCATTAAATTAACTCGGGTTATCAGATGACCACTAGGGTATCATTACACATTGAGTCATTCAATAGTCATTCGGGATCATTACAATATAATTTGGGGTCAATATAGTCACTTGTATCATTAAATGATCACCAGCAGTTATTAAATGACCGCTCCGGTTATTAAAGGATTGCTTGTGGCCATTAGAATTAGGTCTTTAAATAATTGTTTTGTGGTTTCATTAAATTGTTGATTGTATCATTGCACTATCACTTGGGATCATTAAATGATTACCTAGGGTTATCAAAACCATCGCTTTAACCCTTGTCCTCCTAAGGGGGAGGGGTGTGGGGCTAAGAACGTTCGCCAGAACGCACAGGACAGTGACCTGGGCGTCTAGGTGATCTCTTTAACATCCCTTGCGCTCATTTTGACGGAAATAAATGAGAGTACCACCCGGGTAGGGTAAGCCGTCAGTGCCTAAGGGTAGGGGGTGGTTTCCACCTTAAATTTATTTAAATCGCCATTTTAGCAAATATCTTAATTATATGGTCCTGAATCTTATAGTATATGTTAGAAACATCATTTCCCTCACTTATAAGCAAAACGCCAGGTAAAATTTCAATATTTGGCAATTCTATTGGCCTTTTATTTATATAACTGTATAGACGAATACAACGGGAATTTTGAGTCGGCCATGTTTAGTGACGTCATTGTTACGTCATGCGTGGTACTGTTTTTAGGGGGAGGTAACCCCCTCCCCTTAGTTAACGGTGTTACAAAAACGTTTCAGGAAGACGAGTATTACATCATTCAATGGTCACCCCGGATCTTTACAATGTCACTAGGGGTAAAGAAATAATCACTTGGGTCATTGAGTGATCACTAGCAGGTTATTAAAAAAGACTGATTGCCGTCATTACAACATCACTTGGGTTCAATGAACAGTCACTTGTGGTCAGTAAACTACCAACTGGGATTATTAAATACCCGCACTGGGTCTGAACTGATTGAATTGTGTGACATTAAACTATCACTTGAGGACATTAGATGATCATCTAGGGTTATTCATTTACCAATCGGGTCATTGGGGTCCATTACCCTATCAGTTGTGGTCATTAAATAATCAGCTGGGGTCGTTCAATGACCGCTCGGGTCATCAAATGATTACTTGGGGTCATTAAATGATTTATTTATGACATTATACTATCACCTGAGGTTATTAAATGATCACCTGGGGTTATTAAATGACCGTTCTAGGCTTAATACATTATTGTTTTGAGTCATTACACTATCATTCAGATTTTTAGCTAATCCCCTGTGGTTATTAAATGCCCACTCGAGTTATTAAATGATCACTTTAGGTCATCAAACCATCACTTTGGATCATCCAATGGTCACTCGAGGTCATCACAATATCAACTGGGGTAAATGAAAGTCACTTGTGGTCATTTAATAATATCCTAGAAGTATTAAATGACCAATTGAGTCATGATTGCTTTGGGTCATTGCACTATCACTTGGGGTCAATAAATTATCTTCCGGGGTAATTAAATGACCAAGTGGGTCTTTAATCACATGGACGGTCATCTTTTGTCATACATATGTTCAAGTCAAACAGTTCAACGGTGTCTCTTGGTGTCCCAATTGAATGATGTTATGGTTTTAAATCTAAATTCAAGCAGTGAACCTAAAAACAAAATATACATGTAGGTAACAATACCAACGGGTGTCTACTACAGTATGAGTATCGGATACTCTCACAAGTTGGTGCCAAGGACGGTATATTTTAGGGTTTTTCAGGATGGCTGATAGTGGCCATATTGGAGGTCAGAATCACCCCTAAACAATACAATGTAATACCAGAATTAGTAGAAAAGGACACCTCATCCATCCTTCTAGTTCATCTGGTGCCAGAGATATGACTTTTTTTTTAAATGTTATATCTGCTGTTGGCCATGGCCAACAGCAGCCATCTAAGATTTATGAGTCATCTTGCCCTAAATCTCTACGAAAAAACCCCAATTCCATTAGATTTGTAATGCCAAGATTATTGACACCTACCATAATTATAGCCTGGTCTAGTTTGATTAAACAGTCATTCTTTCTTGTCTGACAGACATAAGTTTTTGTCGAACGTCATCTTCCTCTCTTTCAATCTTCGCTTGTTCAACAACTTCCCCAGTCACTCCAAATTCACGCCCCAATCTCTTGAGTTCATCCAACGTCCTTTGATAGAAATCTTCCGATTTTCCGAGATCTCGTAATCCATAGTAGGCTTCGGCTAATTTATTTAGCGTATTTGCCCGCAGGTCAGAAAGTGGCTGTTCCGTCATGTGGACCTTCTCCAAAATGCCAAGACTCTCGTATAGTGAGTCACCAGCCTTTTGGTAATGTTCAAGCTTCAAATAGCATTCGCCTAACAATTGCATTGATTCAGCGGTAGATGTATGATCTCCTAAATACTTCTTTCTAAGCTCAGCCGCTTTCTCGAAATTGATCACTGCGTTGCGCGCGTCTCCCATCCAGAAGTATACGTTCCCCCGGTTGTTGTAGATAAGGGATGTATCGCGATGATCAAGTCCCAGTTTTTTTCTCATTGTGTAAGCCTTGTCCAGGAGTTTCAGCGCTCGTTGATGCTCCCCTCGTTGTTGACTCAGATGTCGCGCAGCGTTATTAAAGGACACAATCATACTGATAGTCGGCTCCTTTAGAAACCTTTCCTTAACATCAAGTCCTAGAAAGCAGAATTGTGATGCCTTCTCCGGTTGTCTGGTTTTCTCATATACTAGGCTGAGACTGTTATATCCAACGCCGATGGAAGGATGGTTCTCTCCCCACAGTTCACGCTTTACCTGTAGACTTTGAAGGTGATGTTTTTCAGCTTCTCTCGTTTTCCCTGTAAAAGAGTGATCAATATACAGGAATGAATCATTTCTTTAGCATGATGGTTGGTCCTTAGGTGAAGTGTAACGTACTCACGTGTTTTGGAACATTTAGAGTTTTGGAACATTTAGAGTTAGAGTTAGAGTTAGAGTTAGAGTTAGAGTTAGAGTTAGAGTTAGAGTTAGAGTTAGAGTTAGAGTTAGAGTTAGAGTTAGAGTTAGAGTTAGAGTTAGAGTTAGAGTTAGAGTTAGAGTTAGAGTTAGAGTTAGAGTTAGAGTTAGAGTTAGAGTTAGAGTTAGAGTTAGAGTTAGAGTTAGAGTTAGAGTTAGAGTTAGGGTTAGGGTTAGGGTTAGGGTTAGGGTTAGGGTTAGGGTTAGGGTTAGGGTTAGGGTTAGGGTTAGGGTTATGGTTATGGTTATGGTTATGGTTATGGTTATGGTTATGGTTATGGTTATGGTTATGGTTATGGTTATGGTTATGGTTATGGTTATGGTTATGGTTATGGTTAGGGATATAGTCATGTTTATGATTCGGTTTTAGGGTCGAGATTAATGTTGTTTTGGTAATGGGCATCGTTCCGACTTGGAACGTTAGCACAACACACTGAACTCTCACCGTATATCGCTGTAGCAGGTCTTATTATTATGGGATGTATTTCGACCTATAACATTGTTGCCGTGTGCGTTGCTATAGGTCTCATGTGTGTGATTGTGTAGTAGGCCGACCGACAAAAACACACGATACCTTTATTGTACCACTTAAATAGCAAATATTTGTAGTATTGTATTTAATGGACAAAGGCCAAAACTTACTGTCGAAAAAAATCTCCTCGTACCAAAAAGGAAATAACTGATTGATTTTCCGTTCGATTTCGTCGGTTGAAATGGCAGAAGAATGTTAATGATGTCACACGTTCGATTTCGTCGGTTGAAATGGCAGAAGAATGTTAATGATGTCACACAGGCTGTCGATAGTATGCGTGCTCACCAACATGTTAATGCTATCATCTGCGCAGCTTATTTATGTTGGTTCTTTTTTTATGACTTTGGCCAAGCTTGGCCGATCTGAGATCGTCGTCTGCTTGCATTGTAGCGCCATCCTTCGACGGTTCAGAGCAATTGGTGCATTAAGAGATCAGTATGCACAAGAAAGTTGATACAATCTCATGAGATGCATTTTATATTGTCCATTTCATTCCATGACGTCCAAAGTCGCAAGAATGATTGTTTTATACTTAATTCAAGGAGTTTTGATTTTTTTTTGTGTACCGGGCTGTGATACCGGTTTGCACTTTTTTGTACAGGAAATGTTTAAGTTTTACTTTTTACTTTTTTCTGTTACGTCACATTAAGGACACGTAGAAATTAACTTACCTATCCAGGCATATGTGACTCCAAACATATAGTGAATATTCGCACGGCAACGTCGAATAGCACGTCTGGTATCACCTTCCAGATCTGTGTCGATATCGATACACGGTTGGTCGTCGTCCGTCATTAGCGGTCCTGGTACCCGCGAGTTTGCCGAGCAGCTCTCCTCAAGCCGATTCAGAACATCGAGAGTTTCATGAAGTTGTCTGTATTTAAGAACCAACTAGATTTAATACGAGTTTGTGCCCCATTATTTTGTAAGGATAAATTCAAAAAAGACATCTTTAGAATATCGGCATGCCTCATTTTCATTCATGTCCATTGGTATTCTAGTACCCTGCGTATACAGGCTCCAACTGACATTACCTGGTTATAGCTTTGCTATAGTTTGACCAGTTTCAAATTGGCGAAGCCTTCTAACAGCAGCTAATAAATACAGAAGGACGTGGGCGCGCATGAACGCAACAAGCGCATTGTGTATCATGTGACGTGCGTGATACGTGCATGCGACCAAACGCTCGCATGGCGCAGTTTCGTTGTATGCGTCACGCTTGCATGTTCCAAAATCTCACTTATGAGCTTGAATTACTTTGGCGCTCGGAAAGATAGAAACCGAATATTTTTCGCCAATTTGGAACTTATTGAACTACAGCGTGTATCAAAAAGAACGCAAAACTTTTTGTCGAAAGCTGTACGGTCACGGTAAAATTTAAATCACTCAAAAAATTATATATTCTGTTTGGTCTACTCATTGGCTATCACATAGTCAAATTACAACGATATCGATTATTTATTCGCTGAGATATTGAAGGTATAAGTAGAGAAGTGCAAACACGTTTTACATCGTTCGTTCGTTCTAAAACTTGGATTTTCCTGTCCGATTAGTGTTATGGGTTAACAGTTTAATAACTATGTAACCTTAATGTCTGGAAAGGTTTATCTTAATTTCCTTTGTTTGAGTAAGGTGGTACATAAAATCATTGAATCGTGTAATCTGATAATCTTTCGACCATTTGAATACGTTAATCACCCTTTTTAAGTTCTGAACCACCGATTGCTACGATCGCCACATAATGTCTATGGTACTTTTTTCATAAATTAAAGTTCATAATCGATGCATCTTAAAACAAGGACAGCATTTTGAGGGTCGAGCAGTACCATAACAACAGACTAACAATGACTGATTCATACAAGACAATTACTACCTTCACTGGACTATTCCATTTGTTTATCTTTTGAATAATGTGCCATACTGTTTTATTTATGACATTAACGAAAGAAAAAGAGAGAGGGTTTGCAAACAGACTTTGTAATCTGGATTTTCAAGTTGTGTCATTAACTATCAACTTATGTATTGTCAGATTTAATTAATATTTATATGATACTGTAATAGCCAGACATTTGATACCTTTAACATGACATTTTCTTCTCAGAATGATGAGTTTGATTCCAATTATTTAAGTACGTGTATCGTTGATATCTCAGTGAATCAATAATCGATATCGCTGTAATTTGACTATGTGGTAGCCAATAAGTACACCTAACAGAATATATAAATTTCAGAGTGATTTGTGATTTGCCGTAATCGAAGAGCTCGCGACAAAAAAGTGTTGCGGGTTTTTTTTATACACCCTGTATAGTATTTGATTTAAAGCACAAAAGATGATATGTATTGATTAATATTGTTCATGGCTCAAATGGCTTGTTGTGTTAAAAGAAAAGAAAATGGGCGATATTTTCTTTTAGCAAACCCTGTATTTTTCTACTATCAAAATCAACAACATTTACTTACAAATATGTAAATTTAGGATTCAGTTTCTTATGTTGTCAAATTCGACATTTGTTTTATTTTTCTAGATAATGATTGATTGACTTACGTGATCGCTTCCATTATCAGTCCTCTTGAGTGCAGATTCCCTGCTATGTAGTACATCAGGATTGCCATATCCAAAGTATCTCCGCGATGTTTAAGAAGGCGCATTGCTTTCATGTATTGCTCGTACTCTAACATAAAATCTGTTTTTGCCGATCCTAGCATTACGCCATAACTCAACAGCATTCGGGCTTCATTTAACTTATTGACTCCTCCGGGTTGGTCAGGGTTCTGGGCTGCATTTACGCACGCCTTGTAGAACTCAACTGCTTCTGCGGTGGGGAGGAACGTTTCAATGACAGAGTTGGCTTTGTAAGCCACGTCCATGAAAATGTTCGTGTTCTCTCCGAGACAATGGATAGCTTCTCGCAGAAGCTTTTCGATATTTCTGATTTCAATTTGGAATACCGGAAGATGTTTAGCATAGTTTCCTTCAAGTAAGGGTACAATGTTCATAAGAAGACGTCCATAGAACGCGCAGTAACGACTGCGAACTTCGTTTAAATCCTGGCCGACTAGGCTGTATTTGTCTTCGACAAAAGTTCGTAGAAACTGATGTATATGAAAACGCGTAGGTCTACTGCTTGAGTCGAGAAGATCATATATGTCTATGAGTGATCGATCTTGGAGTGGAGACAACAAATCGTGTTTTATCACAGCAATGCTTGGGGTGGCTGTTGCTGAACTACTGGATGAGGTAATACTCCGCGCTGCTTCGCCGGTAAAAGACGCAGGAATGAAGGCCAATTTCCGGTAATCTCTGCGTAGTCTACGCGGCAAACTTTCCAGACAGACGTTGATCACACTCTTGACTCGCGCCATATTTCCCAAATAATCGCCATTGATCAGTGTGTCAATCCAAGCGCGACGCAATCGATCGACCAGTTCTTCAGGGCTCACGCCTCCGATTCTTAGAATGGCTACGATGAGCAGTATGGCAATTGGAAAACCCTCTGAACAATCTGCTAACTCATCTAGATTTCGACCTAGGTCAACATTGTCAGAAATGACGAGTAATCCGTCCTTCCGTTCGTTCATTTCCAGTGGGCGGATTTCAATGTTGCGCAGCTTCGTTACCGATCTTGGCAATTGGAATTTCACCGTTGATGTTACAAGAATAAACACTCTTGAGGATTCCTCCAGCAACTCTTCACAGAATTCAAGGAAGTCACCACCAGACTCATCAGTTGACAAAATATCTTCGATACCGTCTAGAACTAACAGTTCGAGCCTTGATTCATCATATCTAGAACCAATAAACTCTCGAATGACCTGGTGTGCGTTAGACATGTTAGAGTAGGCAATACAACTGCCGAATGTGATGCCTATCTGTTTCAGTACATTTGCCATTCGCGTTTCGCCTTGCAAATCAATATAGTGCGAATCGATATGGAATCCATTGGCATTGCATTCGAGATCCAATTCTATTGACACTTGCTTGACCAATGAAGTTTTACCAATAGCAGGTGGCCCTGTAATCTGTATCATTTGAAATGCATCTCCGGTTCGATCGAGCATGAAATTCAAAACGGATTCTTTCAGATCTCTTCGCTCATCAGTTCTGCCGATAAAGAATCCCTCATCCATTTTGTATGGTGGTTTGTTTGTTTCGTGAGGTCCTCAAATAGAATATATCGTAATCATACTATGTAATGAGAGTAATTTTCACGGAGGCAATCTGGATGGAGGCAACGATAAATACATTAAGAAATAGAATAGTGTTTGCATGGGCCATACCGTCAGTCAGGTATACGGTGGAAATGTGATCAAATAAATTTACTGGACACGTGACTCCTGTTGATCTGCTTAGGTGAACGAAACAGAGAAATGTTCCGGGATGTGAACCCCTCACTATACAACAGTATAGGAATATTATGAGGGGAACACAAATAATGAAAAGAAAATGGGATTTTGTTTTATGTTTTCATAAATGTTAAACAAATATTAGACAAAGAATATATCAATTAGAAATGAAACCTATATAAAGAATATAAAGATATGATGACAATATTATCTGTTCATAGAGGAAACCAAACTTACCACAATATTTTGTGCGAAGCGAGTTATCCTTTCCTACATTATTTCTATTCTTTCTCTGTCTATTCACGTTTATACTTGTTATCAATTGCATAGCGACATAATGATCATATTTGTCCTAGTAAACCCCATCCATGCTACGTCATTACGCTCGTTTTATCCGCTTATATCAACTCCGGTGCCAAATACAGGCTGTCCCAAAATGATTAATACCCATCGATGCCCAAAGTTCATTAATTGTTTTCGTTATCAAAATCAATGAGATTTAGGCTCGTTTATATTTCATTATCTTTGACATACTGTACCCTTTCATTAACATATTAGATCGTGAATATAGGACATATTTAACTCAGGTTACACTCCATTGTGTAACAAAAAATAATCTCTCAATGGTCACAGGTCACTAATAGGTATATCAAATAAGGTGGGATCGTTTCAAAAAATCCTTAAAGTCGTGATACGTGTCTCTATTTTAAATAGAAGTTGTCAAAAAGACATAACATTTTTGGTATCATATTAAAGACAATTTATCCAGCTACCGAATAAAAAAAAGAATTAAAGCCACATGTTTAGCAACAGTGAAGTTATCAATCTAAACGTCGAGTGAGTCAAGGGGTGGGTGGCCCATACATGTAGGTTTCTACACAAAATAGTGGAAAACTAGAACTTTTGAGATTGATGCCATTTTAAAATTATACATAGGAAAGTTTTCAAACTTCTCATATGTGTTAATAACATGTGCCTGCTAGTATGAATAATAATATTGAATTGTTATCTAGACATTCTCTACTAGAATATGAGGTTCAATTCAGGGAGTGTTTTAATGTAAAAAACACACAGTTTTATTCATTTTATTGATTAAACAATGGCCAAATCGCAGTCTCTCTATTTCATTTGTGTGACTCTTCGGTCCTTTTCTACCCTGGGTAGTAAAACATTTAACTAAAAAAGCCAGAAGTGTTTCTTCACAGAGTTGTTCATAGATTGATGAAAATTTTGCTATTTAGACCTATTTTGGACCACCCTGTATTTAAAATAAAAAGAATTTTAACGATATTCGTGTAGTTCAGTTTCAGTTTCAGTTTCAGTTTTTTATTTGTTTTCATCTCGGTAAACATATACAGTAACAGTTATTTATAAATACAAATATACAGGAGATGTGGATGCCAGTCTAAAACGCAGAGCGTGAGGAAGATGGCACCCAATGATAAAATAATTACAATTGAATAAATAATAGTATAATACATAATATCAATAAAAGGGAGTAATACAAAGATGTAGGTTACAGTAACAGATTAATTTATACGGATCGTAGATACAGTGTATAGGGTGTTCATACAATGAGATTACTAATAGTTATAAGCTATACACTGAATATGTGAATACATACAGTAAAAATGAGGGGGCAGGACAAAAACATTAGACAGACATTTACATTAAATTGATAAATTACTTAATTGAAGCGTACTCGTTGTTAAACATTTCAGAGCGATATTGGAGTAGGATGTATTTTTTTAGGTGAATTTTAAATATAGCAAGTGACTTGCAGATTTTAAGAGTGTTGCTCATGTTATTCCAAATAAGTGGACCTTGGGATCTGAATGTATTCTCAGCCAGTTTGGTATGAGTAGGAGCAATGAGAATATCAGTGGCATGACGCGTATTGTGATTATGGATATCAGAGTGATTGATAAATAGGGTGGCAGGGAGGTCATTTTGATAACCATTTTCTTTTAAATTAGATAGTCCATGCTAACTTAATTTCATAGAATATTATATACAAACCTTCATTTTATGCATTATTTCATCATAATGTGAACATTTTGGGCAAGTGATTCTTAGCAAATTTGGTAGCACCTTCTGCGGTTGTTCTGATTTTGGTGATGGTGACTATCTTCAGCTAAACCCTAATTGTACAACCTATCAAAATATTTTGTGAGGAGCAAAAACGATCAACTTTTTTTATGTTCCACCCTATACAAATTTTACACACCCTGTATAATTTGATTCCTTTTTGCAAAAGTGCAAAACCTTGAATCATAAGCTTTCCAACAATATATAGTTTGTGGGTCATTAAGTATGTAAAACTTAAGTTTTGTCCCGTTTAATCAGATTTGGTGCATTCCTCAACATTATTAGAAGTGAAACATTTTTTTCGACCAGTTTGTGACTTCTGACCCAATCTCATGTCTGCTTTTGTTCCTTGCTATTTTAAAGAGTCAAAATGGATCGTCACACATGAGTGATCACAAGCTTTATTTCTATATGAGCTTGTTTTGAGGCTAGGTAAATGTTAGTCATTGGTAAAGTAACAATTACTTTAGACTTCTTTTTCATTTTGGGTGGAGTTTCTTACAGAATTAGTAAACATGAATTAGTCTTTTACTTTTTAAGCTCAATAATTTTATCCCAAATGTGACCATTACATCTAAGCTACTGCTAATTCCCCCAATACCACTTCATTAGCTATTTAAAAGTCCCTAAACACTTGTCAAATAAAACAATGCATGGGGTCACTTAAGTGTGACGAACTTCTTTTACACGTAAAATAGAATTGAAAGGAAGAATTAATAATGACAACCAAACCCAATTAAAGTTCAAACAGAAAAAGGAACACTAGAATATTAGTTGTTTCTTTCAAACGCACACATTTGTTTGGACTTTGTTGTCGAAAAGGTGAAATGTCCTCGATTTTTTTCTCTTCAATTCCGATAAGCCAGACAATCGTATATCACATGCTTTATTTACATGGATGATATATATCAGAATGTCAACATGAATTTTCGTTTTATTATCATTTTCTAAATTTCAATTTTGCATTGAACGATATACCATAACGTAATAAAGACCGTTGATATCGTCATACAAAGTCATTAATACATTAACCATTCGTATTGACTTAAAGGACCACGTGATGTGCCATTGACGTAATTTTGATACTTTGGTCGCGTAGGTACAGGCTGTTCCATAATGATTAATACCCATCGGTGGCCATAATTAATTAATTGTTTTCATCATCAAAATCAATGGGATGAGGTACGTGATTTTTGCATCATCTGTGACATACTGTACCCTTTCATTATAATTTTAGATTATGAATATCGGATTTATCAAACTCAAGATACACTCCATGCATTATGTAAAATATGGGGATTTCACCTTTTCGACAAAGTGCAAACTAACGTGTGTATTTGAAAGAAACAAATAATATTCTCTTAATCTCTTATCAACTAATATAGTCTTGTGTTCCTTTTTCTGTTTGAACTTTTATTGGGTTTGGTTGTTCAAATTAAGTGACCCCATGCATTGTTTTATTTGACTATACTATTAAGAAATTTTTCAAAATGGTGATTTTTAAATATTGCCAGGCTATTAAATTTTAAATAATTTGGTAAGCAAATTGCAAAATTTGATCTAATGATGGTGATAAAATGTGCGCGCAGCGCGCCAACATTTGATATGTTATGCTAAAATGGTCAAATTTTGTCAATATTTTTCACCTTTTAGAAAAAATGTTGCTTGGTTTTTTTTGGGGGGGAGCAAATTGGGGGACAGGAAATATGGTTGGTGGGGGGCTGTACCTCTTGCATCACAAGTGCGCGAGACACTTACACTGAGGAGTGACTGGTTGAAGAAAATATAATATTTACTGGTAGTAGTTCCCTTTCTATCTACAAACGAAACTAGCCTGTTGGATGTCTGAGTTCAATGTGCCATGAATAAAAAAGTATATTGTCCCTGGTGGTCAGCAGTAACAAAAACTAATTCAACCGCGTTGACCCGTGAATTAAAAGGTATTCTGAAACTAATTTCAACTGCGTTGAAACTAATTTAACCGCGTTAATCCGTAAATTATAATGTTGCCCAATGCTAAGGCATTTGCCTTTAATGAACA
The DNA here is from genome assembly GCA_035610835.1 of Ophiura sarsii. NCBI lineage: Eukaryota > Metazoa > Echinodermata > Ophiuroidea > Amphilepidida > Ophiuridae > Ophiura > Ophiura sarsii. The sequence goes on from CM069456.1 coordinate 34,081,569, forward strand.
ACATAAACCTAGAAATATCACTTGATATTTTAATTTGAAATAATTTGTTTTACCCTTTTATTTCACATAAATGACTATATCCCGCATTTTACAGCACAAAAAAAGCTCACACCTTTTTTTATCACACCCATTTGGAGACTTGTAACCTTACAGAATATATTGATTATCTATAAAGGTTCTTGTTATAGCTTCTATAATGTCCCCTTATTGGTATTAACATATTGGGAAATCCTAGCTCATGTAATGTTGGCTTATATTTTTCATCTTGTAAATTCCCACAGTATGCACGCAAGAATTACAATGCTGAAGATTGACTGTTCTATTTTTAATGTTTAATGTTTAGCATTTTGTAAATCCCTACAATTTAAATTTTAAAAATAATACATAAATTCTTTTTAAATATTTCGAATAATCTTAATAATGTTATGCGTTATATAGGCCTACCCGGTAGTACCAATGCCCAAATTGAAAATTCCCGAAAATTCCCAATATTCCTTGGGCTGATGGGCCCTTCAAAATTCACGGAATGTGTCTGTGAAGAAAGCATGCACTTGAGAGATTACAAACTACAATCACATCAATACTTAATGACACTCTTTACTCACCATGTAAACGAACATTTCAAATAATGTATCCATACACTAATTTCAAATCGAAACCGGTTTCGAAACCATATCCATGTACGTTCATAAGTCAAACGCCTGCCAACACCTGTTTGCTCACCTCATTGAATGTATCACATTCATGATGTATACTTCAATGACGTGCATAGACTCTATATATGATGCATAAATAGATCAAAGGCCAAGTCCATGTCGCTAGCGGCCAATGTATGCACACACAAGATAATGTGGCCGGCGTTGATGGAGCTGTTGCGGAGACAGTCTTGGTTACCAGACAGTCTGTTGGTTACAGCAGCAGATAGGGCTGGGGTAGACTGAATCCCTCAGTCTCCTAACATGGCGCACGGACGCGAAGCTGTGCTGTGTTGAAGACTGAAGAACAAGCAGCGCGAACGGTGCCGGTTTTTTTGCGGTTCTGCGCGATATGCGTCTGATCGCATTACACTGCGGCATCCGCGTCATTGTGTTATCGCGCGCATTTAATTTCAAGATGCACTACCTGCACACGCACAGCCGCCGCTGGTCCGGGCGCTGGTCTTGCTTGGCGAGCGGGAATCACTCAATTAACATGTGTTTGTTGCAGGCTTGGTTTGTTGTCATAAAATGACAATGTTGTTGTGTGTGAAGAGTTGATCAAATACGAACGAACGTTCTCATTCATCATATGGGCAAAACATTCTGTACATTATTTATTCGGAATTGACTTATTTTGTCCACTTTCGGAACTTTATTGGTGTGTTGTTGAGCAGGTTTGTTAGTATTAATCTGATATTATCTCTCGTCGATTTATCATTAAAATTCATGGTAATTATGGGCATGACCGCGATGGATTATAAAATGTTTCGTATAGTGACCGTTCTTTAGGCCAAATAAAAAATAACATGTTTCACGTCCCCTACTCAACTGCTTCCTTTTTTTCAGCAGAGAGATGTTATAATACTATTACACCCCCTGCTTTCAGTAAACCTATCCTAAAATTCTAGGCTTATAAGGATCAAGGCGGAGTTCCAATAGTATACCACACCACTGCATGTCTTTAATTACCCGGCTGGTTTGGTGTTCACCCCCCCCCCCCCCCCCCCCCCCCCCCAACCAACCAAGAAATAAAACGAGCCTCACTGCTCTTCAAGTTTCGCAACCAAACATGCAATACCACGCTGGTACTGCCACTGGGGATTGTTTATGTTTATACTAAAAATAATTTTTAAAAAGTGCCCTCATCCTCCTTTTTTTATTCGTCTGTACAGTGTACGGGAAACTAGTTTTTATTTTTATTTCGTCAAGTGCGGTATCCTGTAAGTGCAAGAATCCCTTTTTTCTTCAACATCTTGTGTCGCAAATCATGTGTCCCAGGCTCCCAGCCAAGAGTCAAGGACAAACGTGAAACAAGTTGGCACTCGTGTTTTTGCTCAAATAATTGAGTCTCAGGATCCATGGTCAGAATGTCAGGTCAATTCCAAGACAAGATGATGAGTAAATTCATAGAAAATTAATAAAGATAATTAATTCTGCTCAATCAACGCTGCGCAATGACGTCAGAGAGTTTACTATAGATTGCGGCAGCATTTATACACAGCGGTGCCAGAAGTTATCTTTACTATTATGCACTTATCAATTGCATCCCCGGCCCGGGGATAGTGGGGATTAGTCCGGGACGTACAAATTGCCGATGTGATGTCCATGTGTACGGTCCCCGCAGGGCGGGGCACCATTTTGTGTACGTCCTCGCTACAGTCCCGGCCATAGCCGGGACAAAGTGTACAGCGGCGTATAGTCCCAGCCCCCCCCCCCCCCCCCCCCATAGCCGGGACGCAAATTTATTAACCGTACACACTTACTGTATAAATGAATTGCTGTACAAGGATCACATGTTGTTTACGGTAACGAACATCGCAGCAGGGACGCGACTTTATTAACCGTAAACAACATTTGGCCAAACACTGTATGCATGTACTATCAGTTTCATCATGTACATGTATACTATACGCTTTATTCCGTCAAGGTATCAAATGTTGTTTATGGTAAATAATATCGAAGCCGGGACAAAGTGTACACTCCGGCTACTGTCCCTGTGTATACATTTTGTGTACCTTATTAGCATACATCCCACTATGTATGTGTACACCCCGGCTATGCCCGGGATATACATTTGTATACCCTAGTTACGCCCCCGCTACGTTGCCCGGCCATTCCCCGCCTTATTTTTTCAGTGATGTACGTCCCCGCTACATGCCCCGGCTAGCGGGGCACCTTTTGTATGTCCCTGGTACACGCCCCCGAATAGCCGGGCCCCGGAGCCAGGCAAGGTTTTTTGTACGTTTGCGTACCGCATGGGGCCAGGGATGCCGGTCCCCCGCATGGGGCCAGGGATGCAATTGATAAGTGCATTAGTGTGCAAAAGGTGCATGTTTCATGGACTATCAGAGTGAGATCATGCGATGCTCTGCATGTACTGTTCAAAAGATGTCATGAACACTATACTCTGTTTGGCTTCCTCTGGACAGCGACGTAACTTAACAGATGCAGCTTTTATGCACGCGTATGTATCTTCCGTATAATACAACAGCGCTTCGAGAAGGCGCGCGTGTTATTTGCTGCAATTAGTAGAATGCGCAGTTACATCACTGTCTCGTGATGGCCAAATAGATTATGTAGAGTGAGATGCATAGATAAAACAATCAACACCATTTTAGGGACCTCCCTAGGGCCTAGGCCTAGTAGGCCTAAAGCAAACCCATTCGTTGGTGCTACTCAGACGTTGGTGCATACACACGAGCGTTGAAAGACGGAAGATGCATACGCGTGAGTGCGCAAATGTTGCGATTTTGGCATACGCAAGCGTCACACATTCAATGACATTGCGCAAAAGTAATCCAAGCGTATAGGCGTAAATAAGCGCGATTTTGGTAAACGCAAGCGTCACACTTTCAATGACATTGCGCAAAAGTAATCCAAGCGTATAAGCCTAAAGAAGCGCGATTTTGGCAAACGCAAGCGTCACACAATCAAATGACATTGCGACATTGCGCAAAAGTAATCCAAGCGTATAAGCCTAAAGAAGCGCGATTTTGGCAAACGCAAGTGTCACACATTCAATGACATTGCGACATTGCGCAAAAGTAATCCAAGCGTATAGGCGTAAATAAGCGCAATTTTGGCAAACGCAAGCGTCACACATTCAATGACATTGCGACATTGCGCAAAAGTAATCCAAGCGTATAGGCGTAAATAAGTGCAATTTTGGCATATGCAAGCGTTACACATATAATGACACTGCAACATTCTGCGGGATATTGTGCCATGCGAATAAGTTGCACGCAAAGCTCGTTTGAATTCATTGGCTGCTGTAGGCTAAACAGGTTTCGACAATTTGGAACTGTCTGAACTATTATAGCCTAGGCCTACGACTATATCATTCCAGAATTAAAGAATGACAAATAAGGCCTACCCTATTAATTTTTTACAATTTCATTTTCTTTATCGTGACCCATCTATTTCATGATGCCTAGCTAGCTTATATTTAAAAGCCTACAGCTAGTACACTGCAGTCCTGCATTAATTATAAAGCCTAGTACACTGCAGTGCATATACAAAGGCTGTTAGTGTTACACTATTTATGAATCAATTACTTTTTTAGGCTAATAGTAGGTACCTAATACTATAGTATAGTACGGTTTTGCAGTTTGATTTTATTGTGTCAGTTTGGTGATCAACAAATTCAAAATCAAATCCGAGAAGCAAGAAGACGTGAAAAAAATACGCCAATAAGACTGCAATCTCAGGATACACAAGGCCTAATACCTCTATACTCAACAATCAACATGATATACAAGGTATCCAACGGGTAATTGTTGAAACTTTCTCACGAAACTCGGATAATTAGTCACATAGTAGACTATAAAAAATAGTAGTTAGTATGGATTGGTTGGATGTCATGTATTTTATGATTTCGATCCCCGATTTGATCGTCCCGTTTGTTGTTGTTTTTGTCATGATGAAATTAACTGTTGACTCGCCTGAGAACTGCAAACAATCCATTCAATTTCAAACACAAATCAAACATGAAAGTTATCTTTTTCGGCTTTATAATAAATGTGTGAACTAATTTCCCACGCCACAATTTCACAACAAATGCTGAAATGCATCACTCGCTGTATCAGCTGTTATGTTATGTTATTGTAAATTGTATTGTTGTACTTGTAGCCTATGTAGGCCTACTTCATAACGGGTGACGGAATATAAATTAACCAAAATACCTACCTGAAATATGTCCAAAACTTGAATCAAAGCTTCTTTTAATGCTGATAGCACGATAAGTTAAACCATATTTGAGTATAAACAAAGTCAAGTGTTTAAAAATGTTTGAAGATTTGACAGTCCCGCGGCCGGTATACAAATGTTCGTGAAACCATCCATGTCGACACGCCTACGGGGCGGTCATCGTATAAATTATCATAATTATCGGTTCTCTGCACGATATTTTCACGAAATTATAATTTCGTTAATCTGTATTGGTGGTAAAACAGCTTTTATTACTCATGTATTTCCCCAAGAGCCGATAGCTGGACGATGCTTACTGTTTGTCAGTCTGTGCGTATACAATACAAAAGTACGCGGATGTTAAAAGTACGCGGATAATCGGTGTGGAGAAACACCACACCAAAGTCCGGCACGAAAAAAACGGTAATGGAGCCAGTCCCCTCAACAAGGCCAACGCATGCGCACAAAAGATAATGCGGGCCGACGTTGGGGGACTGGTGGAGATAGTCTAGGGCTGGGGTACCGCGCCATTTTGTTCCGAAGCAATGGTTATGACGTCATATTTTGGTCGATTTTCTGAACCTTTGTATTGGATTTACGTGCAAAATATATGCCCTTGACATCATACTTTCCTAGGTGTATAATTCTCAAATGGATGGATTTCTAACCAATTTAATAAAGAAACACGATCCACACACCTCAGAATTGCAACAAAAGGCTTTAAATAAGTCCACTTTTTGTGCCTTTTAACATAGTGTCTGCCGGGAATGTAGAATTACACAGCGCATTACCCATGACCCCGGTGCATGTTCGCTGTGTATAACAGTTCGTAACATGAATAATTCAACACGTTTCAGTCGAGCAATGATTGTAGACCGTATAAATGACGCCATTTCTTGTGTTAAAATGTCAATGTTTTTTTTACCGTTCTTTCAAAAATAAGGAGTATAATCACATAACAAACACATTTTGTGCGAGAGAAACACACAAATCTGGCAAAAATGGCATACAAATCCGTTCGTTATAAATAAATGGATATGGTTTAATAATAAAATTACATTTATACTCGTCGATCTCTGTGGCGTGCATACGTTGGCCATGTCGTTGGCAATCGGCAATCACGGTTTCGATTCCCGAATATTCCTTGTATCCTTTTATTTTTCTATTTTTTAAACTTGATGGTGGAATGTAACATCATTGTTATGTCAACTTTTATAAATTATGAAGGCCGCACATGCGTTTATAGTTTTCTTTTTATTTATTTATCTATCATTTAATCCCATAGTGCATTTCGTTAAACAGTGTAAATTATTTTTTCAACGATACGTATCACGTGTTAACCACGATCGTTTTCGCAAAATATCGCAAATAGCGCTGTACACCCCCCCCCCCCCCCCCCCCCACCCCCACCCCCTAAGCAGCAGAGTAATAACCATGATGCCGGTGTAAAATGAGCCATGGTCCCCCTGGAGCCATTGTAGACCGGCCTCCATAGACATACACGGAATGAAGCGTGAATCTAGTGTTGCAGTAGAGATGATTGCCCTATACCAACCTATACTTTACTGTACAGGGTAGACTATGGCTACAGGAGGGCCATGGCTTCTTGTACACCTGGTGTAACCAAATTCCTGTCTGATGTCAGACACTTGATGGCGTTTGCGATGGTTTTTCAAGTCCCATAGTGGTATGAGGTTATCATAATTATCTTGTTCCGGGCAAATATGTTATGCAATGTTCTTTAGAAAATCACAGTAAGAGCACATAGACCACCGGTTGAGATAAGAAAAACCCTTCAGAAAAGGAATTATATGGCGCACCTAAGGGCGTGTTCACACTATAGCTTTTTCCTCAACCCGGGTCGGACCCGGGTCGAACCCGGATTGATCGATAATTCATTTTCTGTTCACACTAGAGCGCTATGTATGTCAAACTCTGTTTGTTGCAAGTGTTGGCCTTGGGTTTTTTTGTGTTTTTTTAACTGGATATTTAAGATTTATCTCAAACTATTTTTAAGCTAAACAGTTTATGAAATGCGCATGTAGGGATTCTGTACGCCGGTCTGAAACAAAATATCTGGTGCAGAACATAACATGCAATCTATCAAAGAAAGATTTGGGTTTCAGACTTGTTGTTATGTGTTTCAGTATCTGTGAATTTTTTCTTGAGTCCTTTGATTTTATTTTGACATTGCTCAATGTTGCTCAATGTTACGGTGAAAACCCATTGCCTCCATCTGGCGTGATATATTGGCGTAAATATCCTTATTGTGGATCATTGAGTTCAAACTAGTTTGCACGGTCTCATCTGACCAGAGTTCCATCCTGGCTTCCGTTTCAATTTGACTCCATTTATTTGCCATTTTGACAAATTTGATAAAGATTTCAACCAGAACCAAAGGCAGACGAGAGCGTGCGAAGCAAAGCTGAAAACTGACGTAAACAACTACGGTCAGAGGTTAGCAGCCCGGTTAGCAGTCGAACAGCGATTTCTGTTCACACTACAGTCGACCCGGGTTGAACCCGGGTTGAACCCGGGTTCTACCCTTCACTTTCGCAGGGTTGTAATTTTCGACCCGGGTCGGTTTTTTGAGCCTATTTTTCTGTTCACACTAGACTTCAACCCGGGTTCGACCCGGGTCTGACCCGGGTCGTGGAGAAACTAGCTATAGTGTGAACACGCCCTAAAACGCAAGTTCACCAAACTTCACAATCCATTTGGTACATGAATCCAAACGTTATTCTGTATTTGCACATGAATCCGATTCAAAATTCGGAAACATAACAATTCCACAAAAATTCAATATAAAATGGATAAAATCAGGCTTCATTAATTATCGAACTCATTGTCTTGAATGAAATAATGATATGATTTCAATTTGCCACTGAACCGACTCGAACGTTTTGAGAGGGCTCTAGCGGCAACCCCAAAAAGTTAATTTTAGATTAGTTTGTTTGAGTGCCTGCGTCTAGAGTCTTGTAAATAAAAGACTTGTAACCACTACAGTAAAAAAGTGGTGGGTTATTCTTTTTCAGTATTAATACCATAGCAAACATATTTTTCAGTATTAATACCATAGCAAACATACTTGTACATTGTATAGGCCACACATGTAATTATTAAATTGTAAACGCTAAAGTACGTTATTTGCCAATTGTTTTAGTGTTTAATCTGTAAGTGGCTGCTATATTTAACACATTGTAGCGGGAATCGCTTTTATTATAGGTTTTGGCTGTATTTTGATTATTTAATTATAATAACAGTTGGAATACCCTTAGGACCTATTTTTGTAATGTGCGTAGTAGTGGTTAGCGCCGATTTACTCATGTTGACCGTATCACGTTGACCGTACCGCTGCGCGGCCGTCACCTGACCTTTATGAGCCAATCAGGAGCGCTAAAATTAGCGTCGGTTTATGCCCCTCGCCATATTGGATTGGTGATGCTGTATACGCTGTGTTGGGAAAACGGAAGAGCTGAAAAGAAAACTTCAGAATCTTGCGAAAATCGGACGAATTGGTAGGCATCCTTGTAGAGTAAGTACAGTAGTTATGTATAGAAACTATTTGGGTCAAAGATTGAGATAGATTTCGAGTTTTGAGTGAAGTTTGGTACATTTTCCTGATCGAGTTGAAACAGAACATTATAAAATGTTTCGCCATTCACTTTACATGTGACAACGGATGCAGCAGTTTTCCATTTGCTAATATTCATCATGTTGACGTAGCATTTTTGATACCCCAAATTTCTCGTTTTGATTATGTCAGATTACTTCAAAAAGCCGATTGTGAATGATAATATGTTGTATAGCGTTATGCGAGACCATAATCTAGCCCTGGTTTGCAAGTTTGGAGAGATTTTGGACAGTTTTTGAATCGCGAGTTTGTTGGAAATTATCAGACTTGTGTGTGTGTAAACGGTACCGATGCATAGTAATTAGCGTATCGTGTCAATACAAACGCCATCTGTCGGCAGTGTTTGATCTTTCAGAAGCAGGTTTTAATTAACGGCGCGATGTGCTTGGATGTTTTATAAAGTGAATTTTGGGCGCGTTGATCATTACAGAGTGTTCCAAAAATATTCGCTGTATCAAATTGCATGAGTATGGGTGACGACGAGTGAAACAGTTGATGATGACAAAATTAGTTGGCATGTTGAGTCGATTCAATGTGTAATATTTTAGTAGTTTGGTAAATAATGGCGCGATTGGATTGTTTTGATTGTATACAAAAATGAGACATTCAGATTGTGCTGTGTGTCATCCTTGTAGGCAGAACATTGGTAGCCGAGTGCAGTGGGACGACGTTTCTTGCAGTAGACACCCAGTCATAGGTAATTACTATAATTATTTTTGATATTGTGTGCTTAGGATAAAAACACTCATACGAAGGCCTCTATTGTTATTGTAGTTATATTTATAGGATGAAGAACTCAACCCATGCGATGGTTATGCTCGATGGGGGGAGGGTTGAGTTAAAAAGTTGGGTAAGGCAAAAACACTCATCTTACATTTTGGGGGGGTCAAGCTGAGTGTAAAGCCTATGTATATCGTATTGTTAGGTCAGTCATAACACCAGGTAAGATGGGATAGTGGTGATCTGTGCAGTCAAGAGAGGTGCAGTCAAGAGAGGTGCAGTCAAGAGAGGTGCAGTCAAGAGAGGTGCAGTCAAGAGAGGTGCAGTCAAGAGAGGTGCAGTCAAGAGAGGTGCAGTCAAGAGAGGTGCAGTCAAGAGAGGTGCAGTCAAGAGAGGTGCAGTCAAGAGAGGTGCAGTCAAGAGAGGTGCAGTCAAGAGAGGACAGGCGTACCAGAGCAGACATGCAATCAACGCTTTCAGATCACCCCTGTCTTACTTAAAAATAGTCGTTAATATTATCTTATGTAATGGTATTATGGTATTTTAACCATTAAAATTGTGTGTATGGAAATTAACGCGTACTTTTCTCTTCCATAGGGGTTTACCTTGTGTTGCAAGGTCAGGTCAAGACAGGTCAGGTCAGGTTAGACCAGGTTGTGGTAGAAGTAGGACAGACCGTTATAAAGACTTTGACCATTGACCCAATCTTGTATTAAGTGTTGCTAGTTGTAATTGTGTTTGGATGTTATAAAATAAAACCCACGTTGTGAGATATATATTGTGTAAGAAGGAGAGCGAAAATAAACTGTGAACTTAAATAATTGTCCGTGTCATTCGTTCGCGTTATAGAGCCGAAAACGCATGGTTCTGCCCTGCAAACGAACCCGCGTGGCTGATTAACTATATAAAAGGTTTCCAAATTAAACCCTTCCCACGCCCAAAATTTGGTGGTGTCAGATCTGATCAATTCTGCACACTTGGACATCGCACGCGTGTGTAAATCCTAGTCAGCTCGCTCGCGCTCCCGCGACAAGTGGTGTCAGATGTGGGATTTTCATTTTCTTTAACGACGAATTTTTGGCTGTGAGTAATTAAATTTTGACGGACTTTGACGGTAGACTGCTGACGGTGACGGACTCGCTATCGCAACGATAATGATTCGGTCAAAGAAGAGGCATCGTGTCTACGGCGGTAGCATGCCGAAGATGAGGTATCGTGTGACCGGCAATAGTACGCCGAGGATGACGGGCGAGAAGAGGCACCATGTAGCTGGTAGTGATGTGCCGGTGAGGACTGGTGATGTGACGGGACGAGTGGCTGGTAGTGATGTGCCGAGGAGGATGGATGATGTGGTGGGGCAAGTCCCCGGTGGAGGTATGCAGAGGAGGATGGATGGTGTGATGGGGCAAGTCCCCGGTGGAGGTATGCAGAGGAGGATGGATGGTGTGATGGGGCAAGTGCCCGGTGGAGGTATGCAGAGGAGGATGGATGGTGTGATGGGGCAAGTGCCCGGTGGTGGTATGCAGAGGAGGATGGATGATGATACGGTAGAGCAGAGGCACAGAGTGCCCGGTGGTGGTATGCCGAGGAGGATGGCTGATGAGACGGTAGAACAGAGGCACAGGGTGCCCGGTGGTGGTATGCCGAGGAGAATGGATGATGAGATGGGACAGATACGCGGTAATAGCATGCCGCCGAGGATGGATGGTGTGACGGAACAGGTGATTGGTGATGGTGTGCCGTCGATGACGGGTGAGCAGAGGCACCGAGTGGTTGGTGGTAGTTTGCCGCAGATGACGGGGGAGCATACGGGACAGGTGATTGGTGGTAGTTTGCCGCAGAGGACGGGGGAGCATACGGGACAGGTGATTGGTGATGGTGGGCCGTTGATGAAGGGTGAGCAGAGGCGGCGAGTGGTTGATAGTGGTACTGCAATGAGGCCGGGTGAGGTGATTGGTGATAGTAGGCCGGCTATGACGGGTGAGTCGATGGGACATGTGACTGGTGGTAGGCCGGGTATGACGGGTGAGCAAGGAAGCCGAGTGACTGGTGATTGTAGGCCGGCTATGACGGGTGAGTCGATGGGACATGTGACTGTTGGCAGATCGGGTATGACGGGTGAACCAGGGAGTCAAGTGATCGGGGATAGTAAGCCGGTTATGATGGGTGAGTCGTATGGAGAAGTGACTGGTGGTAGGCCGGGGGAACATATACCGGTTGTTGATGATGATAGGCCGTCGATGTCGGTAGGGCATGCGGGGTTGCTGAATGGTGATAGACATCCTATGCAGGTTGTGCGGACGGGATGGGAGGATGGCGGTAGTGCACCGCCGATACCTGTAGGGCAGACGGAGTGGAAGGGTGGTAGTGATGCACCGTTGATGCTGGTAGATCAGACCGGGTGGATGGGTGGTAGTGGTTCGCCACCGAGGTCGGTAGGGCAGACAGGGGAAGTAGATGGGGAGGGTAAGCCGGTTATAGGGAAGGAGGCAGGGACACGGTGTGGTAGTGGTTGCAGTGATGGTGGTGGTGAAATGTGCAGTGGTGGAGGGGATGTTGGTGTAGGTGGAGATCGACACGGAGTGGATAACAGTGATGATGTGGTAGTCGCTAACGGTAGTGGTAGTAATGATAATAGGGGTAGCTTTGAGGAGGCTGGTAGTGCTGGTGGAAATTCAAGCGGTGACACCGAGTATTGGGGTAATGTGGAGAATAGTAGTGAGGTTGGTGATGACTTGTTGGGCTCAGAAACGAACGTTAGGTTGACAGACGGTGCAGGTAGTGCTGGCTATGCTGATAGCGAGGGGAGTCACTGTAGTGATGATTCTGGGTTAGGATCACGTGTCACAGACGACACCGAGTTGGGGGAGTTGGTGGAGATGAAGCAGCTTAGGGGACAGCTATCAGAGCTGAAAGTGAAGTATGCACGGTTGGAAGAGGTTTTGGAGGAGATGAATGATAAACGGTGGTGTGAAATTGACCGGGGGTCTCGTGAAAGGGAATGGCAGGAGATAGACGATGATTTAATGGATAGGGAGGAGGTGTTGGAGGCCAGAGAAGTTGAGCAGGAAGAGTTGCTGGAGAGGTTTAGGGTAAGGAAAAATGAACAAGCTACCCTGATGGCAGAGAAAGAACGAGTTTTTAAGTTGAGTTGTGAAGAAAGGTTGAAGGTACTAGAGAAGGAACAGTTGGTTTTGACTGTTAACGGGGAAAGTTTGGTAGAGTTGGAGGAAGATTTGAGGCGTAGAGGGGATGAAGTGGTGCGACGGGAAGCTTTAGTAGAGCAACAGCAGAGAGAGGTGGCGATGAGGAAGCAGCTGGATTCGAGGGAGTATGACCGATGGGAGGGTGATATAATAGAGGGGGAGGCTGGATTGATGTGTAGGACATTGGTTGAGGAGTTGCTTCAAAGAGTAGTGGAGACTGAAGGGTTGCGTTCGGTGGCGGAATTTCAACGAAGGAAAGCAGAACTCGTGGCCGAAGAGGATGCGGTGAGGAAGCTCCAGGTTCGGTTGGCGGCCGAGGAGCAGGAGTGGTGTGAAGTGTTGGGTCGAAGAGAGTCGAGGGTGAAGGAACGTGAGTTCGATTTGGGGCAGCAGACGCAGTTACTGGTTGGTCGGGAGAGTGAGGCGCAGGTAATGAGAAGATTGGAGGGTGAGAAGCAGCAGAGTAAACTAAAAGAATTGTCTGATCGGGAGAAAGCAGTGGCAGAAGGGGAGGAGAAGAATGAGGAGGTGTATGAAGAAGTAGTGTCGAAGAAGCGTAAATATGAGAGGAAACAGGCAGACCTCGATGATAGAGCTCGACTGTTAGGGACGGTAGAGAGTGAGCAGAAGCAAAAGTATGAGAAGTTGTGTGACGAAGTGAATACGAGACTTGCTTTGGCTTCGGCGCGGGAGGAGAAAGCCATGGAGCTTTTTGGTCAGGTGATGAGGCAAGAGATGAGTCCGCACCAGTTTGACGGAGATGGTAATTGGCGGGCGTTTTATAAGCATTTTGAGGTTTGTCGAGAATACAACCAATGGACGGATGGGGACGCTGCGATGTGGTTGTATTACAGTTGCCAGGGTAGGGCCCTGAGGGTGTTGGCTGGGAATGAGGTTGACCTTCGAGAGATAGGCTATGAGGGTCTGGTTCGGTTGATGGCAAAGGAGTTTGGGCCGCGGGAGGATCCGGAGAGTTGGTATGCCGAACTTCAGCTGCGAGAACAAGGGCAGAGTGAGAGTTACAAAGATTTGGCCCAAGATATAAAGAGATTGACGTGCCTAGCGATGCCAAATGCTTCGAAACGGGAGAGAGACATAGCAGCTCGTCGGCATTTTTGTAGAGCTATCTCAGACCCAGAGGTGCGGAAGGAGGTTTATTCGTTCTCCCCTAGCACTCTAGAGGAAACACTGGATCTAGTTGAGAGAGGTAGTGCGTTTGAGAAGATAGAATATCGGAGAGGACAAAAACAGACGAAGGATGGCGATGAGGAAGTAGAAAGGCTAGTGGAAGCCGATGAGGAAGTAGAAAGGCTAGTGACAGCCGGAGATGTGTCGAAGGATAGTCGTGCTAGCCCGGTGCCTTTGACGGGGTGTCAGAAGAAGAAGGTGGAGGTTAAGGATCCGGCTGTAATCGCGGGCGAGAATGGTAGTAGTATGGTGAAAGGAGTTACCTGGTCACAGGTGGTGAAGGAAGGGTCGACGGCGCGGGTGAGCAATGTTCAGGTGGGGGGCATTATTAGTCAGACTGGGAGAGGTCAGAATGGTTTGGAGAGATATCAGCCTGTGAGTGAAGGGCAATCTGATAGTAATTGTTGCCGTTATTGTAAGGAGTTGGGGCATTGGAAACGAGCATGCCCGGCCTTACAAGCTAAACATGAGACGTGGATGGCTAAGAGAGCGGCGTGGGTTAGGAGGTCAGAAATAAGAAGCGATCAGAATGGCGCGATAGAGGAAAGAGTGGGAGTGAGGTCGAGATGGGAAGACGAGCGTCAGAAGAGAGGGCAGGAGGAGCGTCAGAGGAGAGAGGATAGGATAGAGGAGGGGCGTCGGATGAGAGGTCAGAAGCTTCAGGCGGATGAGGAGCGTCGGAATAGGGAGAAGGTTAGGATGGAAGAGGGGCGTAAGAAGGAAGAGGAAAGAGTTAGAGTTGAAAAAGAGCGGCTGGAAAGAGAGAGGGTTATGGTGGAAGAGGGGCGTAAGAAGGAAGAGGAAAGAGTTAGGGAAGAGAAGGAACGATTGGAACGAGAGAAGATTAAAGTGGAAAAAGGGCGCCTTGGAAAGGAGAAGGTTAGAGTAGAGAAGGAACGACTGGAACGGGAGAAGGTGAAGGTAGAGAAGGAGCGTCTGGAAAAGGAGAAGGTTAGAGTGGAGAAGGAGCGTCTGGAAAGGGAGAAGGTTGAGGCGGGGAAAAAGTATGAGTTTTGGGGAAATGTGAGATTGGTGAGAGAGGAACAGTCTCGTCAGAGCATAGCAAAGGCGCAAGAGGACCATGAGCGTAGGGAGAGGAAAGAGGAGATCAGAGTGAAGAAGGCGCGAGAGGATGAGGAGCATAGGAAACGAAAGGAAGAGATAAAAAGGGAGAAGGAGCGTGTTGCAAAGGAGAGAGTTCGGGTGGAGGAAGAGCGTAAGAAGGAGGAGGAAAGAATTATGATGCAGGAGGAGCGTCGCAGGGAAGAGGAGCGTCTAGAGAGGGAGAAGGTTAGGGTTGAGGAGAGTCGGAAGCGAGTAGAGGAGGATCGTCGGAAGAGAGACGAGTGGCTTAGAGTGGAGTACGAGCGTTGGGAGGGAGAGAGGCAGGTGATAGAGGAGCAAGAACGTGAGCAGGAGGAGAAGTTGAGACAAAATGAAGAGCGTAAGAAAAGAAAGGAGGAGATAAGTGAGGAAAAGTGGCGCCGGAAGAGAGAGGAGGAGGCTCGTTGTAGGGAAGAGCTGAAGTTGCAGCGGGAACAGGAGAAGCGGAGGGATGACGAGAAGCTGGCCAGACAGGAACGGGAGAAGAAGGAGCATGATCGTCGCTCCGAAAAGAAGGTGGAGCAGGAGATGAAACAACCGGGGAAGGTGGATGGTAGTAAATTGAGGCCGGATGCGAAATCTTGGCCTGTAGGGGGAGCTAGGGCGAAAACAACGATCAGTGTGTCTATTCAGACTAATTCGCAGGATGTGCGGCCGGCGAAGGTTTTAACGGTGGGCAGTGTCAGAGCTGTACCTGCCAAGTCGGTTGGACCGAGGGAGGAGGATCGGCGTCTTCAAGATGGGGAGATGGTTGCCAAGGAGGTGGTGGAGAAATTGGTGGAGGAGAGATTGGTTGAGCAAAAGAAGGAGTTTTACAAATTTGCAGCAGATAAGTCGAGGCACACTTGCCAGGGTGTTGATCTGGTGAATTGGATGGAAGAATTTGAGAGGCTTTCGGAGCAGCATAGGAGGCAAAAAGAGGGTGATGACGCGGTTGTAGGTCTCGGTGCACTGGGGTACTAGACAGGTGGTAGGAGTTAGTTAGTTGCTGTCGGAGTGATGTTGCTCGGAAACTTTTGAAGAAGTTATGGGAAGAGTTGCTGCCGGAGTTGTGTATATAAGTTGTTGTTATGGTTTTCAAATGTTCGAGTTACAAAATTTCGTTGTGATGAGATTATTGCACGGAGCCAGTTGGATGTGTAATCAAATTTAGAGTTGCCGAGGTGCGACGTGATGCGATGCGGATGGTGCTATGCTCAACTCGTTGTTACTGAGTGTCATATGGCTTACGCGGCCATCGCACCAGTTCCTATGAGCCGTAGCGGGAGACTCGTTCCAGAGCTCCGAACAGAGGGGTTACTACTGACCTAACCAAGGGTTGCTACTGACCCAACCACGGGTTGCTACTGACCTAACCAAGGGTTGCTGAGGACAAGAAGAAGATTTGGGAATGGCGACAAAGAAGAAGATTTGGGAATGGCGACAAAGAAGAAGACTCGGGAATGGCGACAAAGAAGAAGACTCGGGAATAAAGACGAAGAAGATTATCGCGTCACGTGTACTTTTAAGGCATTGTAGTAGAGTAAGATATAGTTAGGAGGTGGTATGTATATATTGTTGTATTAATGTATTGATGGATGTATTGGCGTAGCTCGGTGCGCGAGGGGTAGAGTGTGTAAGCGATTCCGCTTAATTATTATTATCGCTTATTGTTGACGGGGACGTCAAGTGCTAGGTGGGGGGCTGTGTAGCGGGAATCGCTTTTATTATAGGTTTTGGCTGTATTTTGATTATTTAATTATAATAACAGTTGGAATACCCTTAGGACCTATTTTTGTAATGTGCGTAGTAGTGGTTAGCGCCGATTTACTCATGTTGACCGTATCACGTTGACCGTACCGCTGCGCGGCCGTCACCTGACCTTTATGAGCCAATCAGGAGCGCTAAAATTAGCGTCGGTTTATGCCCCTCGCCATATTGGATTGGTGATGCTGTATACGCTGTGTTGGGAAAACGGAAGAGCTGAAAAGAAAACTTCAGAATCTTGCGAAAATCGGACGAATTGGTAGGCATCCTTGTAGAGTAAGTACAGTAGTTATGTATAGAAACTATTTGGGTCAAAGACTGAGATAGATTTCGAGTTTTGAGTGAAGTTTGGTACATTTTCCTGATCGAGTTGAAACAGAACATTATAAAATGTTTCGCCATTCACTTTACATGTGACAACGGATGCAGCAGTTTTCCATTTGCTAATATTCATCATGTTGACGTAGCATTTTTGATACCCCAAATTTCTCGTTTTGATTATGTCAGATTACTTCAAAAAGCCGATTGTGAATGATAATATGTTGTATAGCGTTATGCGAGACCATAATCTAGCCCTGGTTTGCAAGTTTGGAGAGATTTTGGACAGTTTTTGAATCGCGAGTTTGTTGGAAATTATCAGACTTGTGTGTGTGTAAACGGTACCGATGCATAGTAATTAGCGTATCGTGTCAATACAAACGCCATCTGTCGGCAGTGTTTGATCTTTCAGAAGCAGGTTTTAATTAACGGCGCGATGTGCTTGGATGTTTTATAAAGTGAATTTTGGGCGCGTTGATCATTACAGAGTGTTCCAAAAATATTCGCTGTATCAAATTGCATGAGTATGGGTGACGACGAGTGAAACAGTTGATGATGACAAAATTAGTTGGCATGTTGAGTCGATTCAATGTGTAATATTTTAGTAGTTTGGTGCATAATGGCGCGATTGGATTGTTTTGATTGTATACAAAAATGAGACATTCAGATTGTGCTGTGTGTCATCCTTGTAGGCAGAACATTGGTAGCCGAGTGCAGTGGGACGACGTTTCTTGCAGTAGACACCCAGTCATAGGTAATTACTATAATTATTTTTGATATTGTGTGCTTAGGATAAAAACACTCATACGAAGGCCTCTATTGTTATTGTAGTTATATTTATAGGATGAAGAACTCAACCCATGCGATGGTTATGCTCGATGGGGGGAGGGTTGAGTTAAAAAGTTGGGTAAGGCAAAAACACTCATCTTACATTTTGGGGGGGTCAAGCTGAGTGTAAAGCCTATGTATATCGTATTGTTAGGTCAGTCATAACACCAGGTAAGATGGGATAGTGGTGATCTGTGCAGTCAAGAGAGGTGCAGTCAAGAGAGGTGCAGTCAAGAGAGGTGCAGTCAAGAGAGGTGCAGTCAAGAGAGGTGCAGTCAAGAGAGGTGCAGTCAAGAGAGGTGCAGTCAAGAGAGGTGCAGTCAAGAGAGGTGCAGTCAAGAGAGGTGCAGTCAAGAGAGGTGCAGTCAAGAGAGGTGCAGTCAAGAGAGGTGCAGTCAAGAGAGGTGCAGTCAAGAGAGGTGCAGTCAAGAGAGGACAGGCGTACCAGAGCAGACATGCAATCAACGCTTTCAGATCACCCCTGTCTTACTTAAAAATAGTCGTTAATATTATCTTATGTAATGGTATTATGGTATTTTAACCATTAAAATTGTGTGTATGGAAATTAACGCGTACTTTTCTCTTCCATAGGGGTTTACCTTGTGTTGCAAGGTCAGGTCAAGACAGGTCAGGTCAGGTTAGACCAGGTTGTGGTAGAAGTAGGACGGACCGTTATAAAGACTTTGACCATTGACCCAATCTTGTATTAAGTGTTGCTAGTTGTAATTGTGTTTGGATGTTATAAAATAAAACCCACGTTGTGAGATATATATTGTGTAAGAAGGAGAGCGAAAATAAACTGTGAACTTAAATAATTGTCCGTGTCATTGGTTCGCGTTATAGAGCCGAAAACGCATGGTTCTGCCCTGCAAACGAACCCGCGTGGCTGATTAACTATATAAAAGGTTTCCAAATTAAACCCTTCCCACGCCCAAAATTTGGTGGTGTCAGATCTGATCAATTCTGCACACTTGGACATCGCACGCGTGTGTAAATCCTAGTCAGCTCGCTCGCGCTCCCGCGACAACATCCTAACCCTACTATTAACTAACTTACTACTAGCCGTAGCCCTCAGACCCCGGCACGTGCTATACATAGATGTTGGTGATTACGGTTTTCTTCGGATTATTTGATAGCTTTTTTTCTTATGACTGACTCTCAATATGAAGTGATGCATTTTAAAACATTCTGTATTGCAATCTAAATTAATAAATTACATATTTTTTGGCCAATAAACTGCTTACTTAGATGGGAGCTACAAGCGAGGCTCTCCCCTCACGCACTAAGTCCCGCATTATCACGCCACACTGCGTCGGTGGTTTCACGTAGGTTTGTGCATCGCGTGACGCGGTTGGGCGCGCTGGTAAGAGAGGAGAGCCTCGCTTTCATTTTAAAATATCGATTGCGTGCAGTAGCGTATAGAGGGCAGTATAATTCAAGTTCTTTATTGATATTTCTTGTAATGCTGGATACAGCAGGACATGTTAACTTAACCAGAAAAAACATAATTGTATTGGTATAGAATCCCAATAAATAGGAGAAAAAATGACAACAATGGCACCAATAAAGAACACCAACGTGCAATACTGAACATGGTAAACCAATTAAATGGTAGCTGTTCAAGGTCTATTGTGATTTGCCCGAATTGTGTGACTTTATTAAATCATTTCCGCGGAAAATACAGTTTACGTATGGCCAATTGTATTCGATAATGTCGTATTGCTCCAATTTGGAATTAGTACCTTCAGCGTTATTATTTTGACAAGCCTTAAAGCATTTTGGAATGAGGCGCGACGATGGTTGTTTATACTTCTGATGAACCCAAGATTTCTTGTGTAGTCCAGCATGCTTCACTTTCATCACATGACCACTGGTTTCTGTCACGTGTCTATTTGTTTCCATTGACATTATATTGCAATGAAAGGCATGTAATGTTGTTAAACGAGAGTCTTTAAGAAAATCCTGCTGCAAGTATAGTACAATTGATATTACTTCAATTCAATCCTTACTTTTTTTCTTAAAGACCCTTTATATTTTAAATAACACATTTCCACGTTTTATTGGGTTTCAAATACTTTGACATTTTTTGTTTGGTAATATGGGTCGCTATTTATTTAAATCTGTTCCCCAATTTAAAAAAAAAAGTTTTTCGTAGCTGGTTATTTCACAACAATTTCTAGAAATATCACGTATTAAATAATGTGTCCTAGTAATGACTTAGTTTGTTACATGTCGCGTGTGAGTTATCATTCACACTAAAATAACATCGTCTAATTAGCTGTATTGTACTGTATGTTATCGTATTTCAATATAAATATCTACTATTTGTAGACAAGGCACTGTGCCCAGTACTTTTTTCGTTTGTGTCAATCGGCATATACAGATATATGAGCCTGTTTCCTTGGTTATATTAATGTACTGAATTCACAAGGCTACCGCGTCCTCGACGTGACGTGTTTACATTATAAGGGGAAGGATCTTTATTTATAGGAATGGATGTTATGTATTACAGTGGCATCTACTAACGTAGATTACTTTTTACTCATTCAGTTCTTTTAAAGCGTTTTTAAAACAAACTACTATACTACATCATCTGATCTTTTTATTCATGCCAATATGTCTAATATATCTATAACGTACGGGGAGCGAGATCCAGCATAGACTAGAGTTTTCACTCTTTCAATTGAACAAAATGGATTAAAGGCAAATTATGAGATATTTGTCATCGCACGCCTTCTATCTTTGATTTCTTCCACTAATTGTTGTCTTATTTACATTTGTTGTAAATATGAAAATGAAATATCTTACAGAGTTACAGAGCAATACGTTTCCTAATTACTTCAAAATCAAATTTTGAAAACGAGTTGTCGGATAACCCGACAGTTTATTGTCTTAGCGGTAAAATTGGAAGCACATTTCCTTTTTTGTATGTTTCTGTGATGGTTGTTAACTGTAATACGGTCAAGAGAGATTTGTGAGTCCAGAAAAGTCTTTACTGATAAATCTTACTTCATTATATGAGAGAAAAATACAAACTGATTGATCCTGTTGTCTGAGTTTTGGTATAGTACACCGGTGGCCCAGGATCAAGCCTCATTGGCATCGGTGTATACTCCCCGAATTGTGTGCCATGGTTTCCTCATTATCACTCCTCGTCGTTTTAATGCCTGTAATACCTGGTTAAGGATATGTTTAATCTAAACATCAGAATGTATTCCTCGAAGTAGCGCGCCACACCACATCCATCGTCGAGTTATTCTTCTCGGTAGTTAAAAATTTAGAATGAAATACTCGATGTAGCGCGCTAAACCATGCCCCTTTCCTTTTCACGAATATTGTTGAATGTGTTGTGACGAAAATTGATGTGAGAGCAGTTGCATGCCGACTACGCTCACGGTCTCCTACCTTCTACATGCATATGTCTCCAACCCGCAACAGTCTTATTGGCGGTAGCGGCAGATTTACTTTGTCAACTTGCTATTACAATTATTGCTCTGTGTCCTGTAGAATCTATATTTAGAGATGAAGGATTTTTTTGCAAACGATTTCCTTAACGAGCTCTTTAGTGTAAAGGATCTTAACCAAAACAAACTTATCTTTTCTAGAAAGATCATATCAACACGGTTCTGAAGGTAAGGAATTTATTTTACCCATTATCTTTATCCGACAAAAATTAAAATACGATCAAGTACGTACGATGTTTGGTTCAATAAGGCGACAAGAAAACCCTATGGGTAAAAAGACCTTTCAGGTTGGGTCGGTCGGTTGGGCTTTTTTCCCCTTCAAAATGACCGTAAGTACATTTCTTTAACTGTTGCTGTATTTTGACAAGCCAGACCAAATACTTTGGTATTCATTTGAAGGTAAAGATTTGTTCTTCACAAATTTCGATCTAAAAGAGGTTTCGTAAAAACTATAATCATAAGGTAATTATGACTATACTCTGTTTGGCCATCTCGAGACAGTGACGTAACTGAACAGGCGCGGCTTTTACGCACGCGTGTGTATCTTCCGCCTTTCAACGCTCGTGTTTGTACGCCAGCGCCGCGAGTATGCGCGCGCGTTATGTGATGCAATTAGTAGAATACGCGGTTACGTCACTGTCTCGAGATGGCCAAACAGAGTATAGTAGTTATGTAAAGGCAATTTGCGCAATATCAGGCAACTTAACTGCTAATTCATTTCTTATATTGCGACGAATTGTTTTTATTTTTACTATAATGGATTTGTTTTCATAGGGTATACAAGCACTGAGCAACCTTTGTTTCTGTATTGTTTTTGAAATATTTGTATTGGTCTCAGTTTAAATTTTTAATGGTGCTTGAAATGAAATGTAGGATGATCGCTTACACGTATGAACCATAGGTACACTCTAAATGTAAAAGAGTGAAAATCACTCTAAATTTTGTGTGAATATGATCTAACTCTGATCGAGTTGGTTATAGCTATGAAAGAGCGATAAAACGTTCCGGCTATTCACTCTCACATCAGAGTGACGTTTGCTCGCTGCAGAGTGGCTCGAAAACACCGATCTTTAAGTGAATTGGTAGCCAATCAGGAACGCCGAATTGGTTTTGCGCTGCTGTGAGAGAGAGGCCGAAATTACCGTAGAAAAGCATTTTAGTGATGAAATTGTATCGATATTTAATAGGGAGTACATCTTCTAGTTAGGCTATAGTTCATTGCATAATTATAAAGATCAAATCTGACCCAGTTCATGCCGGGCAGTTCATGGAAGATGGTCGTAGAATGGGAATGATTTATAATTATTAGGCCTACTGCAAGACATGGACGACCAGATTAGTGTCAAACACTCAATGCACAATTCGTCGTCTGCCAACGGTCATAGCGGTAGTGACACCGTGCTGATAAAGAGACTTACAATTTACACTTCATAACCGTTTGTACAGAAATATGTACAACTAACCTGACCAGTTTGTTTATACATAATGCTCTGCGTGTACTGCATGATTTGTAAATGTGTATTCATCTGGCTCTGACACATAGCTCTATTACATTAAGCCTATTTATAGACTTGTGTAGGCCTACCATGAACTGGTTCAGATTTGATATTTACGTACTTATGCTATGAACTACTACAGCCTACCTAGAAAATTTACTCGCCTAATATAGTAGCCTCACTATTTTACTCTTTTAGAGTAGTTTTCACTCTTTCACAATTAGAGTGTACTGGTTTTGCAGTGCAGGCTTAGGTCACGAAAAAAAACCTGTTCTTCAGGCCCAACCGACTTTTTGTTGTTGATTTTTGTTGTTAAATTTTTTGAAACATCATGAATTCTGTTTGAAAATTTTGAAATCGTTTGAAATTGTTTGATTTTTTTAAACATTTTTATTGTCGTTTTGAAGAAAAAATACAGAAGAACGCGCGCTGAAATTTTAAGAAAATATGTTGTCGACGATTTTCATCATCATGTCACACCTGAAGAAAGATATTGATGAAATGTAGGACATTTAACTATTATGTCGCCGGCAATTAATTTATTTTTACATACATTTTCGTTATGTTTCTATCATTTTTTCCAACACGGTATAATTCATTCTCGGAAGCCATTAAACAAAATTTAAAATGTCCATCGTAAAAATATTGATAAATGAACGGCATTTAGGAAATACTGCAAAACTAGTACGGTGTTGAATGCTACAGCTTTCCACCAATGTACGCCGTGAGGGCTATGTTTAACATAGTAATAGCTAGAGGCTTATAACGTACAGAGAATGATGCAAACATCACTCTACAACAAGCAGAGAAAAGGTACATCATACCAAACCCAAATTACCATGACAATGAACATAACAATGGCGATCACCTCCCATAATCCATTCTGATTTGTTAAGACCTGAATTCTTTCTTGTCTAAAAGAGTCAAGTTTTTGTCGAACGTCATCTCGCTCTCTTTTAAACTTTGTTTGTTCAACCACTTTCCCAATGGCGCCAAATTCACGTCCCAATCTCTGGAATTCCTCCAACGTTCTTTGATAGAATTTTTCCGATTTCTCGAGATCTCGTAGTCCATAGTAGGCTTTGGCTAATGGTTTCAGCGTGTTTGCCCGCTGGTCAGAAAGTGGCTGTTCCTTCATGTGGACCTTCTCAAAGATGCCAAGACACCCCTCTAGTGAGTCAACAGCATTTTGGTAATCTCCGAGCTCCAGATAGCATTCGCCTAACAATTGCATGGAACTCGCGGTGGAATCGTGTTCTCCTAAATACTTCTTTCTAAGCTCGACCGCTTTCTCGAAATTGATCACTGCGTTGCGGGAGTCGCCCATCCAGGAGTAGATCTTCCCCCGGTTGTTGTAGATAAGTGATGTATCGCGGTGGTCAAGTCCCAGTTGTTTCCTCATTATGTAAGACTTGTCCAAGAGTTCCAGCGCTCGTTGATGCTCCCCTCGTTGTTGACTCAGATGTCGCGCAGCGTTGTTGAAGGATACAATCATACCGATACTCGGTTCCTTGAGGAATTTTTCCTTTACGTCAAGGCCTAGAAAGCAGAATCTTGATGCCTTCTCCAGTTGTTGGGTTCTCTCATAAACTAAACTGAGACCGTTATATCCAACGCCAACGGAAGGGTGATTTTCTCCCCACAGTTCACGCTTTACCTGTAGACTTCGAAGATGGAGTTGCTCCGCTTCGCTTGTTTTCCCTGAAAAAAAGGATTGGTAAGGACATAATGGTTGATGTAATGAAACATATCTCATATCAAAATCGACTGTAAAAGTCCAATTGTCTTTCATTCCCTGTTAATGTAAGAAATTAAGTTGTTTTTAACATTAAAGAAAGAATACAGGAAATTAGAGAGGAGCAAGAAAGAAAGAAAAATGGGAAAAGGGAAAATAAAAAGTAACATCTGGGATTACCCCCCCCCCCCCCCCCCCCCACCACCGATAACAAAAAGAAACATTGCTGTATGTATTTGGGAAGTGATTGTGGTGGTGGGGGCTTATTAATGTATGTGCTGACAGATGAAAAGGCTGGCGATAACTTAATTCTACAATTTCTTGTCGAGCTATATAGGTTAAATAGGCGATAATGTGCCCTGATTTGCTTTTTAGGATACGGTATCACATTTGAGCTACATATGATATCGGTGTCACTAATCGGTCAATCCGCAACTAAGTTGACGACATAAATGTCGTTCACATTGAAATCAATGGAAAAATGGTTTTTTTCTTCAACCAATTCCGGACAAAATAGACTGAATATCATATAATGTGCCTTGATTTGCTTTAGGATACGAAACACATTTAAAGCTATATGTATGATATCGGTTTTACTGATCGTTCAATCCGCAACCAATTTGACAACATAAATGACCTTCGCGTTGAAATCGCAAGGATTTTGTTCTTGTTCTTCAATCAATTCCGGATAAAATAGGCTAAATATCATATATTGTGCCTGATTTGCTTTTCAGGATACGATATCACATTTTAAGCTACGTATGATATCTGTGTCACTAATCGGTCAATCCGCGACCAATAAATGACGTTCGAGTTGAAATCGCAAGGAAAAACAGGGTTTTCTTTCCTAGCAATTGCAGACAAAATACGCAAAATATCATATAATGTGCCCTGATTTGCTTTTTAGGATACGATATCACATTTCGAGGTACGTATGATATCGGTGTCACTGATCGGTCAATCCGCAACCAATTTGAATTTGACGACATAAATGAAATTCCCGTTGAAATCGCAAGGAAAAACACTTTTTTCCTACCATAGGCTAATTTAAAGTAAATATCATAAAATGTGCCCTGATTTACTTTTTAGGATACGATATCACATTTTGAGCTACGTGTCGTATCAGTGTCACTGATCGGTCATTCATCAACCAATTTGACAACATAATTGACATTCGCGTAGAAGTCTCAAGGAAAAATGTGTTTTTTCCAACCAATTCCGGACAAAATAGGCAAATATCATATAATGTGTCCTTATTTGCTTAAAAGGTGATAGAGTTACGCAACCCGCCGTTTAGTTATCTCTTGGACTTTTTAAAGAAACATGATAAAAGGTAGCTTATTATTATACCATATTGAAGTACATAGTAATTCACGCGTATGTTTTGCAAAAAGCAAAAATAATAGCAAGTTTTGCACCAAAATGTTGAATTACTATGTACTTCAATATGGTATAATAATAAGCTACCTTTTATCATGTTTCTTTAAAAAGTCCAAGAGATAACTAAACGGCGGGCTGCGTAACTCTATCACCTTTTAAACATGAAAACGAGTTATCTAATTTTATCAGTCGCATAAACTCTATTCATCCGACTCTGAAATTCACGCATGAGTGGTCAAAAACAGAAATCAATTTTCTAGACTTAACTCTATACAAGGATGTAAGATTTCATAATTTGCAGGTTCTAGATATAAAATGTTTCAGCAAATCCTGTGACACATTTCAATATCTTTCCAGAGATTCGTCTCACCCAAATTCATGTTTTCGTGGCATGATCAAAGGTGAGGCAATAAGATATATTCGAAACTCCAGTTCGGAGGATGAATATGAGTACAAACTTGATTTCTTTACCTCAAAACTTCTCACAAGAGGATATAAGAAGCAAGAAGTACTATCATGCCTAGCAGACATATCATACAATAGAAGATATGCTTACTTGGAGGATGTTCCTAAAATTTCTAAGGAAATACCTCTAGTTTTCTGCACGCATCACTTCCCACAAAGAGGTAATGCAAAAATCAAAAAGGCACTTCTCAGGAACTGGCAATTTATATCAAATAATCAAAACCTGTGCAAAATCTTCCCTTGTCCCCCTATACTAGCTTTAAGACGAACCCAAAACTTAGGGGAACGACTTATCCGAGCAAAGATAACTCAAAACCAAAACCATAATATATCTTTGTCTCGGACCACGCAAAATATAGAGGATGATAACTCCGAAGTCGGAATTTGCCCTATGTCTCCTACACTAAGAGATCTGATTGCTCTATTAGATGAAAACTAATTATCTAGTATTGCGTTTATCCATGAATGTTTCTTTACGAGCTTTCGTTGACACTTTAGTTGGTTTGAAACTATTTATTGCGTTATAAATATACGGACCTATTTCCAAATATAATGTTATTTAAAACTTGTAGGCCTTATATGGAACCATATAAAACCATGCCCAATCGGACATGCATATGCGTCTCATAAATACGGACCTCTTATACATGAAATACATTACATGATAGGCCTATCTTTAAAACTATATTAAAAAGAATCATGTCTTAAATAGACTTTGTGCACCATAGTTAAAACCAATAAAAACAAACATGTTATTTTTTATATCTTTTCTTCACCATGTCTATTCCTATCTTATATAGATAGGATATCCACATGATAAAGAATTAAACATAATATAACACGCTCGTGCGTTTGATTAAATACACAACCAGTGTTTTGAATGTCAAAAAACAGACGACAACTCAAAATGTTCAGTCCATGTGTGTAACAAATCAGCCTAAATTGGGCAATTATTTAAAATCAAGCACAGCAAAATGTAGCTGATGAGATTAACGAAAATATCAAATAAATTTGATCATAGTTAATCGAAACGCGTCCTACAATCATAGCTTATAATGAGTTTCTTAAAACTTAAAGAAACTCGTGTCTCCCTCACATTGGTTGAGTGGAATTTAATTAAAAACCACATAACGTTTCCACGCGTATGTTTTGCAAAAAGCAAAAATAATAGCAAGTTTTGCACCAAAATGTTGAATTACTATGTACTTCAATATGGTATAATAATAAGCTACCTTTTATCATGTTTCTTTAAAAAGTCCAAGAGATAACTAAACGGCGGGTTGCGTAACTCTATCACCTTTTAAACATTTAATTAAAAACCACATAACGTTTCCACGCGTATGTTTTGCAAAAAGCAAAAATAATAGCAAGTTTTGCACCAAAATGTTGAATTACTATGTACTTCAATATGGTATAATAATAAGCTACCTTTTATCATGTTTCTTTAAAAAGTCCAAGAGATAACTAAACGGCGGGTTGCGTAACTCTATCACCTTTTAAACAAACTCCAGTTCGGAGGATGAATATGAGTACAAACTTGATTTCTTTACCTCAAAACTTCTCACAAGAGGATATAAGAAGCAAGAAGTACTATCATGCCTAGCAGACATATCATACAATAGAAGATATGCTTACTTGGAGGATGTTCCTAAAATTTCTAAGGAAATACCTCTAGTTTTCTGCACGCATCACTTCCCACAAAGAGGTAATGCAAAAATCAAAAAGGCACTTCTCAGGAACTGGCAATTTATATCAAATAATCAAAACCTGTGCAAAATCTTCCCTTGTCCCCCTATACTAGCTTTAAGACGAACCCAAAACTTAGGGGAACGACTTATCCGAGCAAAGATAACTCAAAACCAAAACCATAATATATCTTTGTCTCGGACCACGCAAAATATAGAGGATGATAACTCCGAAGTCGGAATTTGCCCTATGTCTCCTACACTAAGAGATCTGATTGCTCTATTAGATGAAAACTAATTATCTAGTATTGCGTTTATCCATGAATGTTTCTTTACGAGCTTTCGTTGACACTTTAGTTGGTTTGAAACTATTTATTGCGTTATAAATATACGGACCTATTTCCAAATATAATGTTATTTAAAACTTGTAGGCCTTATATGGAACCATATAAAACCATGCCCAATCGGACATGCATATGCGTCTCATAAATACGGACCTCTTATACATGAAATACATTACATGATAGGCCTGTCTTTAAAACTATATTAAAAAGAATCATGTCTTAAATAGACTGTGTGCACCATAGTTAAAACCAATAAAAACAAACATGTTATTTTTTATATATTTTCTTCACCATGTCTATTCCTATCTTATATAGATAGGATATCCACATGATAAAGAATTAAACATAATATAACACGCTTGTGCGTTTGATTAAATACACAACCAATGTTTTGAATGTCAAAAAACAGACGACAACTCAAAATGTTCAGTCCATGTGTGTAACAAATCAGCCTAAATTGGGCAATTATTTAAAATCAAGCACAGCAAAATGTAGCTGATGAGATTAACGAAAAGATCAAATAAATTTGATCATAGTTAATCGAAACGCGTCCTACAATCATAGCTTATAATGAGTTTCTTAAAACTTAAAGAAACTCGTGTGTCCCTCACATTGGTTGAGTGGAATTTAATTAAAAACCACATAACGTTTCCACGCGTATGTTTTGCAAAAAGCAAAAATAATAGCAAGTTTTGCACCAAAATGTTGAATTACTATGTACTTCAATATGGTATAATAATAAGCTACCTTTTATCATGTTTCTTTAAAAAGTCCAAGAGATAACTAAACGGCGGGTTGCGTAACTCTATCACCTTTTAAACATAGGATACGATATCACATTTTGAGCTACGTATGAAATCAGTATCAGATATGTGATCAAAAGACATTTGTTGTCCTAATATAAATGCCCTAGCACCATAAACATGATTTTGGGTGGTTAATCTCGGATAAGAAATATCGAAGTCAGAAGTTGTAAGCTTAAAATGGCCGTAAGCTTACTACAAATTCATTCATTGGTTAAACTAGCCAAAAATCAATTACATGTAGGTTTTCTGTGCCAAGTGATACTCGGAGCCATAAATAACGCGTACTCGTTCGATCGATTACCAGTTCCAAGTATAAGTACTAGCCCCGTTGGGCTAGCACAAAAAAAGTGCATTTGAAATTTAATGCCACAATTTAAACAAATATGTACATTTACCTAGCTATACTCTATTTTGCTTCCTCTGGACAGTGACGCGTATGTATCTTCCGCCTTTCAACGCTCGTGTGTATACGCCAGCGCCACGAGTAGGCGCGCGAGTTAAGTGCTGCAATTAGTAGAATACGCGATTACGTCGCTGTCTCGTGATGGCCAAATAAACTATAGATATATGCAGGTCTAGCTAGCTAGCAGGAAGACTGGTATTGTTTAAAATCTGTTTTATCAAGAGGTAAACACACACATCTACGTGCAATCGCCTCCAAACGTGGACGTAGTTTAGAACTATCCAACCGAGGACGGTGTGTATCACATTTTAATCGACATAAACGAGGACGTTTTATACACTTTCTTTTTTTTAAAACAAAATTGTATCTACCAGCCGCGGACTGAATGCATTTTTGGGTTAATTGCAGCCCCATGCACCTACTCTAGAACTGTGGACGGTCCACGGTTGGCGAAAGGTCCACGGTTAGATGGTTAGAATCTGTTGTGTGTCCACGGTTGCCGGTGGAAACGCACGCAAACAGGAATTGTGTATAGAGCATTTAGTTCAATTTTGCCATCATCAGTTTGAATTAGAGCTTATTTATTTATTATCTTAGAAAATAGTTGAGCTGCATTAATTCTTGTTGGATGCATAACATGTATATTATGGAAAAACTGCGTAATGAACAAACATGCATTTGACTAACATAAACAGACAGCTACACTGTGGTATTGACGAATAGGACCGATGTGCACTAAAAAAAAATGAAAGCAGATTTTCTTGCAGATTTACATTTTTGATCATAAATCGTACATACATTCCAAGTTACAGGGCGATACGATTCTTAATTAATTCAAAATCATGGTTTTAGAGTGAAAATAAACTGTCGGGATAACACGACAGTTTATATTTTCACTCTAAATTCACTCTAAAATCATGATTTTGAGGTAATTAAGAATCGTATCGCTCTGTAACTTGTAATGTATGTACGATTTAAGATCAGAAATGTAAATCTGCAAGAAAATCTACTTTCTAAAGAAAATCATGAATAGAGGGCGCTCTCTGGAAAAGATCACATAATATTTTAAACACGCTCGTTTTGCTCTCTGTGCATGCACTCTGATCTGACAGTGTCGCCAAGGCATAACATCAAACATCTATTGTGATCGGATCATGAAAAATAGGTGGATAGGGAATGCTGTCAAACTCTTCACTAATTCAGAGTGGGATACTACTGGTACTGTATGCAATGTCATGGACTTGATGCGGCGGTAAACAGTACACGAAATCGTGCCCGTCCCTGAGACATGAAAGCGTACATTGCATCACGAAATTATATTTGGACAGATGACGTCAACTGCTTGAAATAGTGCGTTTACATTGAATGGAAGTAAAAACATGTTTATGCATTGATTGCATTCTTGCCACTAAGTAACAACCTTAGCAAGACTACAACCATGTGGACCGGCAAAACTAAAATGATAATCATTCTTATAAGAGGAACCACATATGTCTCGTGTTGTGCTGGAGAAGTGGACTTTTGACAATTCCATTTTGAAAACAATATCCAGTTGTATCCTATGTTATCAAAATAAATTAAAGATTTAATTTATTTTTATTGCTTATTTTCGACTAGCTTCTATAGTAATAGGATAAACATGAAGCCTCCTTTGGTCATATGTGACTGTCGGAACATATGGGTCACATGTGACTAACGAATCTAAGTTGGTACACCAACGTACATACTAGTAAAACAAGAAATCGAGGCCTGGGATCACAATGCTTTGGTAAGGGTTGGGGTAAGGGTTGGGGTTGGGCTTTGGGATTTGGAATTATTTACTCACCTATCCAATTATAGGTGACTGCAAGCAAATAGTCGGCATTCGCTCGGCAACGTCGAATAGCAAGTTTGGTGTCAGCTTCCAGATCTGTGTCGACATCGGTACATGATGGGTCGTCGTCCATCATCAGCGGTTCACAAGAGTTTGACGAGCAGTTCTCCTCAAGCCGATTCAGTACGTCGAGGGCTTCGTGAAGTTGTCTGTATTTCAGAATTGACAACCATCTAGATTTAACACGAGTTTGTGCCCCATATGTTGAAAATATAAGTCAATAAAGATTTCTTGAGCATACCAGAATGCCTCGCTTTCATTCTATGTTCAGTGGATTTCTGTTTCATGTATCTACTGGATCCAGTTAGCATTGCCCTTGCATTAAAAGGCTTATGATTTGCTGGTTCAGGATCGTTTTGAAAATCCTGAAGAAATTCCTATTACAAGTGGTACAATTGACGAGATTTAAATTCATTCCTTTGTTGTTTTTCTTTAATACACTATAATATGCTGAATAAAACATGTTCAAAAATTACGACGGAACTTGGATACGGGGACTAAATGTGCGCGTATCACTACCATCATTACCGTGTAGACCTAAGTGGGTTCAAACAACGAGTTATTCTAGCACGTGTTTGCTACTTTAGATCCTGAGAAAAAACTCTGAGGCATTGCAGTGATGCTAGGAATATACATGTTGGACTGCACAAGAAATCTTTTTAAGAATAGAGTAGTGGGCAGTGAAAAGGGAGTCACAATACCTTATTTGATATCGAATAGCCAGATTTATCAAATCTTTTCAATTTCAGTGACATTGGCCTAAGTGTAAACATATGGTTTATTTCTACTGCCGTCACCGGGTCAGTATTGCGTGACATCGGCAGGAAAATGTTGACTTAATTTAACAATCCCATGATTTAGCTCGCGCGCCGATATCCGTCGACGTCGCGCGATGCCCAGCGTCTATGAGCGTACCGGACCATTGCATGTTTTCATGGATTCGCTATTATTTTATCTAAAATGAAAACTCAATGTTATTATGAAGAAAATAAAGTTCTTTCATGACTTAACGACTATTTGTTCTTAAACACATTTCCATTTTAGCACGCCGTGTATTTGTTTTACTATCAAATCTCTTGTTTATTTATAAATTGAGTGTGCTGTATAGGAGGATCCAGTTATAATTATAGGTTGCTTATTTTGCAAAATTTGACAAATATTTTTTTAATTGTCTTAAGTAATGATTATTAACTCACGTGATCGCTTCCATCCTCATGCATCTTGAGTGCAAATTCCCTGCTATGGAATACAACAGAATTGCCATATCCAGAGTATCTCCGCGATGTCTAAGAATGCGCATGGCTTTCATGTATTGCTCGTATTCCAACGTAAAATCCGTTTTTGCCGTTCCTAGCATTATGCCATAACTCAACAGCATTCGGGCTTCGTATAGCTGATTGACTCCTCCGGGTTGATCTGGGTTCTGTGCTGCATTTACGCACGCCTTGTAGAACTCAACTGCTTCTGCGGTGGGGAGGAACGTTTCAATGAGAAATTTGGCTTTGTAAGCCACGTCCAGGAAAATGTTGGTGTTCTCTCCAAGGCAATGGATAGCTTCTCGCAAGAGCTTTTCGATATTTCTGATTTCAATTTGGAATACCGGAAGATGTTTAGCATAGTTTCCTTCAAGTAAGGGTACAATGTTCAGAAGAAGACGTCCATAGAATGCGCAGTAACGACTGCGGACTTCGTTTAAATCCTGGCCGACTAAGGTGTATTTTTCTTCGACAAAAGCTCGTAGAAACTGATGTATATGAAAACGCGTAGATCTACTTCTTGAGTCGAGTAGATCATATATGTCTATGAGTGATCGATCTTGGAGTGGAGACAACAAATCGTGTTTTATCACAGCAATACTTGGGGATGGGGTGGCTGTTGATGAACTTGATGAGGTAATACTCCGCGCTGCTTCGCCGGTAAAAGACGCTGGAATGAAGGCCAATTTCCGATAATCTCTGCGTAGTCTACGCGGCAAACTTTCAAGACAGACGTTGATCACACTTTTGACTCGCGCCATATTTCCCAAGTAATCGCCATTGATCAGTGTGTCAATCCAAGCGCGACGCAATCGATCGACCAGTTCTTCAGGGCTTATACCTCCGATTCTTAGAATGGCTACGATGAGAAGTATGGCGATTGGAAAACCCTCTGAACAATCTGCTAAATCACCTAGATATTGACCTAGGTCAACATTGCCAGACATGGCGAGTAATCCGTCCTTCCGTTCGTTCATTTCCAGTGGGCGGATTTCAATGTTGCGCAGCTTCGTTACCGATCTTGGCAATTGGAATTTCACAGTTGATGTGACGAGAATAAACACTCTGGAGGATTGCTCCAGCAACTCTTCACAGAATTCAAGGAAGAGTCCACCAGACTCTTCAGCAGACAAAATATCTTCGATTCCGTCTAGAACTAACAGTTCGAGCCTTGATTCATCATACCTAGAACCAACAAACTTTCGGATAACCTGGTGTGCGTTAGAGTGGGCAACACAGCTGCCGAATTTGATGCCTATCTGTTTCAGTACATTTGCCATTCGCGTTTCGCCTTGCAAATCGATGTAGTGTGAATCGATATGGAATCCATTGTCATTGCATTCGAGGTTTAATTCTATTGAAACTTGCTTGACCAATGAAGTTTTACCAATAGCAGGTGGCCCTGTAATCTGTATCATTTGTAATGCATCTCCGGCTCGATCGAGCATGAAATTCAAGATGGATTCTTTCAGATCTCTTAGCTCATCAGTTCTGCCGATAAAGAAAACCTCATCCATGTTGATGGTTTGTTGGTTTCGTATGATGAGTAGAATATATCGTAATCATACTTTGTAATGATAGTCATTTTCACTGAGGCGATCTGGATGAAGGCAACGATAAATACATTAAGAAATAGAATACAGTTTTTGCATGGGCCATACCGTCAGTCAGGTATACGGTGAAAAAGTAATCGAGTAAATTTACTGGACACGAATCTCCTGTTGATCCGCTTGGGTTAACGAAACGGAGAAATATCCCGGGATGTGAACCCCTCACTGTACAACAGCATTATGAGGGGAACACAAGTAATGGAAATGAGCGGGATTTTGTTTTATGTTTTCATATGTGATGCGATCTGTGAAAACCCGTCGGATGTCGCAAAATGTGAACTAGGGATTATGGGTAAAAAAAGAAAATTTAAAAAAAATAAAATAAAAAACTTCTTTCTTTTTTTTAGATTTTTTTAAAGACAATTAGTTTCCAATACTTTGTGCCATCATCTTTCATGAAATTTCACCTTCAAAAACTTACTTGAGTCACTTTTATTATTAACCTTATAATGTTATTATATTGAATTATGTATCCTTTTTGGCCTGTTTTCATGATATCTTATTTTGTAGCTTTTGATGACATCACAATCATCATTCACTTATAACTTTTTTTGTAGTGATCGTAGAAAAATGATCGAAACAGTTCTGTAATCAGCACAGTTTCAGCTTTCTTATGATATAAATATCTCTAATATCACAGATCGCATCACATATGTTAAGAAAATATTATACAAAGAATATATAAATTAGAAATGAAACCTATACCGATATGATGACAATAATAATAATAATAATAATAATACAAATACTTATATAGCGCATAAAGCAACGACATCAAAGCGATGTACAACCTAAAGATACACAATAACTTAACTACAAAATACCACATAAAAAAACATTGTAAAACAGGACAACCTGAAAGTCATAAAATATAAAAAGCGAGGCGCTATTAAAACAACAATGTCATACAACAACTAAACACCTCACAACAAGAAAGTATCCACTTTTTTCGAGGCGCCCTGAGTTTATTTCTTGGGACCCTAAATAAATTCAACAAGTGTGAAAGAACAGGCATTTACTCCCGCGCATTTTGACACCTCATTTGTCACAATAGCACTAATATTGATGAAGCAGTGGCCATTTGAATAACAAATGGTGCAGTTTCTATTGTTGTACTTAACCCTATACCCATGACAAGAGCGTAAACAAAACAGTACATCTAAAGTGTACCTTTTCTTTCTCTCTCTCTCCAGGAGAGAATCACAATCCGAACATCTCATATCAATTGTTTCCAACAACTGTATCTACTGGTGTGAGACTCATCCTTTACAATGACCAGGATCATTCATGATGTTTGTAAGCCATTTCATATTGGTCCATACACCAGTTATGTTTAAACATTTTCTATGAAGGTGATAAATCTTGTATCACAAGTTCCCGTATTTCTAGATCAAAATACCTTACTAAGGGGGGGGGGGGGGGGTCTTTAGTAAATCTAAACAGAGATACAGAGCATGCGTCTCTCCTTTCCATACATGCCAAAATAAGTACAATCATCCCACTTATGACGTCACAATGATGTCACTAAAAATGGCCGACATCAAAATGCCGTTTTATTCTTCTGTGCAGTGAAATATAGGCCAAAATTGAAATGTTCCAAAAAAGTTCATAATACAAAATATTGGAATTTCACCAGGTTATTTGCTTATAAGTGAGGGAAATGATGTTTCCTGTCTGTTTTTAAATATTGTAAGGTGGCACCCACACCCCCCCCCCCCCCCCCCCCCCCCCCCCTACACACACACTACCCTCAGACCTGACGGCTTATACTGCCCCCTGGTAAGGTGGTACTCTCAATTAGTTGTCGTCATAATGACCGCAAAGATGATGAAGGTGATACATCTCGCATCAAAAGTGCGTATAAGACGCTTACACTGAGGTGTGACTGGTTGAAGGGAAAAAACCATTTAGGCCTACCGGTAGTTTCCTTTCTATTTACAAACGAAACTGCCCTCAAATTGTTGTATCAGTTCATCGGGTTTTTTAAGAGAAATAAGGAGTAACATTATATTCATCAAAACCAGTGATTGAGGTGAATAATTGAAAAGATTACTCACCAACTAACACTTACTTCATCATGATTTGGTCAGTCAGATTTCATCAGAGTTGTGTCCACTACTGGAACCGTGGGAACTGGTGTTTTCAAAAATGCGGGAACTGAGTTCAATAAATAAAAAGTATATTGTCACTGGTTGATAGTAGTACTAGCAATAATAGAATCTAATTCAACCGCTTTGACCCGTGAATTATAATTTGTCAGACTGTCAAAAGGCATTCTTAAACTAATTTCAACCGCGTTGAAACTAATTCAACCGCGTTGACCCGTGAACTATAATGCTAAAAGGCAACAACATGGACCTAAAAATATCACTGGATATTTTAAGCTGAATTTCCCTTTCGTTTCACATAAATGACAATATCCCGCATTTTACAGCACAAAAATAACCGCACACCATTTATTTCACACCCATTTAGAGACTTGTAACCTTCCAAAATATCTTGATTATCTGAAGATTCTTGATATAGCTTGAAATGTCCACTTATTAGTATTAACATCTTGGGATATCCTAAGCTAGTTAAACGCACGATGAATAATATATCTAACATTGAATGGGAAGAAGATGTTAAATCCAAATCCTCTCTTACCAATTATTTGAGTATTAAGTACACTCCAGGCATGGAGACATACTTGTTAGATAACATTGATTTTTATGGGGCTTGTCTGAAATTCAAGATTCGTTCAAATACACTACCATTAGAGTACAAAGTGAGTAAATTTTTTATTATACTTGTTTATGCTTTTTAACCATTTTTACACTGCCTTTTGTGTGCTAAATTGCTCTTTTTTTATTATGTTTTGTGCAATAGTAATGCTGCTACTTTGGTATTTTTAACTTTGTAAAGCGCCCTGAGACCTTGGTTACGGGCGCTTAATAAGAACTGTTTATTATTATTATTATTAAATGGACCCCTGATAATGATGGCACCTGTCAATTATATAATAATGGTATTGAGGATACAAAACACTTTCTTTTCACTTGCATGTCACTTAATGCAGCTATAAGAACTAATGAATATAATAATCTAGAAAAGGCTCTAATTAACTTAAATGGTATTGATGTATGGGTGCTATTCATCTCTAGCGATCTTGATGTAAAATATAAATTAATGCTAGGTAGTACATACACCACATTTTGTAATATAAGCAATGTTAATGACTTTTATCATGTATTTGACAAATTGTGTAAATCCTTCTCCAAGCGTGCATGGAAGGCACGATTAGAGACAAAATGCGCAAACAATGACGATTGAATTATATTTGGTCATGTATAGTGCCATTTTCCACGTGTGCCTGACATAATTTCAAATCAATTTTGTACGATTGACTTTGTGTCTGTATATAATATGTATATCTATCTCATGGTAAAACTTGGTAATTTGTGTATTAATTGTGTATTAATCTTGTGATTTTCTGTATATATGAACGCACCGTCGGGTAGACGGGTGCCGCTGTTTTAAAAGCGAATGTTCAAATAAATAAATTAAATAAATAAAAAATAAAATATCTGTTACGATGAATTTGAGATATTGTTGATATGATATGAATCCTATATCTTGTGACGCACCGATTGGCGTAGTTTATTAATTGTATTAAGCGGTACGCGATGAGACTAATAGTATTCACCCGCCTTATTACGTAATAACAGGATGTAGAAAACCCATCCCGGAAATATTATATCCCAGGTGTTCTCTCTTCGTATTCAGAGGGTAACGCATGATAGTTCCAGGATCTTGAAATACACCCCTATTTGACGGCGTTTCACGGACAATTTTGTTAATTTGACCCCTTTTCCGCACAAAAACACGGACATTTTGACTGAAATAACCCCCCTTTTTCACCATTTCGAGGACACATCTGGTTCAAACTACCCCTTTTTCCTATTTTCGGGACAAGTTGATACGACACAATACTCAATCTTTTTTCTTTTTCTTCTTCGTGGACATAGCCTCTCCAAAAAACACACCTAATTTTTTGAAATCGCGGACATAGCTTCCAAAATGACCCCTTAATTTTGGAAATCGCGGACATAGCTTCAAAAAAACACCCTTAATTTGGGCAATTCGCGGACATAGCTTACAAAAACACCCCTAAATTGGGGAAATCGCGGACATGGTACAGAAAACCCCAATTTTCCGTGATTTTTGGAACGATCATGCGTACCCAAAGTCAATGCTGACTGAAACCACCGGGATTAAATCGGGCGTATAGGCAATTCATATGAAATTTGGTTGTCAAGCTGACAGTGGCATTTCAGCATTATCTCCATCGATATCGAACTAATACGTGACTTGACGGACAGATTTATGGAAGTATTTGGTGTTTAAATGAGGCCTGACGAGAGCCTGTAATTATCGCAGGCGGGTCTAACGTTACCAATCTAATT
This sequence comes from Ophiura sarsii, assembly GCA_035610835.1. Taxonomy (NCBI): domain Eukaryota; kingdom Metazoa; phylum Echinodermata; class Ophiuroidea; order Amphilepidida; family Ophiuridae; genus Ophiura; species Ophiura sarsii. The sequence continues at coordinate 34,120,158 of CM069456.1, forward strand.
CTATCATTGTATGTCTGAATTCGGCATGATATATCTTCGTCGAGGTATTACGGTGTTGGCTAGCTGGTACAAGAGTTGAGATTACTGTTTATGGTCGGTGAGACGACGTAAACAAATTGTAGACTAGAACGTGAGTGATATTTTGTAAGTTTGGAAATTAAGGGGAGGGCAAAGTTATTGAATGGTGTACATACGAGGGTCGTTCAATAACTAATGAAAGTGATCATGGTATGGGATGCATGAGTGATTCTATTGAGGGATAATGTGATCAATACAAAGTATGAACCTTTGTCTTTCAAACAATACAGTTTTGGATTTCTAAGTGTGAATTATGACGTCATAGCATTGTCTCAAAGTAAGTACACTTGGGACACTGCTAAATCAGTTACCGTTAAACTTCATCTATAAGCACCCATTGACTAATAGTTAATAAGCAGAGAATAGATAAAAAGGTATGAGCGCCCTCTTTTGATTTAGAGAAATTAGCACGAATTTGTTTAGTGTATTCGATATTCAATAATATAAAGTTGTATTACTATCTAAATAATTTCATGGACAGACGAATTGCTCAGTTGGTAAAGCGCCCGGTAAAGCGTCAACTTCAGTATCACGAGGTTGGTGGATCAAATCTCAACTACACCTTTTGCAATTTCTTTTGAAATCCAAGTGATATAGAAATTAATGCAAACTTGAATGTAAAATTATTACTCAATTATACTAGCTTTATTGTTATTTTTCAAAAAACAAGCGCATAATTAATTTGATTGTATAAAGTAATGATCTTAATAGTCCAACCTTTTTATAAGCTAAAACACATTTATACTACAAATTAACCACAGCAAAATGTATTCATTGACTTATTTTAAATGTTTCACACAGTAATCTTAAACGTTTCCTTCATCATGATTTAAGGGCAAATTATGATGATGCATATTAGGTTGGTAGATCAAGTTAAGCAACAAAATGAAAGTAACTATGCAAACCACTATAATCCTGGTCTCACAGGATTATAATTGAATGGCTATTAAATCAATTTATTTTCAATAAGATAGAGGGCCGTCCATTTATACCGACCCATCAATCATACATGTAGTTATAAAACAGTATCTGACATAGCACTACCGTTTAGATCAATTGGTAAAGCCAGCGCCAACAGTTTGGGCTAGGGCAATTGTGATCGCAGGTTCCAGATGGCAATACCTGGTTCGAATCTCACTTCAAGACTTCTTCTTTTGGAAAGGTCATAATTTTCAAATTCTTGACAGTGTTTTATTTTTATCATGAATGAACAAGGAATCTATCTTTTACGTTGGTTTGTTTATATATATATATTTTAAATGAAACAAAATTTAATCAAACTGGACACGCAAGCCATGGCCAGTCAATAACGTTTTGACTGTTTGCCTGTTGTTCTCATTGATTCGAAACGCGATATTACACGTTTGTGCCATACCTATTCTTGGAGAAACACAAAGCACAAAACAAATAAAACAAAACTGAGTGGAAAATAATAAAAGAAATCACGCGAAGGACTTATTTACGGCACCATCCATCTTTTTAAGTCTGTTTAAGTTTTTCGGAACTATAATACACACGTTTGACGGATTGCCTTTAAATTGCACGCCTAATGAACATGTCATAGTTTGAGCAGCTCACGTGGTATTGAAGGTCATGCATTACATTCATGTAAATGGTAGTATAGTGGCCACGTGTTATTGATTTATAACGGATTAGTTTTAGAATTACGAAACTGTGTCTATACATGAAGCTTCATGGTCTATATCACTAAAGAAGTCCTCTGCCCCAAATTCGATAGACATGCTACATGCTTGTATCATGAAGCTAATGCTTGTATCGATCAACTGTGAACCATATACATGTACATGTACATGTATGTGTCTCTATAAACTCAATTAGGAATTGTCATCTAGAACCAACAATGGCCAACTACTCACAAAAACCACAACTTAACAAAATGCCATAAGTAGCTGAACTGAAAAGCAGTGAATTATAATCAACGTATTGTCTCATTGTACTCCATCCATGCATGTCTTCACAAAAATACTAAGTCGTTGAGGTTGATTTAAATGTTTGTACTATTTATAAACGATTGTGATAGCATTAAAATTAAAATTAAAAATAGTAGAAAGAGAGGGAAAAAAAGAGGGAAAACCCACATTAAAGACGAAGATAGATTCACTATTTATTCATGGTAAAAACAAAGTTAAGAATTTGATATACACCGTAAATATTTATAAACTTTCCAAAAGAAGAAGTCTTGAAGTGAGATTCGAACCAGGTATTGCCATCTGGAACCTGCGATCACAATTGCCCTAACCCAAACTGTTGGCGCTGGCTTTACCAATTGATCTAAACGGGAGTGCTATGTCAGATACTGTTTTATAACTACATGTATGATTGATGGGTCGGTATAAATGGACGGCCCTCTATCTTATTGAAAATAAATTGATTTAATAGCCATTCAATTATAATCCTGTGAGACCAGGATTATAGTGGTTTGCATAGTTACTTTCATTTTGTTGCTTAACTTGATCTACCAACCTAATATGCATCATCATAATTTGCCCTTAAATCATGATGAAGGAAACGTTTAAGATTACTGTGTGAAACATTTAAAATAAGCCAATGAATACATTTTGCTGTGGTTAATTTGTAGTATAAATGTGTTTTAGCTTATAAAAAGGTTGGACTATTAAGATCATTACTTTATACAATCAAATTAATTATGCGCTTGTTTTTTGAAAAATAACAATAAAGCTAGTATAATTGAGTAATAATTTTACATTCAAGTTTGCATTAATTTCTATATCACTTGGATTTCAAAAGAAATTGCAAAAGGTGTAGTTGAGAATTGATCCACCAACCTCGTGATACTGAAGTTGACGCTTTACCGGGCGCTTTACCAACTGAGCAATTCGTCTGTCCATGAAATTATTTAGATAGTAATACAACTTTATATTATTGAATATCGAATACACTAAACAAATTCGTGCTAATTTCTCTAGATCAAAAGAGGGCGCTCATACCTTTTTATCTATTCTCTGCTTATTAACTATTAGTCAATGGGTGCTTATAGATGAAGTTTAACGGTATTTGGCGGTAAATTTGAATTGTTTGTATGAAACATGTGGTAAGAAGATTGCATAACATGACACCAGAAACAGGTAAATCCCAATTTCTTTCGCGTAAGTACGATAAAAAAGACCATAATTTGAATCCCTGTGTAATTTGATATATGTAGTATAAGAGGAAAAGGTAAGGAGAGGCAATTGAATAAAAAGTATACAAATATCAGTATTTCAAATAGCCAATTTCATTGGAAAATGCCTAGTAAGTGAATCACTAATATTGCGGAAAATCAAACAATTTAGGAAAAATCCTAGCAATTAACCAGTTTTGGAGATTCCATATAATAGATAACTAAATATGTGAACTTATTCGCATGAATAATGCAGAAAATATTCGCATGCGCAGACGGCAGATCATTTTGAACTGGGCCAAAAATGGCTAAAATCATGAAATTTACCAGATAAAAGCTTCCTGTGCCTTTAAATTTTAATCAGAAATAATGAAAAATGCTTAAATCAATGTGTATAAATATTGTAATAGTCAAAATGAAGATATACATGAATGTATCAATCAAAGATGGCTGCCACAACCTCTCTTATTACTGTTATCTTTAGAGCTACTAGATATGTATTGTTAAAGTAATCGTCACATAATTTCAATGGTTTGAGGAAATTTTATGAACAGCTCCTCTTGAAATCCCCACTATTATTGCTTTACATCCCACAACAATTTACTAAATTATAATCCCTCCATTGTTCTTTATCCTTTGTTGTTTTCTAAGGTATATTATTGTGGATTTTGCTAAATAAAAGCGTATTTGAGATGGTCCCTTCTTGGTTTGTATTAAGGAATTCAGATCTAAAAAAAAGTGTTAAACAGAGATAAGTGTGAGTTATAACTATGTGCCAAGTGTTATCTGTTTTTATGCTTGCATTGCCGAAATATACGCAAATGTACCAATCAACCTATATTCAACATATTACATATCCAGCCAAATAATTGACAGATTTCAGTCAGTGTCTGAAACCTATTGTGTTTATGTTAATGACGTTACATAACCAAAGGTATCTAACAATCCAAAAGTGTATTGATTGAAAGACAAAGGTTCATACTTTGTATTGATCACATTATCTCTCAATAGAATCACTCATGCATCCCATACCATGATCACTTTCATTATTTATTGAACGACCCTCGTAATATCTGTGAAAGGATTGGCCTCTTTAATTTATTCAATGCGTGTGAAACCTTAATGGAATACCTTTTGGTTTCGTGTATTTTTGGTTTTGTATCCCGAATATCTAGTTACAATGTCAGATTCGGAAATGTTACACATTTTGTGATACGTGATGTAAATAGATGTAAATGTTCATGTTGCCACGCGTAACCAAGCAAAAATTGCAAAAATATATATTGTTGTTTGATATGGATATCTTGGCGGGAATCTGACAATGAAGGCATTATAATAACATAATGTATATGCAAATTCTATTGTTTGGCCCCCACCCAAAATAAGTAATCCGTGTTATCGTCCATAAAATTTCAGATATTTTTTAATTTGTTGGTATAACATTTTATGTTTGTAAAACATTTTGTCCACAAAGTATTCACAGCACTTTTGGTTGTGTGTCAAAAATGATTTACAGTGAATACCAGACGGTTTGGATGCTTCTATCAGACTTGGTTTCTATTCCTTGGTTTCTATTTACGCTACCTCGACATAAATGTTGGAATGGAGGAGTGAAAGTGGAATCTAAAAACTTGGATGACTGGGCCATAGTGACTGATTCGCAAGCCTTACGTAGAAATAATAATTATAAATGTGATCAGAGTTGATTGATTAAAAACTTGTTATAATTACTAAGAACTGTAGCATTATACAAGTAACTTATACCAACAACCAATACTACAGATATTGGATTATCTCGACACCGGGCTACGTGTGGCACAATATCATTTTCTTGATCAACAAATGAGTATTTGCGTTTGTTTACATGTATATGGTCATGTGGTTTGAACTCGCCCCCCTTCCCGTTGCATGTCCAGATTTTTACATTTTACACCATCTGAGATTCGAATAAGCATATCGCAATAATTACTTCATAAAAAGTATATAATTTCTGAAAGCAAATCTCATAAGGAATCCAAATATGATATTGGAATTTAGATAGGACCTAATGCTAACATGTTGTGATTAAGAATGTTAAAAAATATCGATTTTTTAATACTTTGATTAAAGCTTCTCTCTCTCTCTCTCTATGTCAGATGGCACCAGGCGGTGCTGCTGTGGCCTTCACAAGAGCTCGCCATTTGGTTCGGTTTGATGCACGTCGTGTTGCTTAAAGCTTAATAATATTTATATACCTATCCCATCATAATTTTACTGTGTATATTAGTTCCTCATGCAATTACCCATCTGAACATAATGGTTGTCATGGGTAACTTGTTGAAATATACTATATCGGGAAGTGAATGAGCACGAACGTTTAAATTTCATATTCATCAGAGTTTACAAATATATACTTTTGGGCATGCACCATATCCTGATTTAAACAACATTTTGAATTCCCCTATTTAAGAGCTTTCCAAAAATGCATAATTTTGCTATGATCGGTTGAACACTTTTTTGTTATAGTTATGTATGTAAAACCGATGAATTAGGGCAAGTTCACTGTGTAGCGAATAGGGAGAAAGCCAAGGACAATGGAATCGTTTCATGATTACAATTGTTACATAATAGTTGACACGTTTGTTGAAACAGAAACTTATAGAATATAAAACAATCTATAAAATGAGAGCAAAATCATGTTTGTGTCATACAGGGATGAGGAGTTATTGTAAATTGAACGTAGAATTGTAAACATTTCTATATTCCCCATAGATATTGTACATAGCGCCACCACCACCACCGCCGCCACTGCCACCGCCAACGCCACCACCCCTGACTTTCGAAATATAATCAATCATATCTCTGCCAAACATTATGGAAATACTTGATTTATTCACGAAATGTAGCCAGATGAACAGGCTTTCGAACGACACCTAAACCATAGCTCTACCACATTTAGTTGTTGAGTTAATAGAGAGAGATGGACGATTCGTCACAAAAAATGCAACGACACCACCCTTTTTGGGTGCTGAGTTCAAAACACATGGCCATATATAGTATTCAAAAGATATCTAGGATAATCTTATAAGAACTCGGCCATTAGCTTTGTCTTGCTCGTTATAGACTATAGGCCGTGCATGTTTTATTCCTTCAGAAAACAAATCTAGCACTCTCCATGTAGGGCACAGATGAAATGTGGCTTAAAATGAAGCTAATATATGCCTGATCAATATTTTACCTTATCCCACGTTCGTAGGTTGCACGTTATGACCCTAGACCTCGATTTAGGGTCAAAGGTCACATGTGTTTCAATGGGAAGTCAAAAACTAAATTTAACATGGTAAAAAAACTAACAAATGAGCTTGGAATAAGTGTTTTAAACAAAAAAGTCAATCACAACTTCGATCGTAGATCAATAGTTTTTGAACTGTGACCTTTTGAAAATTACAAGTTGGCCAAAATAGACCATTTTGGTCATTTTTCGCAAAATTGGCACAAAAATGACATGTTATCATCATTAAAAAAATATTTTGACTCAATATGAATTGATAAACCATGTTATAATGTTGGTTTATAGATGAACTTTACATTACAAGACATTTAAAAAGTCAATGGTGTCCGCATGCCATGGCAAACAGCTTTAATATCCTTCAAATTCATCGAAAATGGGTAAAATCTGAGTCAATAAAGGATTTGAAGGATATTAAAGCTGCTTGCCATGGCATCAGCATACCATGGACTTTTGAAATGTGTTGTAATGTAATGTACATCTATATACCAACATTATAACATGGTTTATCAATTCATAATGAGTCAAAATATTTTTTTAATGATGATAACGTGTCATTTTTGTGCCAATTTTGCGAAAATATGACCAAAATGGTATATTTTGGCCAACTTGTAATTTTCAAAAGGTCACAGTTCAAAAACTATTGATCTACGATCAAACTTGTGATTGACTTTTTTTTGTTTAAAACACTTATCCCAACAATAAAATATACTTTATATAGTCAATAGCTCATTTTTTAGTTTTTTTACCATGTTAAATTTAGTTTTTGACTTCCCATTGAAACACATGTGACCTTTGACCCTAAATCGAGGTCTAGGGTAATAACGTGCAACCTACGAATGTGGGATAAGGTGAATTTGTGTTAAGGGATATATTTGCCACCTTTTGGTAATAATTTCATGTGGGCCCCAGAGGTGGACTACAAGAGTGAACGATACAGACCAACGTCCCAGTGTCTATTAAGGTGTACAAGCTTAGCAAGGGCTAACAGCTACTACTCGTGTAATGTTGTCTTATATTTATCATTTTGGAAATTCCTACAGTTTGCTCGCAGAATTAAGATGATGACGATGGACTGTTCTATTTTTAATGTTTAATTTTTAGCATCTTGTAAATCCCCACAATATGTAAGACAGGCAAATTGAAAAATAATACAGTTTTGTTTAAAAAATGGGGGAAATCTTAATATGTTATGCTTTATATAGGCCTACCATGTAGTACCAATCACTAAATTAGCACTAAATTTGGAGCAATGTGTAATAGAGGTTTAAACGTTTTTCTGGTTGATGATTTTTGTTTTATTAAAAAAGTGATAAATCATGCCAAAATGTCATGCACTATAGAGAGATTACAAACTACAACCAGATAAATATACACTGTTTACTCACCATATAAACGAAATCATTTATCCATACACTAATTCCAAATCGAAACCGTTTTCGAAACCAGGCCTACATGTACTTTCATATTAAGTCCAAAACGCATGCCAACACCTATTCACACATCTCATTGTTGACGCGCATTGAATGTTATATGGGTTATTACAAAATGGCGGTAGTATTAGCATATGTATTACAATATAATTATGTGACTGTTAGTGTTACATCCAGCCTTACCCGTTATGTATCACATTCTGAATTAGTGCATGTACTGTACAGTTTCAATACTGTACTGTACGCACGGTCGCTAGCGGCCATCGCTCCCAACACAAGATATGAGGCCTGTGAAAGTCAGGCAGACCGCAGTCGATGCGTTAATGAGCTCGCATTTATAGATTGTACAAACTCAAGTTTTGGGCGAGAGCGAGATCTCCAGTTTTGCCGTACGAGATTTGGGCGACTTTGACTTTTCTGACTAGCACTACCCGAACAAAATTATTGATTATCAGTTGACAAAATGGCGAGTGTTCAGAGAGCATAATTTTCTAGGTTTCTATCCGCATTAACAGTCAGTACGCAGGTATCGTTTTTAATGAGTGACCTCGCCGATTTCTAACCCACGCAAATATCGATTTCAGGATTTCAACCTTGCGCTAAAACATTAAGGGAAGTTTGTTTTCCCTGAATTAATTGAGGTAGGGTTAGCTGGTAGCCATGATGGCGAAGTAGGTGGATTGTTCGTAATTTTCTCTATAATATGATGCCAAATCTGACACAATTGGTCCACAAACAGTGATTTTATCGCTAATTTTAGAATTTAACAACTTTCGTGACTTTGCTTCTTGTATCTATTCACTTGACCAGACTAAAATGCGTACGATAATTTAAGAGCAATTTCCGTACTAACGGAATCTTAAGCTTTAATTTCATATCAAAAACATTGATGCCCGACTTCTTTTTTGATAAGAAAAACCGAGTTTGATTTTCACCGATTTTCGGTCAGAAAACGAAACTTTACGATCCCCCGTTAGGCCTCGCCAACTTGATTTTTAGCCTCCCGTAACACGCCCGCGTTTCATTTTCATGCCCGCGTTTGAATTCATTATTGACATTTTGGAAAAAAAATACCGTTTTTCCAATGAAAACGTCCGAATTCATGCATTTTGTGGGATGAAATTGTGAAATGTTTATTCATTTTGACCAGAATAGCCTTTCTGTAAAAAAATAATATGACATTGTATAGCGCAGAAGGATCGATTTCGAACCCCGGACCTCTCGCTCCCAGAGCGAGCTCTCTACCATCTGAGCTATCTAGCAAATCTGAATATAATCGTGAGATTTAAACACTTGATCAACAACCCGTCGACGCTACAAAATGAATTTAGATCGAGACAAGATTTTCGAGGAGCTATTTTATAAGCATTCACTTGACCGGACTAAATAATTTTATAAAATTGTAAGCATGTTTCTAGTTACAAAAGACTATGAATATTATGATACGATGGATAAAATTGATGCCTAATTCTTCAGAAGCGACTTTTTTACCATGAATTTGGCTTTAGTTTCTTCAAGTTTTTCTTGAATTCGGGTTTGTCGGATTGCAATAATTTGCACCGAAAATACAACATGTCATGAAGTTCACAGAAAATATTAGATAATATTATTTGCATAATATGCCTTTTTACTATACAATTTCATGGCCAATGTGTTTGAAACGTGTGATTATAATCATGAAAAGAGCTCATTTACATCGTGCTATTACGAGGTCAACTATGACTGCGAAGCGGTTTCGCTACGGGTGAGTACTTCCGGGTCGCTTTGCTGGGTTAGAAAAGGAACGACTTTTCGCGTGCTTGCAAATTGACTGTTAATCCTTCGGGTTTTTTTAATTCATCATGGTTATTAGCGCCAAATTATCAACCGGAAGTAGATAATCGTTCGTAAAATGACTCCAAAAGTTGCTAGTTCCAGGTCGTCTTAACACATTTCGAGGAATTTCACGGCGATATTCATGTAGAGGAGAACGTTTTCTATCGGATTGTCGATGTCTGCCTTTAAATTGTCAACAATGTCTGTTAAACTGAGCCGCTTATAATTTGCTTGAATCACGATTTCCATCGAAAATACGTGATTTCAGTACGGGACTGACGTCGCACTGGAATGGATCAGTTTACAGCTTCGCATCACTCATAATTTTTAAACAGAACCACTATTTTTGCAGTTCGTATACCGTGTATCATGAAATTATGAATAGTAAGCTTTATTTTAATTGGTTGTGTTTGTGGTTCCAACCTTTCTCATACGTTAACAAACCAGATGTAATTTTAAAAGGAACACAATCATTGAATCAATATTATATTACAAGAAATAGTGATGAAAATTCCAAGTGTCATGAGTATGATGGTTGGATATTTATAAAGACATTAAAAACTTGACTGGATGGATACATCGGTACATTACTGTACATAATAACATTCATGAATTATGACCGAACACCGAAAAGGCTTGGTTTTCAGGTGTGATAATAATCATATAAAATCAATGGACCCGATTATGAACTTTAATTGTTGTGGTGGTTTTAAACTGCGAAGTCAGTGAGAATAAACCTGATAATCATGGTTCCTGGTTCTGCGTTGTGTTATGTCACCACGCAAATTCACAATAGTTCAACATTCAACTCGGTATGCGGATCCACAACCTCGCCATACACAAACAACTGATATTCAGAGGAAAGTGTCCCACATTATTTAATAATACTCGTAATAACACGATCCCATGACTTGCATCCAGGGTTGGAACTTCCGATTTTTTTCAACTAGCCAGTCGGGCAGGTTACTCACATAATTTACCTGCCCGACAAAAATTCCACCAGCCCACGGTTTTTTCCATAATATTTTGCAGCAAACAATTAAGAGCAAGACTACTTTTAAATGATGATACAATTACATATTTTTGTCTTTATTGTACGATGTTCCACATAACCCTAGCCCGTAACAGCTTCTCGTATTCATCATGTATCAACCTTTGATCGCCTCTATAATCATGACACATCTGATGATGAAATTACCCTGAACTTACTGTTACTTACACTTTGAGCTTCAAAAATGTTACCCGCCAGTCGGACGGGTACCTTTGCATCTTCACCCGCCCGACACGAAAGTTACCCGCTATGGGCGGGCGGGCGGGTCTTATTTCCATCCCTGCTTGCATCCAGAAACAGCAAAAAATGAAAAGACATTTTTAAAGAAGGAAAAAAAAGCAAGAGAGAAAAAAAAAGTCCCAGATACAATCCTCAGCCCAGTCCCGAAAACAAATTGTTGCCCCCTCCCCCTCCCCCCCCCCCAAAAAAAAGTAGAAACTATCTCTTTAAATTTCTGTCTCTTTTCAGCTTTCACTTCTCTATATCTTTCTGTGTGTTGTGTCATTCATTTACATAAATTAGTCAGATTTCTCAGTTCATTCATACAAATGCAGAAATAGGATAGGCCCTATTAAAGAAAAGAAATAAAATACTCTTTAAAAATCTGACATTTTTTGCAGGTATAAATAGGTATTATTCAAAGTTTTACATTGTAAATTGTTTATTCCATAGAATCGGGCTTCATCATTAATCGAACTCATTGTCTAAAATAAAATAATGATATGATTTCAATATGCCACTGAATCGACTTGGACATTTTGAGAGGGCTCTAGCGGCAACTCAAAAAGGTAATTTTAGATTCGGGCAAAAAAATGTAATACTTTGTCTCAGCAGCCCGCACGCTTTGCTTTTAAAATGACAAGCCTTTAAGTGCAATGGACTGTAAATATGGAGGATTTTTTTAAAATGTTGGCCACGGCCCCGGAATGGAATTTCTTTATACTTTCATATTTGATGACCTTTTAGTTAAAACTAACAAATGTGGAATTAATTTTGAAAAATAATTATCGTTTCCATGGCAACGGCCAAAATACAATTTTAGGGATATTTTCCCCATTTTGGCCTTTTTTACATCACAAATTATCAAATTTGTAAGCGTCTATTTCTAATAGACAAAAAGTATATGAAATATTTTCTTTATATAAGCTGAATAGGTGAATATGTAGATGCTTCACTGAGTGCATAGACATAAATATGGGATATCATGATGGGTCATACCATTTATTTGAAATAGGGGTGTTTTTCAACTTTTTCAAAGTATACAAATATACCAAATCTGCATAGCTTACAACTCACATGGTAACGCTCCGATTTCAACGTGGACCATGTCATGTTGAGATGAGACATAAGTCTTATGAAAAATGTTAATTTGAGTTTGGGGAAAATACTTCCTGAATATGCAGTGTTGCCAGATATTTTCACAAAATTTCACAATTCCTTCAAAAGCTAACGCATGTTTCGCTGTGTTTAATGATATGAAACCGGAACCTTAAATTCACAGCGAGATGTTAATTAGAAGAAAATTTGATATTATAATAAATTTGATCATTTTAAATGGTCAGTGTTGCCAATCATTAACTTAACGGGTGTTGCCATAGCAAGTAATATGATTACAGATTACGTTTTCAACGTGAAAAACCCTTATAACCCCAAATATGTTGTCATGTGTACTCAATATAATCACAAATTAATTGTCAATCAATTGGTGTTCACCCCAAAATGTTTATATGTATTTGTGGAAAGCAAAACAGTGTTGCCAGTCTTTTACCTATTTTCTAAAAAAAAATCAATATAAATCTTACCGTAAGTTAAATACTACGGAAATGAAAAATCAACTGTACATGCATCATTAGGAAAAAGTAAACCACAGTAGTATTAAAAAACATGTAAAGACTACAAATACCACTAAATACAAATGATTACATTATTATGACACGTTTGACTTGCCATACACCTTGGCTACGGGCTGTCTTTACCAATTTGAATACATGTGCCATGATTGTGATCTGAGGGATTAGTCTTAGATATTAGTCGGGTATCTACAAAGGGTTAGTGTGCACCCCCCCCCCCCCCCCCCCCAGGCCTCCCCAAACCAACTTTTGTACTTCCTATCATGATCCTAAGACATAATCAGGATGTTACCAACAATATTTTCATAATGCTAAGGGGTTATGCAAAATGGCCGCCACAACTGGTCAAATCTCATAAAATGACATGTATTAGCAATCACTTTGTATGGTGAAAGTGTAGTTTTAATAGTGGGATGTATGGTTTAGACCACTAGATACTCATATCCAGAACTCTTGCTTTGTTAACACACCTATATCCAAGATGGCCACCAAAATGGCCGCCAAAATTCTATATATTAGCATATTTAAACCAACATATATGATCTGAGTATAGTTTTAACAATGGGATGTATGAGTTAGACCACTAGAGACTCATATCCAGTATTTTTGCTTTGTTAACATAATTTAAAACCAAAATGGCCACCAAATTAAATCGAATTAATGGCCAAAACTGGTCAAAAGTGGTCAAAATTCCATAAAATAGCATATTATCAACCAAAATGTATGATGAAAGTATATATAGTTTTAACATTGGGATGTATGTAATAAACCACTAGTAACTCATATCCAGTATATTTGCATTGTAATAATTTGCATTGTAGTAATTTAAAACCAAGATGGCCACTAAAATGGCCGCTGTAAATGTAAAAATAGTCTACATGAGGGTATGATAATCCAAAATAGATATTGTAAGAGTGTAAATTACATCAAATTCACCAAATAGTATTATTCTAAACTGCTAAGCTATTGCTTTTAGAAATAAGGCCCTTCTCTGACAATTTTGATTCAGTATCACTTTCCAAAATGGCTGCCAGAATGGATAAGTTAATGTTAAATGACCTAAAACAATGGTTTTGTACCATACTATGTAATACCAATACACCCAAATGTGATGGGACAGTATTCAGTATATCTATGATAATGCCTAGGGCTGTAGATCTATACAGCTTTGAGTATTTTAACATATCCAAGATGGCTGCAATAGGTTAAAATAACTGAAAAACAGTATTAGTTTATTGTTAGTGTTACATTAGATATGACCAAATAAGTATATCTACAACTTTTAATCCATCCAGTAAACGTATTTGTATATGTGACAAGGTATACTTAAATGGTATAGACTCCATTTTGACAATGTGATGTTATAAAGATGGGAATTATAATGACCATTTTATTAAAATTACCCCCTGGTCAATAAAATTACCTCCAAATGGTCAACATAATTACCACAGGTGGCCACCAATTGATTAAGATATGGATACAATCATACCTTGTCACATACAGATACGTTTACTGGGTGGATTAAAATCCATAGATATAATCTTTTGTTCATATCTAATGTAACACTAACAATAAGACTAATACTGTTTTTCAGTTATTTTAACCTTTTGCAGCCATCTTATATATTTTAAAATACTCAAACTAAATCTACAGCCCCTAGGCTTTATCATAGACATATTTGTTTTAGGTCATTTAACATCAAATTAACCACTTTGGAAGCCATTTTGGAAAGTGATACAGCGAGTCAAAATTTTCATATAGAGGTGGGCCTTATATCTAAAAGCAAAAGCTTAGCAGTTTTGAACATAATATTTGGTGAATGTGATGTAATATACACTCTTGCAATATCTTTTGTGGATTATTGTACACTATTTGTACATTTACAGCGGCCATATTGGTGGCCATCTTGGATTTAAAATATGTTATTACAATGCAAATATACTGAATATGAGTTGCTAGTGGTCTAATACATACCATCCATATATTTTAAAACTATACTTTCATACTTTCATCATACATTTTGGTTGATATATTATACCATTTTATGGAATTTCGACAATTTGTTCAGCCATTTTGGGACCCATTTTGGGGGCCATTTTGGATTTCTAAGTATGTTAATAAAGCAAAAATACTAGATATGAGTTACTAGTGGTCTAATACATACATCCCATCATTAAAACTATATTTTCATCATACATTTAGGTTGATATTATCCCATTTTATGGAATTTGACAATTTTGCAGCCACTTTAGGAACTATTTTGGGGGCCATTTTGGCAGCCATTTTGGATTTTGATTTTTTTTAACAGAGCACAAATAATGGATATGAGTTACTTGTGGTCTAACACATACATCCCATCATTAAAATTATATTTGTATAATAATAATAATAATACAACGACTCTTGTATAGCGCTTTACACCGAAGTCCCATAGCGCTTACAAATAACAAAAACAAAACAACAAAACAAAAACAAAAACAGAGCAAAACATATGAAAGACACAATATATCAGGAAACTAAAGATACAAAATAAAATTAAATGTTACAAAATGCCATATCAAAGAGATATGTTTTCAGAGATGATTTGAATTGATTAAGAGTCTGAGAGTTCTTAATATGAAATGGTAATTTGTTCCAGAGTTCACAAGATGCATGGCGAAAACTACGATGACCATATGAAGTTGTACTAACCAATGGTGGAACAAGATTTTGTTTTGAAGATGAGCGGAGGTTGCGAACAGGCTTGTATTCCTGAATCAAGTCAGTGAGATATTCTGGAGCAAGTCCATGAAGACATTTATAAGTCAAGAGAAGTATTTTGTACATGATGCGAAACTTAACAGGCAACCAATGAAGATCACGAAGCACAGGAGTGATATGTTCTGAGAAGCGAGTACGTGTGACAAGTCTTGCAGCAGAATTTTGAATACGTTGTAGCTTAGAAATATGGGAGTCTGGAAGTCCGTATAAAAGGCTGTTGCACATATCAAGATGACAAGTGATGAATGCATGAACTAAAGTCTCAGTCAATTTTTCATCAAGACAATTTCGGATGCGGCCAATTTTGTAGAGAGCAAAAGAGGCTGAACGGCATTTATTATTTATGTAGACATTCATGCTGAGATCATTAGCTACAATAACACCAAGATTACGGGCAGATATAACAGGTTGAATAGGAACATTGTTAATGTCAACAGACGGAAGAGGAGAATTTTTTCTAAACTTAGATGTGATGTGAAGAACTTCAGTTTTGTCTTCGTTTAGTTTCAAATGATTAGCTGTGGACCACGCTTTGATGTCAACAATACATTGTTCCAATTTTGGAATGAGAGTGGCGCGTTCACTAGGTTTCAAAATAAGATAAACTTGGGTGTCGTCGGCATATATCATTCTGGGAAAACCATGCGATGCTATAATGTCCTCTAGTGGAGATGTGTACATCGTAAATGATAACGGACCGATGACGGATCCCTGCGGTACTCCTTCCAGTGGGATATGAGGATTTGAAACAGAGTCGTTGATAACAATGGATTGGGAACGATTTGTAAAATACGAAGCAAACCAATTTAAAGCTGAGGAAGTTATTCCATATCTTGTAGTGAGCCGGTCAAGAAAAATAGTGTGATTTATAGTGTCAAAAGCAGCTGAGTAGTCAAGTAATATCAAGACTGCTTCATCACCTTTATCTACAGCAAGACAAAGATCGTTGTACACACGTAGTAAGGCAGTCTCCGTGCTGAAGCAAGGTCTATAAGCAGACTGCATCTTTCCGCGAAGGTTGTTGTTAACAAGATATTCTTGAATTTGGGATGCACATGCACGCTCAATTGTTTTTCCAAGAAAAGATAAGTTGGCAACAGGGCGGTAATTTTTCAGAGTTTCACGGTCAAGATTTGGTTTCTTTATCAGTGGCGTAATAAGAGCTGACTTGAGAACGTCTGGAAATTTGCCATTCAAAAAAGAGCAGTTGATGATTTTGGTGATTATTGGTAGAAGTTCATCCACACATTTTTTCAGTAGCCATGTCGGAATAGGGTCAAGAGAACATGTTGAAGATGGTGATTTCATGATAATCTCGCGTACCGATTCTTCAGACATCAAGGAGAACTCCGAAAAAGAGGAATCACATTGGTCAAAATCAAAATAGGAAGTATCCGATTTAGTTGTGTTGACAAGAGTTTGTTTGATGCCCTGAATCTTGTCACAAAAGAATTCAGAGAAGCGATTGGCAAGCACATCATCAGAGGTATCAGAAGGAAGAGTTTTTGACATAGTAGCGTTTGGAGTACATAATTTGTTAAATTTTTGGAAGAGGTGTTTTGAGTCACAATCCGCAAACTGTTTTTGATGGTAGCTCTGCTTAGCCTGTTTGATTGCTAGGTTGTACTTTTTGCAGTATTCCTTAAAAATTTGTTTGTCAATCTCAAGCTTTGAAGAAATCCAGCGTCTTTCGAGTCTTCGCGATTCCTGTTTCATAGCCCTTAAATCATCATTGTACCATGGTGCATTTGGGCGGCACCTTACTGAACGTGTTATGAGTGGTGCATGTTTGTCCTTAAGATTCTTAAGTACACTATTATATTCATCAACAAGCAAATTAATATCATCAGACGAGGTACATAGTGAAGAATTCACAATGTCAGAACGAAACGTATCAAGATCAATATCATGAAGTTTGCGCAAGGTAATTTCCACATTGACAGGCTCTGGACGAGCAATATGTAAAGAACAAGTTATAGCAGCATGATCAGATGGTAGATAAAAAGTGCTACTAACATTAGCAACAAAACTATCAATGGTACGAGTAAGTATAAGGTCCAATGTATGTCCTTTTACATGAGTAGGTCCAGAGACATGTTGAAGTAGTCCTGAAGAGTCGACAAAATCAGAAAATTTTGCGGCATCTCTGTCAAGAAGGTTGTCCATATGAAAGTTGAAATCACCGGCAATCAGAAGATAATCGGGAACTGTTGCAATTTGCTCAAAAAATGATGAGAATTCATGACAAAATATAGGTGCAGTGCGTTGTTTAGCACTGCACCTATCATACATTTAGCACTGCACCTATCATACATTTCAGTTGATATTATGCTATTGTATGGAATTTTGACCACTTTTGACCATTCATTTGGCGGCCATTTTGGTTTTAAAGTATGTTAACAAAGCAAAAATACTAGATTTGAGTTTCTAGTGGTCTAACACATACATCCCATTGTTAAAACTTAGCTGTGAATGATAAGTTCCAGTCTCATATCATTAAATAGAATAAAAAGTGGATTTGATTTTGAACAAAATGTGATTTTTGGTGAAAATGTCTGGCAACACTGCATATACAGGAAGTATTTTCCCCAAACTCAAATTAACATTTTTGATAAGACTAATGTCTCATCTCATCATGACATGGTCCACGTTGAAAGCGGAGCGTTACCATGTGGGTTGTAAGCTATGCAGAATTGGTATATTTGCATACTTTGAAAAAGTTGAAAAACACCCCTATTTCAAATAAATGGTATAACCCTCCGTGACACCTGGCAATTTTTTGGATACATTCAATGAAGCATTTAAGTATCTATCTACCCATAGATTGTAATGAAAAAAAATCATGACCACTGAGTGCAATAGTTACGCAGGCTTCAAAATTTGAAAAAATTGAAAGATTAAAAATGCCAAAATGGCAATAATCGTCCGAAAATGCCATTTTGGCTATTCCCATGGTAACAAGGATTATTTTTCAAAAATATTTCCAGATATGTTAGTTTCGGGTTAAGGTCTATCAAATATGAAAGTATAAAGAAAATCTATCTCGGCCCCGTGGCCACCCTATCCTCCATGGATAGAGTCCATTGCACTTAACAAGCCTTAAAGCTTATTGGAATGAGGCGCGACGATGGTTGTTTACTTCTGATGAACCCAAGATTTCTTGTGTAGTCCAGCATGCTTCACTTTCATCACATGACCACTGGTTTCTGTCACCAGTGTCTATTTGTTTCCATTGACATTACATTGCAATGAAAGGCATTTAATGTTGTTAAGGGGGGGACTTAAGGAAGTTTTTTGTTGAATTTTGTTAGTGCTGTAATTATTGAACCATGACTCAAATGTATATAAAAGTATACCTTTTTGGAAATGAAATGGATCAGAGAATCCAAATTTGGCATCAATTTTGACCAAAAATGTTGATTGTTTGAGAAAATCACAACAAAATCACTTTTTTTACCCAATTTTTTTGAACAAAGCTAACAAACATAATTTTGAGTTAAAAATGCCCAAATCACTTGATGATGATAAAAAGACACTACTGAAGGGACGATTTTTTTTTTAAAATCTAATCCAATATTTTTTGAAATTTTGACAAAAAAGTGTAAAAAAAAATTAAAAATCCATTTTCACGTTTTTTTGGCACTTTTTGGTCAAAATTTTCAAAAATATTAGATTAGGTTTTAAAAAAAATAAATCGTCCCTTCATTAGTGTCTTAACATAATTATAAAGTGATTTGGCCATTTTTTACTCAAAATTATTTTTTGTTAGCTTTGTTCAAAAAATGTGGGTCAAAAAAGTGAATTTTGGGATTTTCTCAAAAAAATTGACGTCAAATTTGGATTCTTTGATCCATTTCCTTTCCAAAAATGTATTCTTTTATATACATTTGATTAATAGTTCAATAATTACAGCACTCACAAAATTCAAAAAATCAAAACAAAAACTTCCTTAAGTCCCCCCTTAAACGAGAGTCTATAAGAAAATCCTGCTACAAGTATAGTACAATTGATGTGACTTCAATTCAGTCGTTACTTGTTTGTTTTTTAAAGACATTTTGCATAACACATTTCCACGTTTTATTGGGATTCAAATACCTTTTTAAAGTTATGCCTTCAGATTAGTTTGTTTGAGTGTCATACGGTTGAAGTCATACGACCTGCATCTAATAATTACTTAACACATGTTTTGCACTGGGTTCTTTGGGGGTAGCCCTATTGGCACTGTAGTGGTGCTACCCATGCTGGACTGCACAAGAAATATTCTTTGTGAGGAACCAGACGTTAGTCGTAACACAAAGTTACTGGGGGTCGGGCTGGGGGTCGGTCTGGGGGTCTTCAAGTCAAAGCTCAAAACTCATCTTTTTTCAAATGAATTTTTGTGAGAGTTAGCATAATTGCTTTGCTTCTTTGTTGATATCATGTAGTCATACTATCTGTTATAGTGCGATATATTGTTTAGGGTGCAAGTGCTAGTAACCTCTACCCTCCAGAACCGTCCAGCGTTTTTTACAGCTTCTATATCTACAGTAGCTTATTTTGTTCAAATATCATTGTGATATACGGTACCAACATGTTATCTACTATGTGCAATATATTCTGATATGTCTTATACAGTGAAATTGCTTCATTGCTATGTATAGCCATCAACATTTGTGCAATATTTGCTGAGCGTGAAGTGCTGGTAACCAGCGTCCTTTCACACTGTGTTTCAATTTCCATGGTAATGTGCAATATCTGAAATATTTGCAATTGGATAAATGTTTATCACCGTCATGTGCATTATAATAAGAAATGAAATAAGAAATTATAATAATGTTGTTAATTAGTTGGTTTTATTTCATGAATTTATTGTATGTGGTTTTTTTTATCAATTTGTCATAGTTGTTTATCTTTTAACAAGTAGTTGTGTCATTGGTTTCAATTTTATGCTGTATTCTATCTATGATGTGCTTTTTTTAACAATTTTTCATAGTTATTCATCTTTTAACCATGTTACTAGATCCTTGTGTCATTTGGGTCAATTTTTATGCTGTATTTTTACTTTGTTATTTTATATTTTGTACTATTCTAATTTCGATGTATTTTAATTTTCATGGTTTGTTTAAAGCGTAAGCTTTTTGTGTTATGCGCTATACAAGTTTATTATTATTATTATTATTATTAAGTATACATTTAAAAAGGTATGACTACTTCACAGCCTTTGTTTGGGTATGGAGAAAGTGGTTTTGAGAGAGTGAAAACAATAAATGTTTCAATATAAATTGGCTTAAAGGCACATAGGAATTAAATCCTAAAATTAAAGTATATAAAATAATTATATCCTCGTGTGTAAACTGTACGATTAATCGCCGTTGGTTTCATATAAACGATTATGTTTTAACGTCGTAAAGTGAATTCCATGTTTATCTTAAAGAATACCATTTAATACCCAGTATCAGAACGGCATAGTTTTAATTGAACATGTTGACGACCCGGGGTTGACGATTTGGTAAGTGTACAATGAGACTCATCGGGTGCCGAGAAAAAATGCAGCGGCGGTACTCTGATACTAAGGGACCGTTCATTATTTATGGTGGAGGGGGGGTTGGGTAAAATATAGGGGGGTCATGTAACTTTCATATGTTGAAATAGGGGGGGTTATGTAACTTTTTATTCTTAAACAGGGGGGGTTGTGTAACTTTTTTAAACTATAAAGATGGTGGTGATTGGGGTGATTTTAGATGCTATTTTGGAGTGTAAATGCCAATTTTTGTGCGCTTCGCGCACATTTTCTTACGACCTTTCAACTTCAAAACATGTAGGCTACTTATGATGAGACTACTTTCGTACAGCAAATCATTTTTGTGCACGCCTTGCTCGGACGATCTGTTGGAAAAACACCTATATAATCATCAATAGTCGAAAACATTAGAGCCATGAGGTGTATAAAAACATGTTGATAGCCTAGGCCTATGTTCCAAAATCCAATTTGATTAAAAACGGTAATTTCTTGCATGCTTTTCACCTCGTCTCACTCTCAGCTGTGCACCAAAGCTCACAAGAATATTTCATACGTTTTTGTCTGGATGTTCTAACTTTTTTCGGGTTATAAAGACTCACAAAACACCCAAAATGTATAAATATATGACAAATGTTCCGCCTCGCTACGCTCGCAATGTAGTTAGTCATTACATTATTGGCCGTTCAGAGGGCACAACAAACAAATCTATGGGCAAAAGAAAAATACATCCCCTAAGTATGTGACAAGTTGATTTTGAGGGGGGGGGGGGGGTTGTGTCAAAATCTATTGGTTAGTAGGGGGGGGTCATGTAATTTTTAGTTTCAGCTGTAGGGGGGGTTAGGTAATTTTGACATACGAGTCTCGAATTTGTCCCAACCCGCCCTCCACCATAAATAATGAACGGTCCCTAATTAAGGCCGCACTGCCAAACCATTACGTATGGCTTAACGTATGAGCCATAAATATTACTTTGCCGCCAATTGTAAAAGACTTACGTAAAATTAGTTATGCAGACTGTAAGTAAAAAATGATACACTTTTAAAAACCTTATTAGAAACAGTTTCCATTACATAATTGTTTTCTGTTTTCTCACCAATAAAAACAATTCCTCATGCTACAAAATAAACTTGTTTTGTTCAAATCAGTGGTATTGACATAGATACATTGTATAGCGAATAATCCAAAGTAGTCGAAAAATTACCTGGGCCGATTTTTTTACGTTAGAGGGACAGAATCAATAGCAAACATGAACTAATATGGATCACATCGTGAACATGGTGAACATACACATTTTCAGGGATAGACAATGTTGCATTGCAATGTATTTGGTAAGCCTATTCAAACATATCAAAATAATAACTATAGTTAAAAGGAAAATAAGTGAAAAACAACAAAATATTTTTTTAACTTTGACCTCTCTTTTAAGCCTTGCATGTTGAAACAAAGACAATCATTTCAATTAATGCAAACAAAATGTTTACTGCGTGAGGCAGCGAGACTGACCCAACTCATTGTATGATCTCTCTGTTTAAATGGACTTTTAAATAATAAAAAAAAGGTCCAAACAAAATCCCAATTAAATTGTTTTTGGTTATTTTTTTGCACTAGGAAACATTATGTCACGCAGCACGGATTCTTTATTTGGAGACGAAAATGTAATTGTATATGTGGTTTATTGTACATGTATGAGCCATGTACGTACCGGTTTTGCAGAACAGCTTGACCATGGTAACACATATTGATTCGATTACGTAGCATTGCTCGAATTAGCATTCATCGTTATTCTGATAATGGACACATTTGGTGAACAAAAATGCTCATGCTATGAAACAGAGTTGAAAAGGTTCACCACAAAACGAGCGTAAAAGGCACCACAAAACGAGCGTAAAGTCGCGGCGAAGATGTTGCTGAATTGAGGCAGTATAGCATGTTATTGATTTGCCGTTTAAATTGTTGTTGGTATGGACCCAAGGCAGGGGTCGCATTCTGACGCGTCTGCGCGTCCTAGACCTCTCACTTTCTATTAGTGACGCGTCAGGTTTCAAATTGGAAAGACTTGCGGGTCCCGATCAAAATTGAAGGTACCCCTTAAATTTGACGATGTATGTAAATGGAAACCTTAAGAAATTCTGTAAATTACATGTCCATTATTTGCTCACAATATAAATTTATTAAACTGCCCTTAAAAAAGTAAAATTTTCAAATACCCAAACTTCAGGATCCCTCAATTTCTTGGGGGACCCCTTAAATTTGGTTTTTGAAGTCCTACGGGGTCCTGAAAAATTTCATGGGACCTCTCACATTTTTGATCCAGTGCTACCCCTGACCCAAGGTCCTTCTATTATAGGGGAATTCTAAAATGACAGTATGATTTTTTTTAAAGAGTATTACCAACCATGGCTTTTTATTTCATAATCCCGCTATAAATAGAAGGGCTTGGTCCATACTAACAACAAATGGCAAAAATCAATAACATGCTTTCCTAGCTCAATTCAGCAACATCTTCGCCGCGACTTTACGCTCATTTTGTAGTGCCAGGTCACATATTTGAATAGATTTTACTAGTATAAGACTAAGGTATTGAATTAAAGGTATTATGAACCAATTAATTGAGTCGAAATAACTGCACAAGCGTAAGATTTACGAGTAATGGCCAGTCAGTATGAACAATTACTTTTTCCAAAGCGTCGTATATAACGCGAGTGGAATCCTATAAAAACATGCTATTGAGTGCTCTGTCCTAGTTTAATAAAGGGTAAGTGTTAATTTTGATCTATAGAACAAAGTGAAACGCTTTATTACAGATCACATTGGAAAGCGAAAGTTTGTGGCAGCAACGATTAGACTTCTCTTGAGACGATTTTCCCTTTTACGGTTGTAGGTGCAGACAAGAGGAAGAGGAATCCACAATCAAATTATCAAGTTCTATAGTGTTCAAAATGGCCAATCGTTGCTATACCGAAACAAACAGATAACCTCAAAATCTGGCGATGGCACATTCGGATAAATGTTAGAGTCGTTCGACTTACCAATGCGAGTTAAAGGGGCATATTTGGCTGTGTCAAAAACGTAGTTTTCCTTTAAAATCAGATATGTTTTAGCCCTTGGGCTGACGATTCTGGAACTGAAAATATGACAATTTCAATCGTATATTCGGTCGAGATATGTAAGGTGAAAGGGGCATAAAACAAACAACTTTGGCAACAAATTTATTGTTATCTTATTTATTTTTGTCAATTCCAGTTGCCAGGTCATTTCGGATTATGTCTTTATATTATGTCTTGGATTATATATGCATGAAATATGCAAAGTAAAATGTGTGGATAGATAAGATGAGCTATGAGGATGTGACTTGGTACATGGGTAGTACACTTGAAGGGCTTCAAACGTACGTTAGTTTTTGTCTACTTTCAATTTGCATAATTAATTAGGCCCACTAATTAAAATGTTTAAACATTATAATTTGTGAGACATTCAACGGGCGGACGTATATCGCAAGCCATGAGGTCCATAACGTATTGCGACAACGCGTTGCTTTCCCAAAGCAACGCGTAGCTTTCCCAAAGCAACGCGTTGCTAAAATAGCCAATAGGAATAGAGTTTTTGGCAACGCGTTGCTTTGAGATGATTTTCAAAGCAACGGGTTGCTTTTGAGATGATTTTCAAAGCAACGCGTTGTTTCAAGGAGTTCTTTTGATTAACCAATTGGCAAAGTTCTTTCAACAGAGTTTGGACGGGCCATTCTCGGCGATGTTAAACGCACAAAGTAGTTTACCTTACTTAATGAAAAACGACGGAGAAATAATGTTCCATCTGCATTTCCAGCTCGTGTTTTACGTCGGGGTTTAACTTGTTCGCCTTGCAGATGTCATGGCTCATTCGGCTTACAACTTTGTTAATATTTTCAGGAAAATCGCGTCGTTTCAGTTCCTTGCTTTAAATTTCTACTACCGGAGAGATACTGAGTAGATAGCTAGATGCAGCCCATGATATTCATGGTATAAATCGACATCAAGTAAGACCCGCTGTGATTCGCGTTGCTTTGAAAATCATCTCCAAAGCAACCCGTTGCTTTGAAAATCATCTCAAAGCAACGCGTTGCTTTCCCAAAGCAACGCGTTGCCAAAAACTCTATTCCTATTGGCTATTTTAGCAACGCGTTGCTTTTGGAAAGCTACGCGTTGCTTTGGGAAAGCAACGCGTTGCCGCAATACGTTATGGACCTCATGGCTTGCGATAGACGTACCTCTCAGGGTGGGTCGGTCGGTCGGGCTTCATCTTCTTTTTGTTTTGACCACACAAAAATCAATCATTTTGGAAATATGGGTCTCTATTCGTTTTTTTCGTAACCTAACCGCTGCTTAATTTCACAACAATTTCTAGAAATATTCATATATTGAAATGAATGTTACTACTAGCGTTATCATTAAATTTCCAAGTAATGACTTAGTGTGTTCCATGTCGCGTGTGAGTTATCATTCACACTAAAATAACATCGTCTAATTAGCTGTATTGTACTGTATGTTATGTTTATCAACATAAATTCATGTGTATCTACTAAACTGCTCACAAAAAGTATCGAAACACTTAGAAATGATCCAATATATAACGGCTCGAAAAGGTATGCATTAATCGAAGCAAATAACCAAGTGCATAATTTTGTTCTCCGTATTTTGACACCTCGATCGTTGAGATACGATGTTGCGGAGTGGAGTTATTGTCATTTCAATGATCGTGGGTCCAGTTTCCAAAGTGACACTCATCCCTATTGAAAAGCACGAATCTGATCATTCTAAACAGTAATGCAAACCTCTTTCTATTCTAATGTACGCCGTGTTTAGTTGTCTGATATAAATATCGCTGATTTCTCTGAGAACCAATGAGAATTGCCTAAACATTTTTAGCTGTTTAAGAATTTAGAATAAAATACTCGATGTAGCGCGCTAAACCACGCCCCCTTCTCCGCTCACAAATATTGTTGAATGTTGCGATGAAAACTGATGTGACAATAGTCGTACGTCGACTTCGCTCACGGACTCCTGCCTTACTGCATGTATGTCTCCAACCCGCAATAGTCTTATTGGCGGTAGCGGTAGATTTACTTTGTCAGTAGAACTATATTGAGAAGTGAATGAATTATTTGAGAAGGATTTCCAATTCAAGCTGTTGTTAAAGGATCTGTACCAAAACAGTCTTATCTTTTCTAGAGTGGTTTAATCATATCAAAACTGTTGCGAAGGTAAGGAATTTATTTTATCATGTTTGTACCCATTATCTTTATCGACAAAAATTTATTTAAAATACGATCAGATACGATATGTTTGGTTCAATAAGGCGACAAAAAGCCTTATTCTACGGGCAAAAGGACCTCTCAGGGTCGGTAAGGCAGTGTTTCTTCAAAATAATCCTAAATGTATTATCTTTAATTTCTAAAAAATGGGCCCGGAGAATATGGTTTTTCCATCACCTAACAGAGGGTTTTTTATAAATGAATTCTAATCAAACGGAATTCATGATAAGAGTTATGGAAAGGTAATTTTGCGCAATATCAGGCATCTTTGCTGTCAAATCATTTCTTATATTGCGACAAATTGGTCTTTTTGCCATGATTGCTTTCATAGTGTAAGCAAGTACTGCAAAATAAGTACGTGTGATACGCATAACTTATACGATAGTCGCCAACGTGTTTTTTTATTTTAAATTCAAGCAACCTTTGTTTCTTTATTATTATTTTAAGTTATTTATACGTATTAAACGTATAATAATGATGCAAAATATTACTTTGGCGACTATCAGGACTTAGGTACAAGTCGCTTATGGTTCCACACCACCAATTAAATTGCCATTGACTTACATGCATAAGAGATCAAATTAAAGTCTGAATTTTTCAGCTATCGAGCGACTGGTTTGTTCAAATTTGAAGATACTGATGTCTTCTATCAAAAGAACACCCATTTTGATGGGGTTGACCTTCATTTTTTCAACGGGACGTCGAATACTAGTACACTCTCCAAATTGCTGTCTGCTAGCTATATTCGGTGCATTTGTTCTAAAAGAGGTGAAAAGAGAAAGTTGTGTCAAATCTTACTATTACAGAAAATACCAGGGTTCTTTGGTTAAATATTAAGTTTATAGTCTACAAATCACAAATAACACAAATTTCTTTCATATTAAGATCATTGTATACCTTTTCTGTACATTTAAATTAATGGTTAGAGGTGGGGTCCTTCTTGAATTAAAAACACAGGCTAGTGTTGGGCGCTAGCACAAATTTATTTGGAGGTGTGGAATCTACAGAACATATTTTTCAGTAATTGCTCATTACATGTGATGTATAGGCTTTTCTCAATTTTTTTTGTCCATTTTGATATGTTAAATTAACTTTTAAGTCCCTTGTTGACAGATTTTCATATACAGCCATTATGTCAAAATCTACCGAAGATAGCAAATTTCAGAAAATCGTGTTTTCATCATTATGGGCTTGTTTTAAAACCTATACGAATAACAGGTTTAAGAATGAAAATTGCCACAAGAAAAGTCAGCTGTAGACCCAAATGAAATGTTGGTTCTTCAAGAATAGCATCCGTCTTTAATAAATGTATTTGAGCCAACTAAGTGCTGATTTTCATACTATGTTTTAAGTTAAAAATCAAGCCAGCCAGCTCAGAGCACAATTGTTGGACCTAATTATTCTCGTCGTTGCATTCTGTGTTATTAATATCATGCTTTTTTAAATATGGAACTCACCTTATCTGCAAAAAATGCAGGCTCTCAAGCTGGTTCCATCATGCCTTCTTGTTGGAAGTCTTCCTCATAAACTAAGTCACAATCCTTCGAAGAACTCGGGGGGGGGGGGGAGATCTCTTCAATAGTATCTTTTCTTTTCATCTTGCAAACCTGTTGATTTTACAATGTAAAAGTAAAAGTAAAATTTTAAAAAAATGATGAGGCATAACATTGTCAACTTCAAATTTTGCTCAAAAACTCTTGGGCTACCCAGACCAAACATACAAAAGTTAAGGGTGGGGGTTATGGTTTCCAATAATAAAGGCGAGATTAGTGAATATTAACAGAGAGTACACCTTTTCTCTGTATCAAATTTAATATTTAATGTCAGTTGCTCTGATTTAAGAATTTATTGAGCTTATAATATAGCGCCTAGTATGGCTATGCTTATTATGATGAAGGAAAGCTGACCATGGGCTAATTTAAGCCAAACAATTATCCTTGTAAACTGAGCCCATATAATATGTAAAGATGTTCCTATATCCTATCCTTGTAAAGCAAAGAGTTCCCTGACATAATATAACGTTGTTACGGTCTCTAATTAAAGTCTTATCATCTTATTCAACCACAGGTGTAGGTGTCAAAACTTGTCGCACAATGATGATATCAGAATTTGTCTTTATTTGTGTACTACTCTTAATATCAACTAGACCTGCAAAAAGCCAAAGCACATGTAAGTACCAAAGTGCCTCGTAAATGTAAATCTTCTTTTCTCCCCTCCGCACGTGTTTTGTATTGGCAGCGGAAGCGCGGAGAGGGGGACCCCCCCCCCCCCCCCCCCCCCCCCCCCCCCCCCTCTCCCTAAAGTTTGCCAAGTACTTGTGTGTATCAACAAACATTGAACATACCTTGAAGGCCACACCATCATCTACAGTAGTAGTAATTGATGAGAAGTGTGTTAGGGTTAAGGGAACTTGCTTGCCCATTAAAAAGAGACTTAGATTCTGTTTGAAGCAGAAGAGTGTCGGGGCTTTGATGGCACTCTTAGGTAATTAGTTCTATCTATCCAGCACTCTTTGACTGTAGAAGTATTTGTGGACGTCGAGTCTGGATCTGTATTTTGCAAATTTCTGTGAGTGTCCTCTCGTGCTCTGATGCTCTTGAAAATTCTGTCAGGGTCTATCTTGTCTATTTGATTCATAATTATGTATGTTTGGATGAGGTCTGCCCTTTCTCTGTCCTATTAATATGTCCTCGTCCCCTCTAAATTACCCCCTCCCCTTAATTCTGATGCTTCCGCTGCCACTGGTTG
Organism: Ophiura sarsii; assembly: GCA_035610835.1. Lineage (NCBI taxonomy): Eukaryota > Metazoa > Echinodermata > Ophiuroidea > Amphilepidida > Ophiuridae > Ophiura > Ophiura sarsii. The sequence goes on from CM069456.1 coordinate 34,149,093, forward strand.
TATAAATGAATTTGTATATGAATCAAACTATTTCCATTTTTTGTCACAACTCATATTAACCACCTATAAATACACTCCTGTCATGCCTGTTGTCTACCAACTCCTTATTTTTCATGTTAACATTATTCTAGTCACGCAAATCATTAAAAAGACAAACATATTTAGGCATCGTATGATGTTATAAAACTAGAATAAATAATATTAGATATATTCTGAGCCATCTCCTTCAAAATCATTAAGACATCTTATGCTAAAAACAAAAACCTAGTTTGTCCCAGAAAAAAACCTGAGAAAAAAAATACCGTGCGAAATGCGGGGTTTTTTTTTTTAATTTTTCTTCTTGTTTTTTAACATGAGATGGGCTCTGTGAAATATATATTTTAACACTACCATAGGCCTACTACTATCTATTTGTATGTGGCAATTTCACTAAGCATAAAAAATGAACCTGATATGGTACTTCACAATGTGAAATTAAAATTTGAAGAAGCGGCATCATTTTTCAAAAGTTCAAGATAAAAACTGGAATACGAATTTTAAAAGCGCGCAGACTTCTGAGACAAACTTATTTTTTATTCGGCCTTATGATATTTTAATTAGAGAATAGGCGGTAGTAAAAGTGGAACTACGACTCCGCTCAGGCGGGGTTGTTCTACGCAGCAACAAAAATACTAACAAACGCATTTATGTCACAAACATTACCTTTATTCTCATTCTAAACAGTCACATTAATACCCTTTATTGCCTACATTTGTCTGCTTTTACCCATGTTAGTATCGAATAACCCACACACATTTCAACCAATCCCGTGCGATGAGTACGCCATGCGTAAGCGTATTGCTCCGCATAAGCACGCAGGAAAAGCGCAGTAAGACGCACTGCACAAGTGCGCGTTATGGAACAAAACTATAGTTACCACGCATTGCGCGAGGGTGGTCACATTAATTAATGTCCGCCGTGTTATATTGTTTTCTCATGTAAATGTCGTCGATTTTTCTGAGAAACTATTAGAAACTTTCTTAGCTGTTTAAAGAATACTGTTTTTAAATAATAATAGTAAATAATATATATTTACTGAGCAACATATTATGGCCATGTATTTCAAGTATGATCGTTACATCCTTTTAAACCTTCATGATTTTGGTAGTAAAAGCAACATAGTTTGGCCATTCCCTTCAAGTAAAACCGTTACAACCTTTTTAATGATTCATATTTGTTAGTAAACATTATAAACATGTACAATTAAAAGGATACAATTAAGACATCTTTTGACATTATTATAATACTTTTAAAAAATAATATATAGTATATTTTGTTGAACAACATATTTTGGTCATATCCTTCAAGTATCACCATTACGATTTGTCTTTTTTTTATCAGCGACATGTTCAAACTCTAGCTTTGATTGTTCCTTTAACAATTGCATTGAGCTGGATGACGTATGTGATGGGGTAGAGGAATGCCCGTATGGGAATGATGAACGCTACTGTGGTAAATATCTAAAAATCCGTGTCTAACATGTAGGCTATAGGCTACTTGCACGCAATAGCCATTCTAAAATGAAAGCGAGGCTCTACCCTCTTATCGGCGCGCCCAACTGCGTCACGTGATGCACAGACCTGCGTGAAAGTGAAAGTGCGTGAAAGTGCGTGATAGTGCGTGACTGGGGAGAGTCTCGCTTTCAATGGTTCCGTCGGTACCGTGCAAGTAGCGTATGGCTATTAGTTCAGTCTGTTTTTAATTGGCGAACTTGCTTTACAGCTTCAAATTAATAAAGAATAGCGTGGGCGTGCAAAAGCTTGCATGACGCAACATGACGCACTGTGGATCTTACGCGTGACACCGGGCGTATGCCAAAATAGCGCGCATACGCTTGGATTACTTTTGCACGCAGAGAGATAAAAGAAACTGCATATTTCCCGCAAATTTCGAATTGATTAATTTATAGTGCACGCCTTCAAATTAGGAGAATGCGTAAAAATATGAAATATTCTTAATTTCAAAATAAAATCGATTTGAAACACTCCGCCCACTGTCCTCTTTTTGCTCGGCATCAATAATTTAGAAACAGATCCGTAAATTAACGACATGTCGTCTGGGCCAGAGAAAATGCCCACACAATCTACCCCATCTGTCATTGCTTGAGCGATGTGTCTAATTTGTTATAGCATTTTTTTAATGATAAGCATCTAAATTTATAACGCAGGTTCTTTTCCTCATACTGAAATAAAACACCATGTCCCAGGTCGCACGAACAGTGACACGCTATTTATTTGCAAGCTCTTTATACATTGTATGAAATATATATATAGGTACCCTTGTGAATCATCCTTTGAAAGCTTTTTATAAACCATATTTACATTCATTGGTGTCAACAACGCGTGTCGTTCACATGTATTTGCACACATTAACCAGGTGTCAGATTCGTTTTCACAAGATACCGAAGCCAGAAAGAAATAATAGTCAGATACTATTCAATGAAATATAAAGGTGGATGTTCCGATCGCTTTAGGTTTTTTTGCACATCAACATATATTTTGATATCAGTAGAAGAAACCCCATACGGTATTTTGCTCATTATTTCTGTAAGATGTTTGGCTCAAGATACGTTCCATTTACACGTTATAAGCCAAGATGCGGTGAATTACTGCCAAAGGTGGTTAACCAACCGGCCAGTTTGTGTACAACTCAATGGGCAAATTCCATATTACCTTATGCTTCTTAAATAAGAACCATTGGAGTTATGCAACTCAAGGATGACCCTTCATGTATAAAGTTGACAATCGGGCCAGAAATCGGAACAACTTCCTTTAATAAAATACATAAGTCCTCTCTTTACTTTAAAATCGGACTAAGTCCAACTAGGTAGGACTCTTTGATTTTAAGAATAGTTTGTGAAATAGGATATTTAAGTTAAACACCTCCAATAGGTCTTTTCCGCTTCATTCATTTTCATGGTAGAGTAGAAATAGGAAACAAAAACAGAAGAACTTAATCTTTGTGATACTGGTAATGAAAAAAATATGGGGTATCATTGCATAGTACATGGTACGCAGTGACAATCTGAATCACAGCTAATTTCCTTTTAACCATGCATCTATACATGTATATACATGCATGACTGCTTTCGATAGGCCATAGTAGTGTACAAAAGGCCTACAAGTCATTGACTTTCATCGCTTACTCTTTTAACTTTCCATTTCTTCGCGTGCACTCTCTTTATTTAAGGGGGAAGTAGGGGTTGAGAGGTTTTATATTATGGCTTTTGTTTTTAGAGAATTAGCTTTCTTTTGCTTCAAAAATGAACAAAATCAGATATTCCTCTGCAAAGTTATGATAAATTTTGCGCGTCCAAGTCGCGAAGTCGAAAATTTCGTATTTTTATACATGTATTTAATTCTTATGTATTCTATTGTTTTAAGTATCTCATTTCTGGTCAAAAATGTCATATTTTATTTGATTACTCCAATAATTAATGCATTTAGTGTTCTAAGATGCCTTGAATAAGTGAAAACTTCATTTTAAATCAAATTTAGTTAATTTGATACATAAAATGACGATTAATCTTACTATAATTTGTCTTATGGTGTATGTATGTATGTATCCATAAAAGGCTCCCTCATTTTAGGTCTAAACGCCGTGAACGTTGCACTGAAAAAAGATGATTATAATGTGAGTGTTATAAGCTATAAATGGCCGAAAACCGTTCAGAATTGACCGAGATATGAGCAAAATTATGGCAATTTAGGGCCTTTTCAGCCCGGCTTTTGAGACTATTTTTTACGGGCCATGTTTGTTTTTCTCTGCGTACACTGTAACCATGCAGTCGGCGCGCGGAGCACATAACGCGCCGCAGTGCGCCATGCAAAATAAACGCGCACACGCACGCACCCCTACACACGCGGGCGGGCACTTGGAGAAATACGCTGCGTCACACGGGGTTGGGTTATGGTTTAGGCCTTGGGGTTGAGATACGCCACGGGGCGGGGGCGGAGACGGGAGCGGGTGGGACGGCTGGGCGGGGGGGGGGGGGGGGGGGGGGGGGCGGCAGCGGGTCATAAGGTAACGAAATAATGTGGTTTCTGGTAAAACAAAACATGATATGGTGAATCTAAATTACATAACATGGTGTCAGATGTTGGATTTGATACTGTATGTGACACGCGGGTGGATAAATATTGGAGAAATACGCCGCGCTACGGGAGATGGTTAAAGTGAGGCCTTGGCGTTGAGATATGCCACATGCGGGGAACTTTAGGCCTTTGGGGTTGAGATATGCCACGGGGCGGGCGGGGGCGGTGACGAATGGTGGTTGTGTGTAATGATGTAATGTGGTTTGGGAGGCAGGGGGTTAATGAAGAAATGTGATGCTAAATTGCGTAACGGATATGCCACGGGGCGGGGGCGGCCGGGGGCGTACGGGGCGTTTGGGGGCGGGATGGTGACGGTTGGGGTACGGGAGATGGTTAAGGTTTAGGCCTTGGAGTTAAAATATGCCACGGGGCGTGGGCGGGCGGGGGGTCTTTGAATTAAAACAAAAATATTTTAATATTGTTCTATTCCTATGTGTTTCGTTATAGATTTTCCAACATTTTGTGTTGTTCCATTTGTAGCCTGTAGGTGTTCTATCTGGTAGGCCCTACTCCCTAGCGGGAGAGCCCGTCCGTAGGACGGGCGTCCCGCTAGTTACCTTTAATGAGTATTATTTATTAGTATTTATTAATGACTCGACCTTTAACTGACGAAATCTCCGTAACTAATTTCGACCATTTTGCGACCGTGCGCGCAGGATATCTGGAAAACTAAAGGGGCTAGGTCCTTCAAAATTGGCGAGAATACTGTTAATAAGATCAGCTTTAACATGAACTAGAATGGAGACTCTAACCCTATGAGAACATATTTTTTTACATCTCCGTAAAAAAAATTATTATTATTTTTTCTGTTGAACACGAAATCAAATAATTACCCTAGTTAAAAGTGTCCAATTACTTAGATCTTAGTTCATTCTATAGCCACATTAATCAGCTTTCATTTGCTCTTTGTCCCAATACTCTCCGATAAATAGTTTTTGAGATATCTTGCGCGCAAGGTGTCCTCGTAGTAAAAAAGATGATACAAGATGGCCGCCATTTCCATGGCAACGGTCACATGACCGACTAAGTAGCGATATTTGTTTAACCTACAACACTTAAGGTTTAAGTACATACCCAATTAACATTAACAGTACCTTTAATTTTGGAGAAAAATTAGTTTTAGTAAAATGTGTTCCAACCCCTACTTCCCCCTTAAAGAGGGGAAATAACAATTTAACAATTTGATATTTTAGAATGAAGCTATAACTTTAGACTTATGAGCTTTATTCATTACTTTTTGAGTTACATTTTTAGCATATACAGTTGTATTCAACTACTAGTAATACGCATCTTCATTTTGCAGGAGGTTGTCCCCGTAACTGGCATTACTGGCGAGATCATCTCTACTTTCTTGAAACAGAGGCAATAAACTACTATGAAATGGTGGTAGCTTGCGAGAAACTTGGAGCTACGCTCACAAGTATTACCGACATAGACGAGATGCAATATTTGATCTGTGAGTCAACGTGGCCGCTTCCCGACGGTCTTATTTGTTCATTGTCTGGCTTACTATTAAAAGTACAGAAAAGGGTTAAGGCGGTGCAACGAAATCAGGCAACTGGGTTCAACAATAAAGTTGTTTTCACTTGTACTTTGCGACGATGCAAGAGTATATTGAATCATACAAGAGACAAAGAACATGACATTGGTTTGAAGCTAATGTTATGAAAATGTTGTAATGTCGGATATGATCAGCCGTAATCATCTCTCATTAGCTTAGCGTATGCATTTCGAATGTCTACTTAATTATAGTCCAGGATTGATAGTTTGTCACCGAAATAAATAATAGTACTAAGTACTTCAGGATAGTACCCAGTGATATGAGAATCAACATATTAGAAGTACCCTAAAATGTTAGCGCGCACGGGATTCTTGGGGACTCATAATTTGTTGTTCCTGGGTGTTGGTTATAATCTAAAATGCTCGGACTTTAGCCTAAGTAAAGAATATACTCATTGTCAATTTGGATTCAATTTTAAAATAATAAATCATTTGCCTTGATATTATTTTCTGAATTAAATCATACAATAATAACACGACAATCACTCAAGATTTTGGAAATCTATTCAATGTAATAAAATTCAATGTAATAAAATCGCAGTCTTGGCAAGAACAACGACTGTGCCTGCTGAAGTAGCACTAAATCAACAAAAATTACACGGTGTGCATATTTCATAGCAACATATAACATTATTCATTCGATGCAGATCTTCGACAGGATTTGGATGAAAATATCTGGTTAGGACTTAGTGATGCGAAAGAAGAAGGCGCCTTTGAATGGTTAGACGGGTCACCGGTAGGTCGTTACAAGAATTGTCCAGGAATCTCTCGATTACTATTGCTATATTATTTTCTTGTTTCATTAACAAAAAAAGCTTTGCTCACAAAAAATCCGATGGAGATTTCGCAATGGTTGTAAGCATTTTACCGTGTATAAAAATATACAGAACGAAAGTGAAAAAGAAAACAAGTCAGGTTTCTATATAAATTGATGTAGTAAATGTTCACTGTCTGTTCAAATATAATTTTAAAAGTCGAATTATCAAAGTCGAAATATTCATTATATTGCCACCTAAAATCAATTCCATTAGGGAGCACATCAAAACTCGACCACCGGTTCCTTGCGGTTTCGTGCGGTCGCAGCCGGTTTCTATTGTTCTAAACAATGGTATACGGTCTAACTGCCCGGCAAACACCGGTTCCTTGCGGTTCCGTGCGGTTGCAGCCGGTTTCTATTGTTCTAAACAATGGTATGCGGTCCAACCGGGCGGAACCGGCGGTTGCCGCGCGGTCGAGGTTTTATTTGCTCCCTTATTTGATACGTCTTCAATGCCATACCGTATGTGACGTGATCAAGCGAAATGAGTTGCATGTCGGCAGTTTTCAAAGTTGATATTTGTGATTTCTTTTAGCCTGTAACTCAAAATCGATATTCCCGACATCCGACTCATTCCGGTTGATCGCGTCACATATAATGCCCAATACGATATTCACCAAAACTGCGTGATTAAGAGGAGGAGGATTCTTCCTAAAAGTACAAATCTAACGTATAGCTATATATTGAAAGTAAAGTTCTGATTGGTTCATGATATGATCACTGGCTTGAGTGGTAACCAATTAGAGCTAGAAAACGGTAGCTATTGAGAAGTTTTAACAGATGATACTCCAATACCTGAATCCATACCATGACGAAATGTAAAAAATAGCAAATTTTACGTTTATTTTTGTACACCCAGTATAATTTTACAAATTGGAGAAAGGGTCAACCAAATGACGTGCCACCTGGCGAAGACTGTGTTGAAATGCTTTCCGACGGTCAGTGGAATGACGGTCGTTGTGACTATACCCACGCCTATATATGCAAGAAGCCTGTTTCAAGTAATTATCATCGGTGTTTTCTTTACCTATTTTTCTTTATTTCGAAGGACGCTCTTAGTATTAAAAACCACATGCATATGCACTAATTATAGTGGAATATGGGGCAACTGGACCGTGGGGCAAGTGGTCCGAAATGAAGGATTTTGTAATTGTATGGGCATACTGCTTTCTTTTGAACAATACGACTTTTGTTGATACTTGACATATATCTTTACCTTCTACAATCCAAAACATTTGGAACTTTAGGATATTTACACATGTGATTTTTCTCCATATCTTTGAAGCTAACTCCTTGAGTAACTGATTGTAAATTCACAGATAGTATGGGCGATATATGAAAATGGGTTTAGATCATGTTTAATGTACTTTATATGATTGACAGATATGCAACAGTAAATATATACATGCAGTACAGTCGTCTTAAGATACTAGGTGCATATTGCATTTGATGGGTGCTATATTGTAGTGTGCTTAGGGACTTTCCGAAATATGATTAAAACCATAGATTGTGGTTGAAATGACCGTAAAATGGTGGTTTGGATTTCCGATCAATATTATCATTTAAAGAATGCTTCAACTTAAATCATTATCACGGGTATTCATTTGGTAGAGTTATTAGTTCATGAATTTGCAAATAACAAAGTACACCATTTCTTATTTATCTAAAGACACTCGTCTACTTGTAGGACCCGAACGCCGTAATATTTGCGAATTCAAAGATACTCACTGGTTACAGAAATCTGTGTAATGGCTAAAAACAAAAATGCAGTTTTCCTTTTTTTTCTGAAATGTATTGGAGTTATTGATTATTATGACAAATGGTGGTATGTTTTAAAACATTTTGGCGTAAAATGTATTACGTCACAGGCGTGTTTTAATAACGTTTCATCTCGACAAAGTGCTACGTCATTTGTTGGGGTAAGTGGTCCGAAGGGGTGTGGGGCAACTGGACCGCCTGCAAAAACTTAATCAAAATTGTAAAATTCATTTTGAAAATGAGTTGTTAGTGTCAATAAAACATGACTCGGTTTTGAAATGTGAATAGAATATGAAATAATTCACATTCTTTCAAGTTCTTAGACATTTTGGGGCATTTCGGGTCTAATACCACTATTTCTGAGTGAAGGATTACAATATGACATGAAATTGCTTTAGAATGGTTTAAAACCTCGGTATTATGAATTACATCTTTATTATATTTTGAATGGTGTCTGTAAAGGTATTTGCTATGACGAAATATCATGATTTATGTATTTTATCCACTGCTTTTTGTGTATATCAACCGTTGGGTCATCATTGTCATATTGACTAACTTCCCTGTAACATGAAAAGCTGGCTAAATATCAAGATGGTTTATTATAAGTACTAAATGATGATTATATGAAGTAAATAAAATCATTAAAGAAAGGGGTATATAGACAAATGTATGGGGCGTCTGAATATCACAACCATGTAACCATTTAACTAGGTTCATACCGTTTTATCTAATAAACGTGCAGTCGAAAATTGCGCTTGCTTTGTACACCATTAGTATTACTGCGTTTTACACGTTAACCACGAAAACTGTATAAAACATGGGTTTCATGAGACCTGTATCATTTTTACACGTTAAATAATATGGAAATGAGTTTGTAAAGAAAATACTGCTTAGTTACCGTGTTGTCAATCAATGATTTCTGTGTATTCTAACCGTTGGAACATATAGGACCAGTTGCCCCAACGATGGGGTAACTGGACCGTGCCAAGTAAAGTTTTTAGTTAGTGGTAATTGACCTTTTGTTTGGATATTTTTTAACATTGATTATATGTTATATGTAAACAGTTACATGGGTGATATTTTCATAGCAATTCCATAAATATTTACACGAGCTTTAAGCTTTTATATCATGAAATATGCTTAATCGGTCCAGTTGCCCCATCCTCCCCTATACTAATTTGACGGCAGCTTTTAACGTGGTTTCCCTTCATGAAAAGCTGCGGTGACCTGAAATCAGGGATTCGTATTATTTGCTGATTGCAAGCAAACGTATAGGCCTTGTACATCCATGCATTGATTGATATTAATCAAAATGTCCCGCGGTAATTTATATATCGTCCCACCGATAGAGGGCGGAAATTCCTTTAAGTACGGACTTGACGGAATTAGGATACATAACGATTGGATGGGTCAGAGTCACATGTGCAATGAATCCTGCAAAATTGTTATATATGAGTGCAATGCGACTTGTCCTGTATTACTTGATTCGAATGGACGAGAAGAATCAGTATTGATACAGACCTTTTTTAAACCGATAATAAATACCCCACACAAATTAATATGTTCAAATGTAAATACTAATTTTATTGACAACTTTTACGAATGCATTTATAAAACTAATTTTCATCATTTTTCCTAAGGGGGTGCCGAAGAAATACAAACCCTGATGTATGGTAAGTGTTCGAATGGAATCCTATTAACCGTATCCATTTGTCCCATGTGAATTAATATCACGTATGGATCATTAAACGATTTCAATCACATAATTAATAGTTCGTATAGATGGTGTGACCGGTGACGTAGTGCCCGGCGGTTTGCGTGCGCACCTACAGGGAATGTGCTTTAATTCACACTTGATTGATCATTACTTACCATGCTTACGGTGTAATAGTGCAGTAGTCATGGTCTGCATCCCTAAGCACAATGAAAGACCAGGTACTAAATCTGGTTGCCCGGCAGTATGCGTACGCACCATAAGGGCATGTGCTTTTAAAATTGGCGCTCAGTGATGTGTGTTTTGCTTTCGAATAGTATATATGCAGTAGTAATGGACTAGTACCTCTAGCATGTCTTTAGACCAGGCGCTAATCAATTTGTAAACACTACTGATGTAAACAACGGTCACCTCATCTATACAATCAAGCTTTCAGTTGACTAAGATAATTATAACACAATTCGAATTTGTCTTCTTTTGTTCTCCTTTTTAAATAATATTTATATTCGAAACGGCTGCAAAAATTAAGTATAGTAGTAGGTCACTAACAAAACCTTTGTACCACACAATTATTCCTTCGTTAACAAAAAATCGAAAGAGGAAGCTGACCAGAATACAGAATAATATGCATAACATTTCAATATAGCATTACGCAGAACATGATCACTGATTGTATAGATTTTCAAAAGATTATAGTATAGATTTTGGTCAAATGTAGATTTTAAAGATTTTACAAAATAATTCTATATCAGAAACATCTTGTTTTAAAATCTAAATTCGCACTAAAAGTAAGTAGATGTATGAAATCACAAGCACTTTGGTGGCACCAATAACGACGGTATTGAAAGTCAAATAAATGCTGTTCCTGGTATGATAAATCATTTTGAGACACCCATGGGGGGGGCACCCTGTATTTTCGAAGACTCGAGCATGGTGAGTGCTTTGAGTACAAACATACCTGGCGAATTTTAGATTTTATTAAACACTTTTCTCAATTCTGGTGATTACTTTTATGACCAAAATAAACCCTGAAATATCCAATTTCCATTTACTGTATTTTACAGTGTCGAAACACATTTTTTCCCAAACTGGACAAAAGTACTTATAATATCGTATTCCGTCCAAATAGGGCGATTGACGTAATATCTCCATGCTTCACAATATTTAAACTTTAAATTGCACAACTGCTGTTGAAATTAAAATAAAATAAAAAAATGTAGACGTTTTGGCACGTTTTTTAATTTCATGTGTAATAGATAAATCAAATTTAGTAATGCGCATACACTTATTTGACACACATAAAGACGCAATTAAGTTGTTTTCACAATTTCAACTTTGGTGTAATTGTTGTTATATGAATACAAGAATAGTAGTGCAATGCTGTCCTTGAATCAATAAAGAAATAGGTCGATGAAATTAACATGCATTTTCGAATAATATTTGAAAATGCATGTAATTTCATCGACCTATTTCTGGGACCTTAAGCACACAACTTTAGTTTGCTTCTCTTCCAAATAGACGCGCTTGGAATGACTTTGTGGTATTGAAAACGTGTTTATAAATCGTATCTACTCGTGAATTTTAAGATAAAAGCGTAAATTTATTCTTTGCCATTAATACCATTACAGAAAGAATTTAATTAAATTATATATAGTCATGACTTAAAAAGACGTTACAGTTTTGAGAGATGTGTGGCACATGTATTTGCATTTTGCAAGGACACATTTGGGAAACTTTACTTTGCTTCCAAATAAACAGCTTTTAAATTGTTGTCGTGCATGGTATTACCATTTCATGTAATATTCAGTTGATGTGCTTATGAATTGTAGGATGCTAAGTGCTAATTGTACAATCGCCATAAATACGATTATAGAAAGAGGTTGATCAAATTATAACTAAGCCATTACATGAAAAAAGACATTTCAGTTTTGAGAGGCGTATGGCGCCTTTATAGCGTTCGTTTCTGCCACAAACTTTGGAAACTGATGCAGATGGGATTCTGTGTATTAATCAAATTATCCTAGTGTAGTACAGCGTGGGCTTGTGAATATACTGTAGGATGTGAAGGGCAAATCTCTGCATGACCATAATTTTCTTAAAATGCTCGTAGCTTGACCTTATTATTTTAAAAAATGATGAAAGCATATTTCATATATGTTATAATTGTAGAATATATCTACGAATACTGGAATTTAACTGATAACAATGTCATTGCCATACACGTATGGCAATTTCATTTGCCATACACATTAAGACGTTATGCATGTAGTTAAGAAAAGTCCTGTAACAAATTCATTTCGTTTAATGTTATACTTAACTGCCAACAGTTGTAATATCCACTAAACACATCATATCTCCTTTATCTAGATACAAGAGAGATATTTGAATTTCTTTTTGTCACAAATAGTTCGGTTTTTTTATGTTATTGTGTTAATTGGCAAATTTGATCTCTATCTTATCACAGGTGAAACAGACAGCATTCAAGATTCGATTCAAGGTACATTTTAATGATTATTTCCCGATTAAGTTTAAAGATAGCTTACACTGATCGTTCACTGATAATCACAATAATACCGACATCTTTTGAAAGATACCGAATTATACACAGTCGTCGATGCGTCCACTCCATAAAAATTTAAGAACAGACCAGCCCTTACAATTATTTATGTCATCGCTGTTTTGATAGTGGCGCATATAATTACCTAAAGGTTTTTGCTAGGGAATTTACCTACGTTTATGAATATTGTGTATGAGCTATTAGAAATATTATTAATATGCAACTATAACAACAGTGTAATTGTATTTCTGTTTGGACTCCTGGTCGCGAGTTGAAATAAAAATATGTAAGAAAGATGTAATAACATCCACTTTGTTATCATTTGATTTTATTACATTTGTCATTGCTGCTAAACTGAAGGAGAACTTCGTTTATACAATCATCAATTTCAGATAATATGTATTTCAATAACCTATTTCTACCTAAACACTTTCAAAGCGGCTAACAGTATTACCATATACAAAACAGATTTATCAGAGACCTTTCCTAACTTTCAAAGACTTTTATCTCAAGAATTACTGATATATTTATATATTTGTACTCAATATAGTCGTGTTTATTTATCAATTATCTATATTATACTTTGTATAAATGGTCAAATATTTTTAAAAACACCACAAAAACCGTAACCAGTTGAAACACCTGACCCTCGAATGCGTGACATTATAATCGCAATCACCAACAATGACATCACGAAAACACATGCCACGTCCGACACCAAATGCAGCAACAGTCCATATATTGTTCTCAACAGGTGGTTGCGGAATGCCGATGGGTATGGCAAACCACGAGATACTAGATGAACAAATATCCGCATCAAGCTACGTCAACAATGAACACCTGCCTCAGTTTGGTCGTCTGCTAAATAACAATTTTTGGGCGCCAAATCCTAGCGATGACAATCCTTGGATACAAGTGTCTCTTGGACACCAGTCAGTGCTGTCTGGGATAGTGGTCGATGGACAGCTGGATCTCAGCGTTGGCTGGATCTGGGTGGATTGGTTTTATGTGACGTACAGTGATGACCAAAAAATGTGGAAACCGTATGTGTACTTCACAAAGAACGAAAAGGTATTTTGTTCCCATTGATGAGCATGATAGAAAAAAGGGTATATCATGTCTACCAGTATCATCCGACTGGAACATAAAAACGTTCCAGTATCGCTCGATACTGGAACATAATTTGGTGTTCCAGTATCGGACGATGCTGGACCAATAAAATTGTACTAGTATCGAGCGATACTGGCAAATTTCATGTGCCAGTACCTGGCACCTAAAGTACAATTTTCCCAGCAAATTATTATGGTGCATTTTCTGAGTAAACTACAACAAGTATCTGATTTGTTCATTTTCTGTAACTGTGGTTTGAATACGGGGGAAAGGTGTACTTTAGGTCCCAGATACTGGAACATAAACATTGCCAGTATCGACCGTTTATATGTTCCAGTATTGGTCGATACTGGTACACAACCGTGCTACCAATAGTAATTTGTTCCAGTATTTATACGTGCCAGTATCGCCCGATACTGGAACACTGACTACCAACTGGGTGTTCCAGTATCGGACGATAATAATGCACTCCATGACCTAAAGTACACTTTTCCGAATACGGTTTTATTTTAGTGTGGTTATGTAGCATGTTACAAAGATATCATGGACGACCAAGAAGTCACGATATTTACCGGCAAGCATGCCTGTAGAAGAGTACTACTGTTCTACCACCAAATCAGAGCGACTCACATTCGGCTGCATCCGGTTGTGGCTGGAAAATCCTACAGAGAGCGAACACGTGTTGGCTGTAAAATTGAGTTAATAGGATGCGCGGATAATGGTAAGATTACGTTGTCTATGCAGCACATATCTCGAAAAATTGTAATAATAAGAAAATTAACCCATTTTGAAAGCATTTTATCTATACGTCATAGAAGTATAATTTTATTTATTTTTAGCATTTATTAAAGCAATGGTTCTTATAGTTTGCATAAAACAGTGGGTGTTCATCATAATGAGTGAAAAAGCGAAAAGAACTGGATAATTATGTGTATAATATTTGAAAGCAACATAATACTTCTAACGTTTTCTACCTTTGCGTAAAGAAAAGAAGTGCTCTACTATAGAAACTTATAAGGAATACATTATCAACTTTGGTATTGTTCTGGTTAAATTTAACAACAACATAAAAAAGTTTATCAAATTTCGTCGAAAAGTGCTCATCGTGAAGATCTGAGGTACATTGTTCCTTATTCTGAACCATAAATCAAACCTCATAAATACACTGAGCCAAAAAAGAAACTTATAAAAAAAAAACTTATACAATTTTAACAGATCACCAAATAAAATTCTGTGCATGAAAATGTACCAAATTTAGATACGATATTACTGCAAATAGCAGCAATATTGTATCCAAATTTGGTACATTTTCATGCACAGAATTTTATTTGGTGATCTGTTAAAATTGTATAAGTTTCTTTTTTTTTATAAGTTTCTTTTTTGGCTCAGTGTATGTTCCTTCGATAACTGTTTGCTTAACACAGATTGCGATTATTCACTGGGAATAGCTGCCGGAGGAATAGCTACCGTTAACGTTAGTTCATCCAGCGATCAGTCCACAATGCACTCGGCCACGACAGCTCGTCTGAGACTGTTACCCGATGTTGGGGAACATGGCACCGGATGGATTCCGACTGCGGAGGATTCGAACCCATGGCTTCGAGTCGACATGGGTGGGTTATATAGGATTCGTGCTATCGTTACACAGGGATGTGGAGATCAGGCTTCCTGGGTGACAGACTTTTGTGTGTCTTTTTCTAGCGGAGTCAACTACACATTTTACTATGGAGGATTGACTCAGCAAGATTGTCAGGTAATTCTCTGGTTAATTCAGCCATAACATATACGTTTACGCCTCTATTTTATTAGCTATTCCAAAAACAAATACTTGTCAGGATCATGACAGTTTAATCACGCTGATATAGCCTAGAGCGTCAATAAACAGAACAATACAAAAGTTGTGTTTAAATGTTCAAGATATTAACCAACATGGAAATATGGCCTATAAGCTAAGACATCAGGTTGACTATTTGTTCCATATTACGTACAATGTTTTGGCAACGTAAACACGGAATGTTGTCATCAAATTGTGTGTGTTATTCGGCACTTTTGTCGGTAATTATCTTATTATCAATCACCATTTACACATTTTCGCGTTATCACATGTTTACATTTTAAACATCATGCATTTATTTACATCACATTACATGGAAGTACCACTAGCCTATTCATCCAATTATGATTTACAGGTTTTTAGCGGTAACAATGACAGTATCACCTTAATACGGAACAATCTATCACCAGTAGTAGTAGTAACCAGTAGCTTATCCCTACACCCGATTTCCTGGAAAAACCAACCTTGTTTGCGAGTGGAACTGATCGGTTGTGCATCAGGTAATTATAGGGTGAAAAATGCAATAGGCTTTTGAAACTCATATTTAGCGGATTTCTTGCTTCCTTGATATTCTATTCTTTCTTTATAACCGAAATGGCCAACCAACAACATTGGATTAAACGTCCTTATTCGGGTTTAGAATTTTGAAATGTTAATGATTCTAGATATGAGAATATTATTTGTTTGTTAAAGTTTGAACATTACAGAAAAGACTTCGAAACATTACGCTCACATGTTTTTATTACAGAAACTAAAAGATGTGAAATCGACCACGTGGTTTCGTGCGATTTCACCAGAGTTTGCACGTATCGTAAAGGTCACATAGCTTCATTAGACTACCCCGTACCGTATCCTCAACGAGCCGTTTGCACATGGAGCATTATTACCGATCCAGGGACGTTCATCTCGTTGTCGTTCCTTCATTTTGACATTCCGTCTCTGGGCATTTGCGATTCTAGTTCGATGACGTTTTACAACGGCGATGTGGAAATAGACGTTACCACGATAGGAGTTTACTGCAATTCAAGGCGACCACCTGTCGCTGTATCTAGTGCCTTCAATCACCTGTTTGTGAAACTAACATCTGGCGCTGAAGAGCCTGGCACTGGATTCTGGGCAGAGTATATTCAGACCAAAGGATATGATATCCCTGAATCGTCTTTGCCATCTGGTAAGTTATACTTTTGTTCCAAAGTTGCTCGACCTGTGAATATCAAGAGAAGAATTTGCTTGAGCATACTCCTCAAACTGATATTCATACACTATTACACTGCAAAAACATGTGTTGAATAGGAAATTAAACAAAGTGGTCACTAAACGAATCAATTTCTCACTTATACACTGTCAAATCGGTCATATAATGCACTTTTAGTTGACATCTCTTTGATATTACAGTAAATTATTTTTAAAATAATACATTTTGTGTCTGAACCCCTAGATATTATCTTTCAATGTTCGACGAAATTCTGTAGTCTATAGATATAGAATAAAACGATTAATGAGTATGATTATATTGATCTTCTTTCCCTTTTTTCAGAAAATATGTGTCCACACAACTGGACACTCTTCAGAGGTAACTGTTACAGTATTTTTGATTCCGGTGAGCTCATTAATTGGCTCACGGCCGAAGAAACATGCGCCGATGTGAGTGCTCACCTGGTCAGTATTCGGGATCACGAGGACATGGAATTTATTCACTCGATGGTTGTTAGCGGTCTTGACAGATACATCACACTTCCTTTAAGAACGTATATCGGTAAGAAATTGAAGAAAAATCATGGGCAGTGTGTGTTTCAGGTTATAAGCATGACTGCAAGCTAATTGGATAAAAGTGATGCTTCAGGTTCAATAAGGACGTATAAGGGTAGAAAATATGTAGGAAAATATGGAAAATGGTAAAAAAATGTCACAATTCTTGATTGTTTAATATTCTCTTAAATCAAAAGATTGAAAAGTCAATTTTAAAGATTGTGCTGAGGGAAGGATAGATTGAAAATGTTCAATCCAATAGAGGGAAATTTCATTCCGATATATTGCAATTTCACTCTATTATTAGATTGAATATTTTCAATATGTTAAGATCCTTCCCTCAGCACAATCTTTAAGATTGACGTTTCAAACTTTTGATTTAAGAGAGAAGAGAATATTGGATACAAGTAATTTTAATTACAATTCCTTTTATTACATGTCTTGTAAATCGTCGAAAATATAATAGATAACGTGTATCAAGAACCATTGAAACGTCCAAAGCATTTCATATTTGCTAAAAAATCCATATTCGTCATGTATATTGTTAGGGAAAATATATCGGTAATCACAATGTGATGAGCATACAAATAATTCAGAGAAATAATAATTGACGACGTCATTTTAAGGAGTCGTATGCCAATTACAGGCTCTGGTATGCCTTAAATATCGTTATGGTTTTCCATATTTGAAGGACTTTGGCTTCAATCAGGTGATTGGGATTATAGATGGATCGATGGAAGACCACTGAGTTACACTGATTGGATTGCGCCAATTAGGTAAACAGTTTTACATTTTACAAGAAATTTTACATTTTAATCTTTCTGAAAATTAGAGTTCCATTGCCTTAACAACTTTGTATTACAGAAAAAAGACCTTGAGGCCATAACGTTACTGTTTTTCAGGCTCATTTTCAGGCTCTTAGTATGCTGACATTGTTGTATTAAAACATAACTTTATTGCATGAACACTGGCCTGCCTGATCTGTTATGGAGAAGTTATGACCGGTCAATAGATCGGTAGTGTATAAGTGATTAGGCAGCGGAACATTATGATCGCCGTAATTCCATAATACATGTATATGGAGATATTTGTTTATAAATATCGCGCTCGAAGTAATCAGAAGTAATTGAGTCTGTCTCAAGCCATTATAGAATATCTATATTTCGGTTTTTAAAGTTGAGAATCTGAATATCATCCTACAGCTTACGTACCCATCATGAACTATATCTAAAATGATCTTTCTTGTAAAATATTCCTCTTAGTGATTTGCAATCGTATATTTGTAAGCGCTTTGAGCCTCCGGGGAATGGCAGATCACAAAAACTTAATGTAGACATGTAGAGCAATATTTAATGTAATGCACAATAGTTTAATCCTGGACGAAAGCCAATATGAAGAGACATGCTTGGAAATTACATAGGGAAAAGTACGCACGTGGCGAGAGTGGACGATTGTAGAAATATAAATAATTGCAAGTGTAGATAGCAATATCTATTAATAAATATAATTATAAGTCAACTAAAATTACTTTATTTAATTTATGTATTTCATAATAATCATTAGAGAGGAAATCTTGATAGAAAGACAGCCTGATGGTGGCAGACTCGAATCGTGTGTTCTTATCGACTTGGCAAACGTACATTCAACGAATCATTGGCATGATGTACCGTGTGTCTCTACTAACGATGCCCATCAATTCATTTGCATGAAGCCAATGAAGGGTAAGATTCTAAACCGACTTACGGGTGAGGCAAATTTGACGCTTAATACCGCTTAATACCGCTTTTACCGCTTAATACCGCTTGATTTACCGCTTAATACCGCTTTTGTTAATACCGCTTTTAGAACCGCTCGTAATACGAGAACGACCACATACAACTACTAACGCTACTGAATCTTTAAACAATCCGGAAACCACTGTCAACATTTTCTGATAAGGCATCGGGAAAACAAAACTGTTGATGAGGTTGGGTCGGTCGGTCGGGTTTCTTTTTTCTTTCAAAAAGACTGTACAAAATATCCAAAAAATGTGCCGTTTTTGACAAACCATTTTTTTCTCGAGAGGGGGTCAATCAATCGATTTGCACGTGAGTTTTTCTCAATAAAAAATAGGTCGGTCGGGCGCATAGAACAGGGGTTTTCTTTTGTCGTCGCAACTGTTTGGTCCACAACTAAATTTATAATGGTTTTTAATTAAGTGGTTCTATATACGAGGGTCATTCAATAAGTGCTACCTCCTACCTCATAACTTTATTATTATATGAGCCAGTCTTATCAAATATCACACAATTGTAGCTTGGAACCTCAGCTACAAATCCAATGTTAATTGATCTGAGTACTGGTTGTACCTTTCCGGACATGCTGTGAAAACCAAACCTCGATTTAGTGTGGCGGAAACGGATGAAAAACAGCAAAATATCGCCGAAGTGCTTTTCAATTGGCCTATTGTAAGTGGCAAAACATACCTATCGGTGAATTATAATTGTTCTAAATGTCAGATATCTCTTTAACAGACTGTAAACAATAAAGTTGACTGATTGGTTTGGAAAAAATATGCCCTCTGATTAGCCAGATTCAGGTCAGGACAACCATTCAGTTTACCCCTCCCTTAGAGAACCCTGTAAACGTCATATTTGACTTTCATGATAACTAAGCGAGCTTCAATATATCGAGCTAAATGGAGGAATTTAAAGTCTGTCAAAGCGATAATTTTCTATCATTGACAACCTGATTGACTATTCTGAAGGTTGCACATTAGTAAAACTCATAAAGTACCTATTATGGTAAAGATTTAACATTCTAGGCATCATTGTGGCTTTAAGTTGTAACACCGAAAATTTGACTGAAGGCAGTATTCTGGTATGCCAAAGGTATAGCAATACATTTTAGTTGATAGTACACTATTTGCAAGCCTACAAGAGTCAATATTGTTTACAATCTTATCTATACATGATAATACTATAATATATTTAGATATCATTCATTAATTTCCATTTTCAGTATTTAAATCATGCTCTTATATCTAACCTCCACAATACGAAAAAACACCCGAAAACATATGTATATTTTTAAGGTAATTTTCTGTGTCCGTTGTCCAAAATCTCTCTCTGGCTTTGACCGCCTCATAACAAAAGTAAAACAGATATCAATTATCATTTACTACATATTTGTAGCTATGATTCGGAGCTATAATCATGACAAATGTCGTGAGGTTGACATTAATATTAGCGATGTTATGAGGGAGGAGGTAGAACTTATTGAATGACCCTCGTAGAATCAAGGTATATACCATGACACATGATGACACATGTTGATTTATAAATTAAAAGCACTATCGGGAAGGCTTCAAAGTTTTAATAACACAGGTCAAGTCAAAAACGAATGTGTAAAAACGAATATGTAATCAACTCAAAAAGCGTTGTGTCGTCAAGTCTTTTATAATCATAGCACTTTTAATTCTTCGATATATATGTAAGTCTTATTAGATACAACTATATTCAATTGTATAGAAACGTTTGACGTAATCAGAATCAGAATCAGAATAAGCTGTACGTGTCTCCATTTATTGCATTACAGGAAACAATGAAACTCACAACTATATGTTAGATGCAGGAGGAGAATCCGGTATGTTATAATGATTGAATCAATGAGAATATTAAAGCGGCACTGAGAGATTGACGAGAAATATGAAATTTCCATAGATAAGGCATGTGACAACCCTGAAGTGTAATAGTTAAATGATGGCGCTAGATAGAAATGTACATGTATGCAATTTATGTGACGAATAGTGCTGATAATTACGATGTGATCTGCGCCGAAATGACAAAAGCGTTAAACTGTACATGATATATATACGGCGAATCAAGGTAAACGGTTTCGGTTGGTAGTAAATATATACTTAAGTATTACGTAGTGCAAAGAAAAATAATGTTCAGGAAAATTGAGGGCGCACTCCCATACGCATCTCTCAGTGCCCCGGTATCAACAGACAAAAAATGATTTCCACGTGTTGCAAACTATTACAAACATGTAATCCTTCAGTCATCTTATTTTGACATTATATAACCATGGTTAATTGTTATCGACAAAGTATCAGGGATTCATTGGAACTCATCGTAAACATGGCAAACCAAGCGAATTCTTCAAATACTGTGGCATTTTGAGAAGCGGAATGACGACACTTCTGCATCTGATTTATTTAAACATTTCGGGGGTTTCACCCGTGATCAATCATATTCGAAACAAAAAAACGCATAATATCAATCGAAACCAGTCTCTTGACCAACTCCATTTTTCATTCCAGAAAAACTAATCTGAAGAAAATAATGCAATAAATTTAAAAAGTCGTGTGTGTGCTTAATTTGGTCATGAACACCTTTGGATAACAAAATAATAAATTGAAGTCAAATGGTTACTTTTAATGAAGATCGTGACTATTTACAAATGTGTGTTTATAACAATTGACAGACGAAGCTTGCCCACATAACACGGTGCTTTGTTCCAATGGGGAGTGCACTCAAAGTATCTACGCTTGTGAGGAATCGTCACGTTGTCTGTCCAAAGAACAATGCCAGTCACGTAAGTGTTTCTGCAGTATAAATGGAATTTCAGTCAGAAAATGTATAACCGCCATCGAATTGTCAGGGGGACATTTTACATACAACAATAATTCAGATCATAAAGACCAACGCCTTCATTATTATTCAATACTCTGAGGCGGCAGAGTAAAATGTAACCTTTAAGTGCTCAGCATACTCCACAACGCTCGAACTCTTTGCGCTCGCACACATGCGTAGTAGCTTCGCCACAACAAAATGACGCAGTCTGATTGGAAAACGGTAGTCAACGCTTGCGCTCAGAACGTTGTGGAGTATGCTGAGCCCTTTACTGCAGACTTTTACAATGATACTTACAAAGTAAATATTGCAATGTTCGGAAAGATCATCAGTAACTACGGCCACACTGCAAAACCAGAACGTATGGCTCATATACGTACAAGTAAGTGACTTGTACGTGTGACTTACACGATAGTCGCTATTTTGTATGATACCAATGATACCAATACCAATTATATTTACAATTCAATTTATATGGGTGTTTGTTCGTATGGCATGCAACATATTATTTTACTGGCTATCGTTTAAGTTTTACCTACAATTAAGTCACTTGTACATATGAGCCATACATCATGTACATAGTATCACGTTTTTGGATCTCTAAACATGTCACACATTCCGAAATCCCAATACCATTCTTGATTAGAATCAATCTCCTCATCAAAAGTTGTATGTATTCTCTATCTGATATTAATTAACGAAATAATTTAGGCCATAATGCAAAACCAGTACACGTGGCTCACAAGTATAAGTGACTTGTACGTGTGTGAAATACTATCATTTGTCTTGTAACACTAATTGTTTCCATAGGTTTGCAAACTGAGTATGCCAATATGATTCGAAGAGAATGCAGCAATGGTCAATTTCAATGTTCCAGGAGCGGTGAATGTATACCAGTGTCATTCCTGTGTGATTTCAAGACCCAATGCGAGGATAGCTCCGATGAAGAACTGTGTGGTGAGTATGAATTACAAGATCTTTCTCCGTTAATGATAATAATAGATAATCACATGTCATGATTGATAGCTTGCATTAAGTGATCCGCAATCATTTACTAGTGAACCTTATAGATAAGTTATGAAGCTTTGGTGATAATATTTGTTCACACCCTTACAGTGGTTCTTAACAAAGAAGAAAACTAGACACACACATATAAGGAGGGGACTGAATCAGACTGAATGTCTTAAACTGAAATTTGCGTCCGTGTTGTAAATGTACCCATTCCATGTTTCTGTGCAACCCTAATTCTTAAACCATATCGTCGCTGTTCTGACATACCGGCACATCTCTTTACTTATTTCTGTTGTGATGTGCCGGTATGTCAGAACAGCGACGAATTATGTATCCTCAGTAAAGGAACGTGTTCAATATTGTAACGATGTGAGTACTTAACGTCGTATAATTTCATGAGACTGCAGTGCAGAATGATAACATAAATTAAACTTCAACCTTTCAGAATATCCCATATGCCAACCTGATGAATTCACCTGCTCTGATGGTCAGTGCATCACAAGTTCAGCTCAATGCGATCTCGTAACAGATTGTTACTCGGGATCCGACGAATTCATGTGCGGTAAGTAAATCATACTTCTGAGTATTTCGTAGATCACCATAAAGGCCGGATTATGATACACATTACTCAATGAAACAATGAAACGCTAATTGGAACTTGATTATGACACCTCTAAAATGTAACATTCCTTATGTTTGTGCATTATGCTCCACTGCCTAATCACTTATTATAATCAGAATGGCAACCTAGCTATTGGTCGGTCATATATTCTCCAATTCCCAGATTAGGCAGGCCAGTGGTCTTGGCTTAAAAGGCATAGGTCCACTTCGACTAGTTCACCCTGGGTGAATTAGCTTACACCTGCTCATTTGGTGACAGATGAAATAGAGTTAAGATGGAGACATCTCGGCTATATCTTGCTAGACGTCCCGTACGGAATAAACCGTGGACAACTATCACGCACTTTAATTGGTTTGAGCATGCGCACATGAGTTACGGGACGTCTAGCAAGACATTGCCGAAATCTCAAGCTTGGAATATTCCCAAAGGATCGTGGCTAGTAAAATCTCACACGAGGCATTGCTTATAGTCAACAATAACAGCAGGCTGAACAGTTTAAAAACGGACACTGTTCAGCCTCATGGTCTTTGATCTATAATACCAGTACCAGTACCAGTTATAGATGTTAATGCATTGGAATATAATGGTTTGCTGAAAGAACAGGTGGATAAAGGAAACAAAATAATCAGAGAGTATAAACACCTTAGTAACTATTATACGTGTAATGCATTAATAAAATTGTAATTGCAGATAACTCGGGAACTAACTTCCAGTGTTTCGATGGTACATGGATACCTGCACATGCGCAGTGTGATGGTCAGCGTGATTGTGCCGGTAAAAACTGGGAAGATGAATCGGCAGAATGTGGTATGTGAGAAACACAGCAACCGTGTCTCACCCGGGGACTCAATATCATATTAAGCACTATGTGCTGGTGTACTGTCGCACAATGACCCCTATGTGTACCATTTGTCACCCAAAATCCTCAGTGTTTGCTATTTCTAGCAATTTCTGCCACTGAATGATCCTCGATATTGCTTGGATGTGTCACTTTAAAAAAACATATACTTCAATTTAGAGTCAAATTGGAATCAAATATTCAAAATGATATCCCATTGTAGTGTATGTTTAGATTTCTCGTAAGATGTTTAGTTTAGCTATCAATCTAGCTATAATGAAAATAAATATCTTAGAGTAAAACGAGAAAACTAATGCAATAATTGTTATCATTTTGTCTTTGTCTTCTAAGCTATATATGCAGACAGTCTGCAACATTCTTGTGGAACCAATAATATACTTTGCAAGAACGGAGCATGCGCCGATGAGAGGTATCTGTGTTTGAATGACAAGGACACGTACGGATTTCTTCTGGGTTGCCGGGATGCTACACACCTCGAAAACTGTGGTAATTTATAATGGGAACCATTATGCACAGAAAATGCTAACATATATGCTAATATATATAACAAATATGTGTTAACCTAGATCGTTTGCAGATATTAATAAACAACAGTGAAAATAAAAGTATAAATCAGAACCAAACGAGATATTTTGGGTATCCTTGGTGTAATTCATTCATGAGTTAGACTGGTGTTGAGACTCTATTACGGAATAAAGCTGTCTAATCCTTTAATCCTTTAACACAGCTTAACACAGATTTCGTGCTAGGCTAATTTCGTGCAGTATTACATGAAGGATAAAACATATTTTGAAAGTATCTCATTACGTATATAATTATATTCAGGTAAAACAGACACTAGCTAACCATCATCGTCAAGCAAGACGCACTTTAAATTTACATTAACCCAAATTTGAAATAAACTTTAACCTTCTTATATTGAAATCTTAAAATGTTGTTGAATGATTGAGTCATTTATTTCATCTTTTCTTTTTAAACAGAAAATGTGACATGTAAAGCTGGTACGTTGAAGTGCCCCAATTCTTACTGCATACCATACCGATATCGATGTGACGGGAAATTGGATTGTCCAAACGGGGAGGATGAAAACCAGTGTGGTAAAGTTGATAGGAAGGAATCGAATCTTTGTGATACATTATTTCTGAAATAGTTAATTCGAATTTGCCTAGAGTTGGCTTTAAGCGATATAGTTTGTGATAATGCCTTACAAAGTGTTATTCCCAGAAAAGAAAACCAAAAAAAACCTGTGATGTTTGTTCGAGAATGAAGCACTAATAAAAAGAGTAGCCTAGGCCTACTGGTCAAGCAATGGAACATTAAGTCTAAACTGGAGATGACGTTAACATTGTTGACCTTATTCAAATTTCTTGTTGTCCTCGCAAGTATCGAGATATCTTGCATATTTATAAATTACAAACTTCATGGATTTCGTTTGATAAGAATATTAAATTAAATCATTTTACAGAGATATTTAAGAACACGTTTTTATTTGTTGGGACGTAACACATCGTCATATCAATATCATGCATTAGACAGTGCTTTAGGTCGTTACAACTTTTGGTTTTTCCTTGGTGTAAGACAGCACGGAATTTACCTAGCACAAACTCTTCTATTGACGGCTTAAAGGATTATACAGCTTTATTCCGTAATGGGGTCTTTACACTAGTCTTATGAATATGAAACTTATGAATATCGTACAAAAAGGATATACCGAACTTTTTGTCGCGATTGACGCCAGCCTATTTTATTTTATTCCTTAGATACTTTTCAATGCCCCGGACACTACCGGTGTCACGGAGACATGAATTGCTTAACGCCTGATGAACTCTGTGATGGTATAAAACAATGTCGTGATGGCGATGATGAATTATTCTGTGGTAAGACTGTGTTATGTAATGGTTAAGCTTAATATACGATGTCGCAAACGAAAAAGGTTCCCATACTTTCCTTTCCCGCAAAACATATGTAGGTATGTGCTCCATTGGGCCCCTTTTGTGAAACACTTTTTTTTATCTCACTGATGACTGTAAAAATTTACCTTCAGACGGAAGTTTAACCCCTTTAACCAGTGAACAATAAACACAGTCCTGTTAAGAAAAATGGTGCGTAATGTTGACATAAACAATTGATAACTACAAAATGCTTACATGTCAAACAAAATTTCAATGGTTCACATTTGAAGGTATTCGGTACTAGATCTTTTGTTCTTCAAAAATCATAAATCGATTAAAATAACCCGAACTAATTTTTCTGTTGAATATACATATTATAATAATTATAATGCTGGTAGGTACAATTTCAATCATCTTTAAAGCGGGCTTTAAAGTTATACATAGCCATGTCATAGCCATTTCTGGCAGTTTACAATTCTGAAAGCCGAAAACCATTACGTTACAAGGCCCGCTTAGCAGCGCTATAAATTGCAGCCCTAAAAACCGGCACCCAAATTGAAATATTCGCCTTCCATCAAAGCTGGTTGCTATATGACATAATGGAAACTCACCCATGCAGATAGCAAGAAGTACTGCTCGTACACGCCCCGAATTTAAATATACAACCAGGCAATCCTCTCGTAGTAATTTATAACAATAGGTTTACCAGACCGAATTAATAGCGCTCCCAAGCGGGCAATTTATGTCATGAGTAAAATCAATGCTTATATTCCTAAAATTGATCGACCTACATGAACTATGCGATGTACAACATTCAAATATCTATTTTATTCTGTCTAGGTATATCTTGTCCAGAAGGCTGTGCCTGTTACGGTCTTTCCATCTCTTGTTCCAATGTACCTTGGGATCGTCCAATGGCGCAGCTTATCCCAGAAAATATTCGTGAACTGTAAGTTGTTGATGGTGATTTTATAATTATCTTAATGTAAAAATTCACATTCACCCTTAAAACGCATAAAAGTAATCCAAAATGAGTGATATCCTTGTTTTAGACTAGGCACTGATAAAATCACTATAACTGTAAAATATTACAATGATGATACTTTCTTGGAGGAACAACCCTCAGCGAATATTTTGGAAAATTAATGTTAAGGATACTTTGGTTATCCCCAATATTGACACTGCCTGACAGATCAAATCGTGTATTCGTGTTGGATATTAACGCCACGGGCGGTATAGTCATGTGCCTGCCATCAAGGTTAGCGTTTTGCATACCTTGTCTAGATCTAAATTTAGATCCTCGGGTTACCCCAATCATGAAGCTAGCATACCCCATCTCTGATTGCCCCAATCCAGTGTCCATCGAGTGAGCGGAGCGAGCGGAGCGAGCGAGAAAACCAATAACTCTAAATGGATAAATGTAAGGCTGGTCGCTGGGCTGGTGGTCAGGAGGATGTATTCTATACATAAACCTTGTCATACGTTTTGCAAGACATCCTGACATCGACGCAACGAAAATTATTAACGGTGGTTCAACAACTCCCCCATACCTTAGTACAGTAACAAAGCGTTGTTGATTTGAGATAAACCCACTGTTCATATGCAAATTACTAGGATAGCGAACCTTATTTGGAAACCGCAAAATTGTAAACAAACAAAAATGTTCGCACAAATTTGTTCATTTTTTCGGCGTGTAAATGCATTTCGCCATGAAATCCTTAAAGTTAGCAAATAGCTTTATATACCGAAATGTAGCTATACCCCTGAGGAAAATATTCTTGGCGAGGGCCATATGTAAAGGTTCACTTCTAAAGCCACAATTTTAGCCGAACCGTCGCTACCTGAGCGCAAGAGAATCGCAATTTTTGCATCATCGCGGCGAAACGTGTTCGCTTTGATCTCCAAGACCGTACCACTATTGAAACGGAGGGGTGTGTTTTGATTTTATACAAATATTCTATAAACATGTATCAAAATGTGTTGTGTAAATTAAACGCATTCTTGATTTAATTTTTCTCCGAATGTTAAAGGTGGTGTGTGAATAAAATGCTATTTACAAAATATTTTTAATTTCACAATTACTTGCGAAATAATTTGTCTTCTCTCATGTTTACCTTTTGTAACCCAGCCCATTCTGAAGTTCGATCGCCCATTTACGGGGAACGGACGATGTCCAAATAAGGGCCTAATTATAATAAACGTAAACTTTTTTTTCTCGATTTTTAAAGAGCAGCTATTTTTTTAATGTCAAATTAAGCCTATTAAAACAAGTTTTGTACTTGTTTTCATTAATTACCCAAAACGATATTCACATTTGAATGATGTAAATATGTTTGGTCGTTGTTGAACGGGGTTCAACAAGGTCTTCGTCGTTGTTTATCTTGAATCGACAACGGTAAGACGGGTTTATTTTGCTCGGGCAGCTAAAGCTGCCCTCGCAAAATAAACCCGTCTTACCGTTGTCGATTCAAGATAAACAACTCCGAAACCTTATTGAACCCCTAAATGTAACACAATGATTAGTTAGTTATAATATTATAAAGCTGCGGTAGTGGGTGGGGGAACCCGTCAGTCAGAATACTCACTACTCAGAATGTCCTCTTTCCAGAAAACCCTTTACTCAGAAGGTCCGCTATTCAGAATTCTGAATAGCGGGTTGGTTTTCATTTAAAATGACCCTTTACTCAGAAGACTCGCTAGTAAGACAACCCTTGAATCAGAAACCCGTCAGTCAGTATATTTTGTAGGGTTAGGGTTAAGGGTTATGGTTAGGGATAGGGTTAGGGTTATGGTTAGGGTTAGGGTTAGGGTATTTTTAATAAAATACAACAAAAAGCCCACTATTCAGAAAAGTTCGTTACTCAGAAGGTCCGCTACTCGGAAAATTTCGAGTAGCGGACCTTCTGACTAGTGAGTTTTCTGAATAGCGGGTCTTCTGAATAACGAGTCTTCTGGATAGCGACACGAACCCGTAATACTGTAGGACTGTTGAGAGTTAATAATAGTCATGCTCAATATAGCCAAGTTCACGACATTGGTTGAGAAATCAATGTAAATAATTAAAATTGTATTTAATGTGTCAATATGTTCTTTACACTATGTGAATATTTTTAATATAGACAATTAGTTGGACTGCAGCAACATCAGTTGCCATCTGTCGTAGGGGATAATGCAACGGTATCTCGTCGTCTGTTCGTTGATACGTCACATATGGCATTTATAATCACGCTGTAAGTAGCAACAGATGAAGACTTTATCTTATATCTAATTCTATATCTAATTTTATTATCGTTGAAGTTCAAGAAAATCTAAAAAATTTGCTGCCAGCTGTAGTGACACATATCGTACATTCTCTAACTACAACAAATGAGTTTGATTTGTCATGAAGGCATAAAAGTAATAACGATTTCTCTACTTATCATTTTATGATATTTTAGGAATCTATCCAACAACGCTATCGGGAATTTGGATAAAGATACTTTCAGCAATAACCAGAATCTACAAATCATGTAAGTGTATTTATCTATGGGAGATACCGAAGCGGGTATCGCATGTGAGAGAAGAGTGAGAGGCGGGGAGAGAAGAGTGAGAGGCGTTGTTCAACTGGGAGATAATGGGGCGTCACTCAACTTTTGTTTGGAATACTGGGATGTGCAAAGAAAACGAAGTAACCTACATAGTATACACTTTGCAACGTACCAAACACGCCCTTTATATCGTTAAAATTAAAAAGTCTTGTGATGTCACCACAGAAATATATGGCTTTACTGATATCTTTTTTTACTGTACATAAACCCATTTGAATCAAGAATTCTACAATGTTGGGATAAGATAACCCATACTGTACTGGGCATAAGTCTGTTTTTAACAGGTCTGTTAAATAGCGCCATGAACGTGAGAGGTGATTTGCTAACATCCATATGCATGGAATATATGTAGAGTTGCATCAAGTCCACCAGAAACAACAATTAAGCTATGGTGTATATTCAATGGAAAGTGACCAAATGAATTTCAAGTATACAACATACCAAACAATGAAACGTGAAAAACTCATTTCAGTCTTGTATAAAGGTCAAGCACGTATTAAGTTTCATGATAATTCTCGAAACCGCACAATTTTCTCGGAATTTCCACAGCAATTCTGTGAAACTTCAATTAAGTCTTTCTATATCTAAACAGACGATAACAGTCACCTTTACTCCAACTACAGCGCTATCTATCGGTGTCATCCCTAAACGGTTAAATGTGAATTCCTATCTGCAAGCGAAGTATCAGCTCCCTGCCTGTTGAATTAGAGAATAAAACATAGTTCTTAGCTGTTTTGCTATAGACGATGGTCTTATAATGTATAGGCTGTACTATATTTGGAGTCGTGTATGGTCGCCGCAGGCGGCCATACACGACGACACAAATATGGTACAGCCTATACATTATAAGACCATCGTCTATAGCAAAACAGCTAAGAACTATGTTTTATTCTCATTCTTATTTAGTTTATTGGTTATTTTGATCTTTTATCATAAAATAACGCAGTTTGTTAGATTTATTTTAAACAAACAACAACAAATGTCCCCCTTTATAAAATCGGCGAATCCAGCGAGCTGTTTTCCAACATCCTGCTTCAAATTAATCGCGTTCTTTAGCACACACGCATCTGTCATCGCTGCGTTATACCCACAACGCATACGGCGGCGACTTTGTGTAGGGCACGCTAACGCGATGACGCGTTGATCATACGCGCTGAAGGTATTATTTTTCGAATGAATTAAACCCCGCCCCATACTATGCACCATTGTCTCATAATGCATGGGCGTGTCGGCTGAAAATCGGCCAAAAATCCAATAAAATTGCCTGCTGACATCTCAAACCACACCCACTATATAAGAATGGCCAGTCGTACACAGCAAGACATTCTCCATTCTAGAGATTCACATTAATAATGCATCAATTCTTTCTCACAGGTGCTTGTCCAACAATAGAATAACTCACATACCGAATGCTACGTTCATTGCGCTCAGACATCTAAAATACCTGTAAGTATTGAACATCTGGTGTCAGGTGTCAAACTCAAGCCAACACAATTTGAGCAATTACAACTATAAGATTAGTTTGAATCCCATTCGACCGTTTGTAATCTGTCACCTTTTAGTTTTGGGTTACGTGTGCATCCGCCTCGCCAAAGGGAATAAGGCTAAATACAGTGACTCCGCAAACCCAATTATGTTTATACTATACTTTCAAAGTTTGGACATAATCTTGTGATAGAAGGTTGTTTGTTAAAGTGTTTTGAATGGGATGTGTTAGAAGTATATAAAGTGTTTTGAGGGAGAGAGCTGAATCAGGGGTGTGCCACTGAGCTTGCCGATCGGAGGCCACTTTTAAATTAAAATTTGGTCGGCATAGAACCCATAGAACTGGTGGCGCTATACCGATCAGGCGTGATTGTAGCAGACGACACGACGCTGGCCACGCGTCTCTCAGACGACCCAATATGTCAACGGGAGTGCACTATTTTGAATTATTTTTTAACAGTCATCGCCCCGTTAACGATGACAATTCTTCTAATTATGATGAATTTGTCAAAATGATAAGATTAACATTCGCGATTACGTGTTATTCATTACGTATTCAACATATAGGTTTCGCGTGGCCACCGTCGTCTGTGTAAATCCACAGCGCCCTCAAACCTATGCCGACCAAATATTTCGTTAAACCTGGTTAAACATTGTTAAACGCGTTAAACGCCGGTCACCGACACATTCCGATGATTACCATAATTTATGTAAATATGCAAAAGGACGTACGTTAGTATAGGACTTTCATATCCCAAAATTAATAGTATCCCTGGCTGAATATGTACATCATTTAATACGGACCTGTGACGTACTTTGTGATTACTCATTGTTTTAAACATGGATGTAACCATTTTAAAGTTTAATCTAGTTTTTTCTCGGCGAATGTGTATCAAGTAATATTATTGGCGAGCCCCCCAACGAACAATGTCACTAACATATGAAATATTGTTGACTGGATAATGAGAAAAAAAATAACGCTTTCCAAACCAAAATAGAAAATGTTGTTTATAACGATGTAATAAGGCTTTTTCTCCTTCATTTTAACACAGAGACCTTTCTGGAAATCCATTATCAACAATGGACACGGGAGCTTTCTTGAATCTTTTAAGTCTTTCATTCCTGTAAGTCTTTTTTTCTCACTTAGGGCTCTTGCCCAAATACAAGTAGAGGAAATCTCGAGAAGAGAGCGGGGAAAGCGCGATCCTTTTTTCTATATTGTTAAAAGGAGTGACAAAGGATCGGTGATTAACACCTCACTGAATGGGTACTTACAAAGGATCAGTGATTAAACACCTCACTAAATGGGTACTTGAAGTAGGCCTACCCATTCAGTGAGTTGTTAATCACCGATCCTTTGTCACTCCTCTTACCAATATAGAAAAAAGGATCGCGCTTTCGATTGTGC
Source organism: Ophiura sarsii (assembly GCA_035610835.1). Lineage (NCBI taxonomy): Eukaryota > Metazoa > Echinodermata > Ophiuroidea > Amphilepidida > Ophiuridae > Ophiura > Ophiura sarsii. Next base: position 34,181,805 of record CM069456.1, read on the forward strand.
GCTACAAAACCAAATTTCCCTCACCATTTATTGGCCGCCATAATTACGCAATGTGAAAAAGAGCCGAGAATGTGTACAACTCGCGGGGTTTAGGCATATCCTTAAACGCTTAAATTATTTGGTAGTATTATAGATACATGTCGATGCTGAAATAATTAATCAATATATTATAGATACATGTCGATGCTGCAATAATCAATACATAATAATATTCGTTTTAAACAGGAGTATCCAGAACAGTGCGCTTCAAGGTGGGTCTGAAGAAACATTCGCTCCTTTGACATCTCTGCTAACCCTGTGAGTATAGAATAGCCCGGGAGGATAACATGTGGCTATTTTATATGTTTATCAAACACATCAATACGCCAAATCAAGTAATCGTTGAACAATAATGAGAAAATTAATGTACCCAAACTTAACCGTTGTATCCTTATAAATTGTCAAATACATAATTAGCTGTGTTTGAATATGGATGAAGAATTTAATTTCATGTCTAGCAGTATCCTAACACATGTTTGTTAATAGTTAACAATGACAACGGTACATTCAATTCAGGTCGTATTGATAGATTTTGGCAATTCAAGTTAAAGATCGGTTTTAATATTGAATGATAGGTATTGTTTTATATTCACTGGATGCCGGCAATGTTCAGATTAATTATTTTATTTTTAATTAATACTCACGCGATAGCTTTCTTATAATACGTTTTATAAATTAATTTCCCACACGTCTTCTTAAAGCTTCTTGAAGATACTATACACTGTTATACTTGGAACTTAGATAATATAATAATCACCATAAGAGATCAAGTCATTTATTATAGGTCATTTAGTTTTGGAAGAGCGTCAACATTGTGACTGTCATTTATGATTAGTCGTGAAAAAAAGAGAGTAAAAAGCTTTAACTAAAGGCATATTGTGTGATCTTTTCCAGAGAGCGCCCTCTATTCATTATTTTTTTTACAAAGTAGATTTTCTTGCAGATTTACATTTCTGATCATAAATCATACATACATTCCAAGTTACAGAGCGATACGATTCCTAATTACCTCCAAATCATGGTTTTAGAATGAATTTAGAGTGGAAAATATAAACTGTCGGAAATCCGACAGTTTATTTTCACTCTAAAATCATGATTTTGAAGTAATTAAGTAATGAAGAATCGTATCGCCCTGTAACTTGGAATGTATGTACGATTTATGATCAGAAATGTAAAACTGCAAGAAAATGTTCTTTCAATTTTTTTTCGATGTTGAGGGCGTTCCCTGGAAAGATCACATAATATACCTTTAACTACCGTTTTTGTGTTTTTCGTTCCATCAGGCACTCTGACAAGTACCTATTCTGTTGCCTGGTAAAAGGTCTAGCGACAGTGACCGAATGCCTTCCAGAACCGGACCAGTTTTCCTCTTGTGAAGACCTCATCCGTATTCAGGTGCTTCGTATCTTTATGTGGATTCTTGGTATAAGTGCCCTTCTCGGTAACGCCTTTGTGATAACAAAACGAGCCATACCAACATCAACGGCATCGCGAAAAAGAGGTGTCGCTAGGATTCAAAATATGATGGTTGGGCATCTGGCCATGGCTGACAGCTTAATGGGCGTGTATATGATGATCATAGCATCGGCGGATGTCTTCTATAGAGATCGTTACGCGTATTTTTCGGAAGAGTGGAAAATCAGTTTGGTCTGCAAAACAGCAGGACTTTTGTCGGTATTATCGAGTGAAGCATCGGTTATATTTATGACTGTCATAAGTGTTGACCGGTACGTGAACTGTTTGTATCCCTTCAGTCAACTGAAATTGAACGTTAAATCAGCACGAATAGCCGCTACTATTGTGTGGGTGGTTTCCTTTGTAATAAGCCTGATACCGGTGATGATACCGTCATACTTTGGCAACGCCTTCTACGGACGATCCAGCGTGTGTCTGGCCTTACCGTTGACTACAGCACGACCTCCCGGATGGGAGTATTCGGCCGGACTCTTCATTGGTCTAAACATGAGTTCCTTTATTATCATGTTTGCATGCTACATTGCGATATATTACACAGCAACATCTTCATCTGTTCAATCCAATCGAGGCTACACTGAAGCCCGGGCTAGAGAAATCCAATTGGCGATGCGCATGGCATTCCTGGTATTCTCAGACATGTGCTGTTGGATGCCGATTATAATCATGGGCATTATGTCAATGTCTGGAATCGTCGAGATACCCGCTACAAGCTACGCGTGAATAGCGGTATTCGTGCTACCTCTAAACTCGTCTCTGAATCCGTATCTCTACACGATACTCACGCGCGAAATGGCCAAAAGACAAGCGTCCAGGAAATCAAAGAAAATGTCGACGATGTCATCGTTAGCAAGTGACACGCAGAAGTCTCAGCATAAGTATGCTAAGGCCAAAAAAAAAAAGTTGTTTGTTTGTCCACGTCCGACCGACCGTGTACCTAGGTGCCGACCGTATTACTTTTTATTTTCGATAATTTTTTTAAAACACATTTTTGAGCAATTTGAATGGCCAAACGGACCGTTTTATTCCTTATTTCGTATGATATCGTCAATCTGGTATTTGCAACACCATCCCCAATTCGCAATCTCGTGTAACATGATGTTTACTGCATGAACTTGGCACCCGCGGCCCGCGGGGACAATTAAAAGGACTAAATGAAAATCAGTGATCGCACGTGCAAGTGATGTCATTTTTATACTAAAAACGCAGTGTGAGAAAATATGAAAAATCTAGTTAGGGTTAATATTTGTTCCCAAAATGTTGCTCAACGGCATGAATATTAATTTCAACATAGTATATAACAATTTTTGGGGTAGTTAGTACGGGGAAATAGGTTTAGTAATACTTTCACGTATATATTTCTAGCAAAACTTCAACACAACGTTATTTCATATTGTGTAACATTCAGTCACAATGGCGGCGTTCTACGGTATCTGCGCGCAATGCAAACTCAGTACAAAAATAATATTTGATCGAGTTTGTAGTGTTGCAACCAATGCGACAGTATTGGAACTTTAAATTGACAATCTGCCCCAGCAGGAGAAAGAGATCAAAATCAGCAGTGTGAAGAGTAAAGCAACTAAAATGTCGCAAACTTATGAAAAGTGAGGTGTTTTGGTGTGTGTTTGGACTTTAATTCACAGTATACATGCCGAATTTATATTCCCAAATACAATATCCGTATTAAAAAAATATTTAAAAAAAAAAAAAAATCCGACCTACCGACCCTACCTTTTGAGGACCCTCTATGGACAAACAAACACCTTTTTTTTTTGTGCCTAATGATGGGTTTACTCCAGATGGAGATGGTGAAAATGGAGGTGAGTCCTTACTCCGTTTTACAGACAAATAGTAATTCTTTATTATTCAGGATAAAAGAAATGTTAACACTCTCCGTGCGGCAGGCGTCTGCAGACGGCACTCAAAAATGTCACAAAATATTTTTTTAGATTTCATTACCATATTTAGAATCATCCTAAGAAACGCATTGAAATAAGTACAAACATGCCTAGTATTGGTTCAATAATTATTGAGATAGACCTTGACAGTTAGGAAAGGCAATGGAACAATGTGTTGTGTATGGTAAAACTAAAAGCCTCGTGGAAAGTGTTAAAAAATATAACATTTCAAAATCATATGAAATGGTTTAAGCACAGATAGTCGTTTAAGTCAACAATTAATCTCTTCTGGGAATCCAAGTTGAAATACACACTGCACTGAGGTCGTTTTGGGGGTATATCCTTGGTGTAAGACATTCATAAGTTAGACTAGCGTAAAGACCCATTACCATCAATAGAGGATTTTGTGTTTTGGGTGTTTGGTGTTTGGATTGTGAAATTGAAGTTAATGATTGCGTGAAGAATAATTTTTGGATTATCACAGGTAAAATATTAGGGGTCATTTCCATATACTCTATCACAGCTTTTCCCAGCTTTCCTTGGGAGTGGGGTGTGGTGTGTGTGTATGAATGAAATTCATTGTTATAACAACAAAAACACACAGCTTTCCCAAGTAAAGCTGGGGGAAACCTGTGATAGGATATGGATACGAACCCTTAATATCATTTTTATAATTACTGATTATTGATAATATTAAAGTGCTACAACCTACTTTAAAGCAGGTTTAAAGCATGCATTGCATCTCCTTATATTATCATTAGTTTTCACTACTTACTTGATCTTTGAACAACATACCTGATTAATAGTATTAAAACGCTCTTGTAAAAATAACTACAATAACAAGCACTTATTCATTGCACTTATTCATTGCACTTATTCATTGCACTTATTCATTTGTCCTTCTTTTTTTAGATATCACTCAATTTACAATGGCGGCCAATAACATTTTGCTCACACCTCCTCTAAACGAAAAAGATGACTACGTCTCATTGGCGAGAGTCGATAAAGGAACTCTTACTCCAAACGAAAGTAATGTCATCAAATCAGACCTTCAGAATGCACTAAAATACCTCTACGACCATGGGCTGATGTGTACCGGTACTTTGGACGGAGGGCGTGTCTTCATACAAAAGGTGCGCAGATACCAACACAAAATGTTTCTTTTACTATTCATTTGATGTTATATAAGGAATATTGTAACAATAGGTATGGAATTCAATTCGATTCAAAGCAAACAGAATGGCATATTAATTATTCATATTGGTATCATGATATCACATCACATAATACCAAAAGGATTATTCGAATATTCACATTGTCTGAAATTCGACCCAATTTTCACTAAAAAAGGGTGTGTGTGTGTTTAACATCATGCATCATCCAATTATGTTCTCTAATTCAATGACGCAAAATTGTACATCACGTTTGGTTTCAGGATAACAACATTGTTGTTGACATTGGTTGTCAGCGTAGAAAAGAATGAAATACACGTAGGCCTATGAACTTTCACTTTGACATGTATTTCTCATTCATTTTGTTTGAACAAAAATAACATTCTCCTACAATAATAGTCCTGTTATCTTTCCCATTCCTTTCAGACCGCAAGTGGTATCCAGGCGTACCTAGTAATATCCAACCTGCAAAACGTCGACGGAGAAAATGATAACAAGGACCAGATTGATCTGTATCAGACACATCTGAAGGGCTTGGTTGAACAGCATTTAAATTAGATTGGACAGCATCTGAATTAGTTTGGACGGCATTTGAATTAGATTGAACACCATCTACATTAGATTGGACAGCATCTGAAATAGATTGAACACCACCTACATTAGATTGGACAGCATCTGAAATAGATTGAGCACACCATCTACATTAGATTGTACAGCATCTGAATTAGATTGCACAGCATCTGAATTAGATTGGACAGCATCTGAAATAGATTGGACAGCATCTGAAATAGATTGAACACCATATACATTATATTGGACAGCATCTAAATTAGATTGCGCAGCATCTAAATTAGATTGCACAGCATCTAAATTAGATTGGACAGCATCTGAATTAGATTGGACAGCATCTGAAATAGATTGAACACCATTTACATTATATTGGACAGCATCTGAATAAGATTGCACAGCATCTAAATTTGATTGCACAGCATCTAAATTAGATTGCACAGCATCTAAATTAGATTGCACAGCATCTAATTTAGATTGCACAGCATCTAAATTAGATTGCACAGCATCTAAATTAGATTGCACAGCATCTAAATTAGATTGCACAGCATCTAAATTAGATTGCACAGCACCTAAATTAGATTGCACAGCATCTCAATTAGATTGGACAACATCTGATTAGATTGGACAGCATAGATTGGACAATATCTAAATTATGTTGGACAGCATCAAAATTAGATATGACAACATCTTAATTTGATTGGACAGCATCTAAATTAGATTGGACAGCATCTGAAATAGATTGAGCACCATTTACATTATATTGGACAGCATCTGAATAAGATTGCACAGCATCTAAATTTGATTGCACAGCATCTAAATTAGATTGCACAGCATCTAAATTAGATTGCACAGCATCAAAATTAGATTGCACAGCATCTAAATTAGATTGCACAGCATCTAAATTAGATTGGACAGCATCTCAATTAGATTGGACAACATCTGATTAGATTGGACAGCATAGATTGGACAATATCTAAATTATGTTGGACAGCATCAAAATTAGATATGACAACATCTTAATTTGATTGGACAGCATCTAAATTAGATTGGACAGCATCTGAAATAGATTGAGCACCATTTACATTATATTGGACAGCATCTGAATAAGATTGCACAGCATCTAAATTTGATTGCACAGCATCTGAATAAGATTGCACAGCATCTAAATTTGATTGCACAGCATCTAAATTAGATTGCACAGCATCTAAATTAGATTGCACAGCATCTAATTTAGATTGCACAGCATCTAAATTAGATTGCACAGCATCTAAATTAGATTGCACAGCATCTAAATTAGATTGCACAGCATCTAAATTAGATTGCACAGCATCTAAATTAGATTGCACAGCATCTAAATTAGATTGCACAGCATCTAAATTAGATTGCACAGCATCTCAATTAGATTGGACAACATCTCAATTAGATTGGACAACATCTGATTAGATTGGACAGCATAGATTGGACAATATCTAAATTATGTTGGACAGCATCAAAATTAGATATGACAACATCTTAATTTGATTGGACAGCATCTAAATTAGATTGGACAGCATCTGAAATAGATTGAGCACCATTTACATTATATTGGACAGCATCTGAATAAGATTGCACAGCATCTAAATTTGATTGCACAGCATCTAAATTAGATTGCACAGCATCTAAATTTGATTGCACAGCATCTAAATTAGATTGCACAGCATCTAAATTAGATTGCACAGCATCTAAATTAGATTGCACAGCATCTAAATTAGATTGCACAGCATCTAAATTAGATTGCACAGCATCTAAATTAGATTGGACAGCATCAATTAGATTGCACAGCATCTAAATTAGATTGGACAGCATCTGAATTAGATTGCACAGCATCTCAATTAGATTGGACAACATCTCAATTAGATTGGACAACATCTGATTAGATTGGACAGCATAGATTGGACAATATCTAAATTATGTTGGACAGCATCAAAATTAGATATGACAACATCTTAATTTGATTGGACAGCATCTAAATTAGATTGGACAGCATCTAAATTATATTGGAGAGCATCTCAATTAGATTGGACAGCATCTAATTTAGAATGGACAGCATCAAAATTAGATTGGACATCATTTAAATTAGATTGGACAGCATCTGAATTAGATTGGACAACATCTTAATGAGATTGGTGGACAACATCTTAATGAGATTGGACAGCTTCCAAATGAGTTTGAACAACATTTCAATGGGATTGAACAGCATCTCAATTATATTGGACAGCATCTATATTAGATTGAACACCATCCCAATAAGATGGGACATCATCTAAATTAGATTTAACCGAATCTAAATTGGATTGAACAGCATCTGAATTGGATTGAACCGCATCTAAATTGGATTGAACATCATCTAAATTAGATTGAACAGTATCTCAAATTAGATTTGCTAGATGCTAAACTAGATGGAATAGCATTTTAATTAGACTGAACATCTAATTATATTGGACAGCATCTAATTCAGATTGGAAATCTAAATTTGATTGGACAGCATCTAAATTAAATTGAGATAGCATCAACATTAAATTGGCAGCATCTAAATTAGATTGGACAGCATCTTAATTAGATTAGACAGCGTCTAAATTAAATTGGATAGAATCTCAATTAGGTTGGACAGCATCTAAATCAGATTGGACATCATCCAAATTAAAATGGACAGCATCTAAATTAAATTGGACATCTTCTAAATTAGATTAAACATCATCTACATTAGTTTGGACAGCATCTAAATGAGATTGAACAACATTATATGGAGCACCATCTCATTAAGATGGGACAGCGCATCTAAATTGGATTGAACTGCATCTGAATTACATGGAACATATCCCCTTTCCAGTTTGTAATTATATCAAATCTCATTTTGAGCAATATTGTAGATTTATGTTACTTAGACTGTGGCGTGTATTTTATGGCTGTGATGGATATGTAGCTATCTAGATTGACGACCAAATTATTTGATATTAGTTACAAATCGTCGCTGTCATACCGGCACATCATGACAAACAGCGTTTTGAGAAAATAGCGTTTGAAAATGTTCCAATTTTTGAAGACTCATTGGAGTGCATTTACATCAAATGTCACTATCATCGTCAAAGGACATTAATAAATGAACTGCTCACAAAAAGTTAGGAAAATTTTATTAATCAAGTATATTTGTTATTATTTATTACCCTCTTTGTATGTTATATATCAATGGAAAGCTGAAGTGTTCTTCTTTAAAATTATACCATATTTGCAATCATAACATGTTGCTGAACTTGGCCACATGAATGAGAATGAGGCAAAGTCACAAATCAAATGCGCCAAAATTACCGTTATCTATGCTAAACAGCCAATAGGTAATGATCAATAATCAAACCGGTCATGCTTGAGAACCATGAATGGTTTACACAAAGATTTTCACCAGTGAGCACAACACACAAGTTAACCCTCATCTCTTTAGAAAACCATTGTTTGGGTATTTGCAAGAGTGGGTTAACAGGTGGCAGGTCATGAAGGTAAGTGATGAAAGGTTTAGGCCCAGTCAATAGTTAGGTCACCCAAGCCCTATATAAATGCTATGAAGATTGTTAAACGGGGCCAGTCGTTACAAACATGCACAAACACAATACTCAAACGACCTCGCTATTGTCAACACTCCCTACACAGAGGCCTGCAGTGCAAATCTGTACGATTTTCGCCATGTAATGTCTATGGCGGATTTCATTCCTTGGTATGAAGCTATGACGTTTCCGTGGTCTTCGCTATCTCCAAGCAGATAGAGCAATACGTACATGGACTTTTTTGTAGACGAGGGTTCATTTCATGATTTAGTGAGGTTTAGAATGAGTTAGGATTCCTGTAATTTCGAAGACCACAGATTTTCAAAACGTGAATTTTCCAACATTTTACGACATGAATTTGGTCACAAAAGGTATTTAATACTATATATTTTACCGTTCTGCAGATGTTATTGACCCTCCAAAAAATTGTTTTCTTGCGTACAACAAAATCTGACATGCAGCGTGACCTCCCTGCTGACTGGGCCTACAACTGTTGTCTTGCTTGTTTTCATTACAGTGTCAATTGGTTTGTTCACACACCCCCACACAATTGTTAATTTTGGCACATTTGATTTGTGACTTTGTCTCATTCTCATTAATATGGCCAAGTCCAGCAACATGTCATCATTGCACATTTGGTATCATTTTAAAGAAGAACACTTCAGCTTTCCATTGATATGCAACATAATACAAGAGGGTAATGAATAATAAAAATATACTTGATTGAAAAAAGTTTCCTAACTTTTTGTTAGCAGTTTATATACTTATGTTTGTTAACAGTATGTTACAACTACAAATTGCAATTATTTATAAGGAGTAATTATGTCGTAAAGTCATGTGCTGATATGTCGGAACAAACAAAAATGACTTCCTATTCTGACTACAGTGATATGCTTGCAATCCCCTGCATGTCACAACTTCAGTTACACGGTGGTCTGTGCGGAATATCATGTGCAGTTATGTCAACACAAAATGAGGTTTTCATTTCATAAAGAGTTTCATTCGTAGATTATGAAACGCAACTTTACTCATTTTGCCCAAAATGCCACATGTGCCGTTACGTCAGAACAACAACGAAACCAAATGACAAATTAATATCTTCAAACTGATCTCAATCAAACACATGATAAGATTGAACAGCATCTAAATTAGATATAAACAGCAACTAATGCCAAATGTATTTGGTCAATGTCTTTATTGTGGATTTTCTGAAGTGCACAAAATCAGATTGTCATTAATTCACACCCGTTTTAGAATTTAGATTTAGAATGTCACTTTTCAACAAGTCTTATTCTGTAAGATTTATAATGTCCATCTGAATGTCTATAAGCCTTATCGCCAATCGGAAAAAAAATCCATTGAGTTTCCTTTTCTGGTGCATTGTGGGATAGAAAAGGGGGCATATTTTGCCCCTTTTCAATCCCACAATGCAACAGAATAGGATAATCAATGGCTTTTTACCGATTCGCGATAAACCTTATTGGCACTATTTTAACACTTTCCACGCGACGCGGCTATCAGTAAACTGTTTTACCATATATTATACAAAACAGATGTTCAGAAATTTGTCCTAATAGGCTATCAGCCAGACCCCCAAAATAGGGTCCACTGGTACCAAAATGAGGGAGTAAGCCTAATATTGATTTTTGGATAGGTCTTTACCCCTAGAATATGAAAATATGTGATAGCAAATTCAACCATGTAGCTAAATGGCTTTTATCACCCATTTTCAAAATGGCCGCCAAATTTCTCAAAATATCAATGGTCAATGTAGTGGTTTTTTCACTATTCACCCTATACCCCAAATTTGGGTATCTTATACCTGGTTTTAGGGGTTAGAAATGATTTTACAACTTTCTAAATGTCATTAGATATTCATGAGAACTATAAATCCAAGATGGCCGCCAAAATGGCCGCCAAAATGGAAAAATTCCATATAATGGCATATATAAACCAACATGTATGATCAGAGTATAGTTTTAACAATAGGATATATGTGTTAGACCACAAGAAACTCATATCTAGTATTATTACTATGTTTACATACTTAAACACCAAAATGACCGCCATATTAATGGTCAAAAGTGGTCAAAAGTGGTCAAAATTCCATAAAATAGGATAATATCAACCGAAATGTATGTTAAAAATATAATTTTAACGATGGGATGTATGTGTGAGACCACTAGTAACTCATATACAGTATTTTTGCTTTGTTAACACAGTTGAAAATCCAAAATGGCTGCCAAAAAGGCACCCAAAATGGTTCCAGAAATGGTTCCCGAAGGTGCTGCAATAATTGTCAAATTCCATAAAATGGGATAATATCAACCTAATGTACAATGAAAATATAGTTTTAATGCTGGGATGTATGTATTAGACCACTAGTAACTCATATCCAGTATTTTTGATTTGTTAACATAGTTCAAAATCCAAAATGGTTGCCAAAATGGCCACCAAAATGGCCCCCAAAATGGTTCATGAGGTTGCTGCAAACATTGTCAAATTCCATAAAATAGGATAATATCAACCTAAATGTATGATGAAAATATAGTTTTAAGGATAAGATGTATGTATTAGACCACTAGTAGCTCATATCTAGTATTTTTGCTTTGTTAACATACTCAAAAATCCAAAATGGCCCCCAAAATGGTCCCAAAATGACTGAACAAATTGTTGGAATTCCATAAAATGGGATAATATCAACCAAAATATATGATGAAATTAGGATAATAGGATAATATCAACCTAAATGTATGATGAAAATATAGTTTTAAGGATGGGATGTATGTATTAGACCACTAGTAACTCATATCTAGTATTTTTTCTTTGTTACCATACTTAAAAATCCAAAATGGCCCCCAAAATGGGTCCCAAAATGACTGAACAAATTGTTGGAATTCCATAAAATGGGATAATATCAACCAAAATATATGTTGAAATTATAGTTTTAACATTGGGGGTATGTAATAAGCAACTAGTTACTCATATCCAGTATATTTGCATTGTAATAACATGCTTTAAAACCAAGATGGCCACCAAAATTGCCGCTGTAAACGAGTGTATGATAATCCAAAATAGATCTTGTAAGAGTGTATATTATATCAAATTCACCAATAGTATGTTCTAAACTGCTAAGCTATTGCTTTAAGAAATAAGGCCCACCTCTGCGACAATTTTGATTCAGTATCACTTTCCAAAAAAGCTGCCAGAATGGATAAGTTGATGATAAATGACCTAAAACAATTGTTTTGTATTTGTAAATGACCATATATGTAATACCAATACCCCAAAATCTAATGGGACAGCATTCTGGCAGCCATTTTGGAAAGTGATACTGAATCAAAATGGTCACAGAGGTGGGCCTTATTTCTAAAAGCAATAGCTTAGCAGTTTAGAACATACTTTTTGGTGAAATTGATGTAATATATACTCTGACAATATCTATTTAGGACTATCATACACTCATGTAGATTTTTTAAACATTTAATTTTGGTGGCCATCTTGGGTTTTAAAGTATGTTATTGCAATGGAAATATACTGGATATGAGTTACTAGTTGTCAACTATATACCCCCAATGTTAAAACTATACTTGCATCATATATTTTGGTTGATATTATCCCATTTTATGGAATTCAAACAATTCGTTCAGTCATTTTTGGACCCATTTTGGTGGCCATTTTGGATTTTTAAGTATGTTAACAAAGCCAAAATACTAGATATGAGCTACTAGTGGTCTAAAACAGACATTCCAACATTAAAACTATATTTTCATCATACATTTAGGTTGATATTATCCTATTTTATTGAATTTGACAATTTTTGCAGCAACCTCTGGAACCATTTTGGGGGCCATTTTGGATTTTGAACTATGTTAACAAAGCAAAAATACTGGATATTAGTTACTAGTGGTCTAACACATACATCCCATCGTTAAAATTATATTGTCATCATACATTTCGGCTTAGATTATGCTATTTTATGAAATTTGACAATTTTTGCAGCAACCTCAGGAACCATTTTGGGGGCCATTTTGGCAGCCATTTTGGATTTTGAACTATGTTAACAAAGCAAAAATACTGGATATGAGTTACTAGTGTTCTAACACATACACCCCATCATTAAAACTATATTTTCATCATACATTTAGGTTGATGTTATCCAATTTTATGGAATTTGACAATTTTTGCAGCAACCTCAGGAACCATTTTGGGGGCCATTTTGGCAGCCATTTTGTATTTTGAACTATGTTAACAAAGCAAAAATACTGGATATGAGTTACTTGTGGTCTAACACATACATCCCATCGTTAAAATTATATTGTCATCATACATTTCGGCTGATATTATGCTATTTTATGAAATTTTGGCCATTAATATGGCGGCCATTTTGGTTTTAAAGTATGTTAACAAAGTAAAAATACTAAATATGAGTTTCTAGTGGTCTAACACATATATCCTATTGTTAAAACTATACTCTGATCATACATGTTGGTTTATATATGCCAATACATGTATATTAAATTTTACCATTTTTGGCGGCCATTTTGGCGGCCATCTTGGATTTATAGTTCTCATGAATATCTAATGACATTAAGAAAGTTGTAAAATCATTTCTAACCCCTAAAACCAGGTATAAGATACCCACATTTGGGGTATAGGGTGAATAGTGAAAAAACACTACATTGACCATTGATATTTTGAGAAATTTGGCGGCCATTTTGAAAATGGGGTATAACACACATTTAGCTACATCGTTGAATTTGCTATCACATATTTTCTTATTCTAGAGGTAAAAACCTTGTCAAAAATCATTATTAGCCTTACTCCCTCAATTTGGTACCGGTTGACCCCCCTAGCTGATAGCCTATAAGTGTTTTCTCAATGATTCCTGAACCAATAAAAATCCATTGAGTTTCCTTTTCTGGTGCATTGCGGGATAGAAAAGGGGGCATATTTTGCCCCTTTTCAATCCCACAATGCAACAGAATAGGATAATCAATGGCTTTTTACCGATTCGCGATAAACCTTATTGGCACTATTTTAACACTTTCCACGCGACGCGGCTATCAGTAAACTGTTTTACCATATATTATACAAAACAGATGTTCAGAAATTTGTCCTAAGTGTTTTCTCAATGATTCCTGAACCAATAAAAATCCATTGAGTTTCCTTTTCTGGTGCATTGTGGGATAGAAAAGGGGGCATATTTTGCCCCTTTTCAATCCCACAATGCAACAGAATAGGATAATCAATGGCTTTTTACCGATTCGCGATAAACCTTATTGGCACTATTTTAACACTTTCCACGCGGCTATCAGTAAACTGTTTTACCATATATTATACAAAACAGATTTTCAGAAATTTGTCCTAAATGTTTTTTCTCAATGATTCCTGAACCAATACTCCGCATGTTTGTACTTATTATAACGCATTTCTCATGGTGATTCCAAATATGGTGATGAAATGCAATCATTTTAACATTTTTGAAACATTTGTGAAATTTTGGAACTGTCGTCTGCAGACGACTGCCGCGTGGAAAGTGTTAAAGAATGTTTTCAAATAATTATCAGGAAACATTACATTCACCATTTTAACACAAATCCCTTATCCAGTTTACAATCATTTCCAATGTTGAACTATAATTACCTTTAGATGGTGGCATTTCCATTCATAGTGGCAATATTGTATGTAGGTCTAGCGTTGATGTATCATTAGCTTGACAACCCAATTATTTGTAATATAATCTAACACTGAACATCAACTAATTTCAAATTGGAAACCCTAGTGGAAGAAAGACTAATTTCCCATTTTTAGTCAAATTGAGGTATTTACAATTAACCGGTAAAAACTTCTTCTTTTTTGTCTCATTATTTTCTGTTATGGAAAATCAACAATAGTCAAGATAATAATTTTCAGCCAAAATGTTGGATTTGGATATGAAATAACTGTACGTTTAGGCCAAACAAAGAAGATTGTCCGTCTCGGAAGCCCGCCCGCATTGGCATGCGAAATGAGCAACGGCGCGTAGTCTTCGCGCCGAGACCTAAATTGTTTTTTTGTTTTTTTTTGATTTTTTTTTTTTGTGGATTTTTTACAAAATATTTTTAAAAAGAGGTCTCTGTGAGCTTGGATTAGCAACAAAAAAACAAACAAAAAAATTGCATACCTCATAGCCTTTTTTCTAAATATAAATAATCGCATAGCACTTAGCTTTTTTGCCAAATGTTTCTGAGACAGACCTTCTTTGTTTGGCAATAGGTTCAAAATATTGAAGTTCAATATCAGAGAAATTAAAAAACTTTAACCTCATTTTCCCAAAACTGTTAATTTTGGCAATTGAGCTCTTCTTCCACTAGTATAGTCTTCAAATTAACATTTTAAAAAGTAAGACACAAAACATTGAATGTTTTTGCATATTAATAATTTATCAAATTTTATTGTGATTCTCAATATTTCAACTATATAAATGGACCATCCATAACTTGTATGAATTTAAATTTGTAAGAACTTCATAAATACATATATTACATTTAAATACAAGTATAAAGCTATGCAAACACGTGGAACCTCGTTTGAGGTGAGATCAGTTAGTAAAAAAGGGGCGTATTCGATTGTTATCATATACAGGCTAGGAAATAAGAAACCTGAAACATGTTTATACCTAAAATTACACGAAGTTGCACCACAATACATACTACGGTATTTGATGCACATATCACACAGAAATCTATTTGAGGCACCACTTACGTTTTGCCTTGATCTAAATAATAACTTTCCAAGCGGCTATTAATTTTACCATATTCAAAACATATTTTTCAGAAACCTTTCCCAACTTTGCAATTCAATAATTTTGACCTCTTGTAACATTTGTTAAATTTGGAACTGTCGTTTGCAGACGACTGCCGCGTGGAAAGTATTAAGACAATAGAGGGTGAACTAGTAATACCAAAATGCATCGCAGGTCCAATTGCTATCTTTAGAATCAGAATAATACATTTCAGAACAAGGACCTCCCCCAGTTTACGGTTGCAAATTCGTTTGCGTTAAAATTAAAAGTTTGTGTGCACTTGAAGTTGTCGGCAAAATATGCATCAACTCTTATAAAATGTTGATTTTGACCCACTTATAAATTAATACATACAATATTATTGAAGAGATTATATTGATTACTTTTGAAACCACCAAGAACAAGTGAACATACCTATACTAGTGATGATAGAAATAGTTCTTGATCGAGTACTGGTTTCTCTCAATGTCATATTGACTATATGTACTAGAATGTTTACCAACATATTGCCATTTATCAATTACAATTACCGTATTATCCCTATTAAGCGCCCAGGACCTTATAAGCGCCCACCCCTGTTTTTCTCAATGACTAACAACAAACAATCTCTTATAAGCGCATACCTTTTCAAATGGTCAGCATCCTCAAATGACCACTTGTACCTATATCTCATTTAGTACATGAAATGGTCAGCCTCCTCAAATGACCAATTGTACATTTTCGTTAGTACGTCAAGTGGTCAGCCTTCTCAAATTACCACTTGTACATTGTACACTCGTCAAAAGAAGTTCCTTGACACTCATTGAAGTTCAAATATTTCACATAAATATTTAATATAAATTAAACAATTGCATGTCAAAATAAGCAGACAATAATTCTCTATCATGTCTGTATGAAATTAAAGCAGACAATAATTCTCTATCATGTTTGTATGAAATTAAGATGTATGTATTCATGCATGGCTGATCTCATTCATTAAGCAATGGTAAGGTGCGTAAAAGGAAATTGCAAGAAATGAGCATTTACAGTCATTTGAATGGAGGGATTATCCAATTTTTTGCAATCTTCTTGCCATTGTCAAGTGAATGGGATCTGCCATGCATGAGTGATCATGTCTAAATTCCATGTTAAGCTGTTAGAGGATTACTTTCTGCTTATTTTGATATACAATTATATATATATAATCATATATATAATTATATATATTCTATTAAATATTAATTTAATTTAAGTGTCCAAGAACTTCTTTTGCCGAGTGTATTTAGTAATCAAATGGTCAGCATCTTCAAATGACCATCAAATGGTCAGCATCTTCAAATGACCACGTGTACATTTTATTTAGTACAATTAATGAGTTTAAAAAGGTAACATAATAAGCGCCCACCCAAAATGACATTACTAACCGCCATGGGCGCTTAATAGGGATAATACGGTAGTCATTCATCTACCTATTTAGTGAAGTTGGGGAGTATTCCAAATGTCTGCACAGCTTTTTTAACATGAATGTAGTCTTTTCAATTCATCTACATCGGTGCAGTGAAGTCAAG
This sequence comes from Ophiura sarsii, assembly GCA_035610835.1. Lineage (NCBI taxonomy): Eukaryota > Metazoa > Echinodermata > Ophiuroidea > Amphilepidida > Ophiuridae > Ophiura > Ophiura sarsii. The sequence continues at coordinate 34,198,866 of CM069456.1, forward strand.
AGTACAGCCCAGATTTAGTTTGTATGTGAAGCTCTTAACTGAGATGTGCAACCTCAAGATCACAGATGATTCAAGACACTCTCACAGAGCTCAAATTTTATTTTTTGAGGGCATCCAATTTCAAGACCATGGAACAAATTTATGATGGGGCACCAAGGCCAACAAATAGTCAAGAATACCTTGATATTTAAAAAGGTCTAGGGCACCAAGACAAAACCTCAAAAGGGCACAAATCAAAGGACTACTCTCTGACATTACTGGACACATGAAGATGAACAGAATGCTTTTTCGACACACTGTATAGTAACAGAGTATAAGTATCAATAGTTACTCTATTCTATTAACAATTCAATATATTTTTCTTTATGAGTACAATATATAAAATAAATATATACACTTCAATGTACAATTTGTTTTTGGATATTTGTAGAATATTTTAAAACATCCACATTAAGTACAATAACTCTATCACACAAGAAGAAATAGGCCAGTCATCAATAGTATTGTCTGGTAAAAGTGACTTTGATCAAAATGGCATAACTTGGTATAAGCGTGACACTGATCAACAATATCTAAGCACACATCATCATCCCATACAAATAGACATTTTTGTAATACAATATACTCATTATTGCTCATAAGCCCATATAATAACAGCTTGTTGAAAAGATTCATCACGGTTTGTGATTTATGTGAGTGTTGGGGTTCAGCATATCTAGATGTAAGAATGTGCACATATAATTATATATTGACTGTGTCTCGCTTCCCACAAGTCTGTGGCAATAAAATCAATCACTACCAAGCATGTGTTGAAAAATGCAACAGTGGTTGCTGAAACGTCTACAAAACCCAGTCAGTGTAAATGTACTTAGATTAGATATACTGAACCCATACACTTGAGAATAACAGCTTCAACTATTACGTAAAGCCGAGATACATGGAAATGTCATACACAAATTCCTTTCCCTGCTCTGTTCCCGCCCAGTAATTTAAATCCTTCATGGTGGTTTTCATTCTTGAGAATATCTGCTTTAGGTTGCGTAACAAGCATTGTGAAGCATCATATATAAACGCATGTACACTATACGGCATCATCTAATGCATATTATGCTTTACAAATACTGTAAGCTTATTTGGATTTAATGTCAAGCGAATACTTGTCCTGATGTCATAGGAAAGAGTAGCAGCCCTGCGATTGACACTATCACTCCAGCGTTAACCAATCACTTGGGCCGGTTGTGATAAAAGCAGGTTTTTTTTACAACATCACTCAGCGTTTCGACTTCTTGCTTCTTGATAACCCCATTGATGAATCTCTCTTCCTCTTGGATGGAGTGGATGTGGCACTTTCATTGTAGCTATTGCCAAGTCTGTTTGCAAATTGGAAAATAATAAGAGTGAATGAGTGTCAAAATAAACATCACCAATAAAAAACACATGTAGGTCATTCCATCATTTAGTGTGCAGTAATTGAAATTGTATGTGTTTTGATAAATGCAAAGTCTGAATCTTCTTCAAATATAAGATATGTTCATAGGTTTGATTTACACACCAAATTCAACTCTTTTGATTTGTTGGGGTGGTTCTACCTATAAGTAGGCAGGCAACCACCAATTAGTCTAATCTAGTGCAAAGAATTCTATTGTATGAGATATACATGTATAGATTTATTCCGTAATACACATAGACTAAGGGATGCCCTACCTCTATTGAAGGTTTAAGATCACCAACTCCTGTTCATAGGTTTGATTTACACACCAAATTCAACTTTTTTAATTTGTTATTCTGGTTCTACCTATGAGTAGGCAGGCAACCACCAATTAGTCTAATCTAGTGCAAAGAATTCTATTGTATGAGATATACATGTATAGATTTATTTCGTAATACACATAGACTAAGGGCTAACCTACCTCTATTGAAGGTTTAAGATCACTAACTCTGCACCAACAGCCTAGTGGGTCTAGTGGTATGACATTCGTTTCCAGACTGAAAGGTTCTGGGTTCGAATCCCAGTATCTTCAAATTTTATGTAAAACCTTTGCTTTAACTCATTTGTCTCAAAATGGGGACAAAGTGTTTTTTAAGTCTGAAGACTTACGATTTAGTTTAATTGTGATAACGATTTAATTTAATCGTGATAAAGCTTACTCATACATAACACTGTTATTCTATCTATTCTTTTCTATCATTTTAATTAGCTAAAGTGAATTATTTTGTTAGGCAGTCTCAGAGGAAACAGTAAACTGTGTATAATGAACATCTGTTCAGCTCAAAAGGCCAAATGTTGATGCTAACGCTCTAGGGGTGGTTTTGACATGAAATTCCCACAGGGAATAGACAGGCCAAAGTTGGTGAAGGGGGGGGGGGGGGGGAACTGGCTCCACCGGTGCTGGGGATCAAACCCTCAATTCTTACTGTTTATGGAGATGACAGCCAGAAAGAGGGACTATTTTATTGTATTTAGCCAATTCGCTGACGTAGTGCATGTTAGAATATAACCGTTGCTAAGTCAACTAGCTCATGCTAGCTTGTTACGAATCACTGATCACATTGATCATAACACAAAGCCTATGGCACTATCATAATTTGGAACATATATAATATGGGCCAAGGCTTGAACCAGTAACTATGAGTTAGTAAGGTGCACTACGTCAATGAATTAGTAACACCTGAATACAGTCCATGCATAACACATGCGATAAATGACACTTGAAAATATAATCTCAGTGTCACAAAGGTAAGTAATCATCACAATACGAGGGTTGAACGCCAGAGGGCCGTAACTCAAGAAATGCTATTTTGAGATAATCGACTTTCAAATATTTGGGACTTATTACAATACACTGCAGCACCCAACTTATAACTCTACTTTTAGTCAAATTAGGAGTATTTATGAGTTATCTCTTTATGGTACTGAAAATCTAGGTTATATGGATTCTTTTTGTACCAAGATATCAATTTGCCCAAAAGTTGAGTTACAGCCTTCTGGCGCTCAACCCTCGAATACTATGCATGCTATACCAGGTGATCTGTTTGTTAACAAAGTGTCTAAATAATCTATGGAAAGAAATGAAATATTTTAACATGATCATGAAGGTCCCAAGAGGTAAGCAAGAGGTCCTGGGTTTGATTCCCGGGCGAGATCGTTTTTCCACATTTGTCTCTTTTCTATCTACGACAGCGAACCTGTTTAAAAAATATTTATAAATTGTTTAATAGCTTACCTTTCAATGATGGGTTTGACTTCACTGATGACATAGTTGACTGGATCAGGGAGCGGATCTTCCATCAGAAACTGAGCTATGTATTCAGGCTTCAAGCACTGGACACCGGCACTGACTATAGATTCCAAATCAACCTGCAATGGGTGGTTTGGGGAAAAGGAAAACAATTTGAATTTTGAATAATTATGTGTGTTTGTATTTGAAGAGCTTTGTTGCAAAAGGGCTATGGTGCATTTTTTTCAAAAATGAGTTTGATGTAGAAATGTATAGGTAAAAATCATATGTTTCAAGGAAACAAAGTCATTTTTTTCAAAAATACCTACATCTCATTGTAAACAGCCATTGAAATTGTTGTTTTGTTGCAAAAGGGCCTGTATCCAGAATTAATTCGGGATACAGGCCCTTTTGCAACAAAACAACAACTTCAATGGCTGTTTACAATGAGATGTAGGTATTTTTGAAAAAAATGACGTTATTTCCTAGAAACATATGATTGTGACCTATACATTTCTATATCAAACCTTTTTTTTTAAATGATTAAAATAAACGATTTTGTTTGTGTTTTATTTTTTCTGTATGTACAAACAGATGGAGTTTTGTTGCAAAAGGGCCTAACATCCAAATTGTCTAAAAATGTAAACATGATTTTAAAAAAATTGAAAACTAGCACATTTGAAATTTATGTCAATTTAAATTAGTATGTAGTGTACCTCTTTCATAATTCATTCGGTTTTTCAATTGCTCAACTTGAATATTTAGAAACAGTTTTTTGACTTTTTCTCAATAAGAGCCAAAGTGGATGAAGGCCCTTTTGCAAAAAACCTCTTCATTTATTAAAAAAGCAAACAAACAGCAGTTATAAATCAAATACTGAAACTATCGGTTTGATTAGCAGTATAAATCAAAAACAGAAACTATCTATTTGATCAGCAATTTAATTTTAATTTTGGGATTATCGCGAGCGCATCCAATTCGCGAAACCTTCATGCACACGAGAAAAACATCTATGACTGCCAGCCAGTTAAGAATTGTTTTAATCGCGAAATTGTCATGCCGCTAGAATGGCCATTATTGATAATTCGCTAAAATGTCATGCCGCAAAATGTTCATGTTTTACATTACCCTTTAAACTTCTTCCATGAGTTCTCTCTTCTGAATGAATTCAATTTATTTATGGTTCTAAATTCACTCACATGGCCAGGCCGTCAGTAAACTTTTGTTTACAGTTTGATTAGTTCCTAATTAGCGAAGACTCTTAACAGCAGCGAATGAATACAGAAGGTTGTAGGTGCACATGAATGAAACAAGCGCACTGTGAACCAATGCGTAACGCGAGCGTTTGAGCAAAGTTGTATGCATCTGGCCATAATCATGCGAGTACACTTGAATTACTTTTGCCCATTGAGATATAAACAACTAATATGTCTCGCCCGCCAATTTCCAACTGATTGGACTATAGACCATGTCACCTCTTGTTGATCAACAAATGTTAAGTGTCCAGTTCCATTCAAAGCATGGGGAAACATGCATTGACTGTTGTATTGACTGCTATTGAATATAGATGGCTGGTTTGGTTTAGTGTATGGTTTATAATGGACACCCCATCCCCTTTGCATGCGCGCGCACACCCTCAGGCAAGCTTTTGTTTGGCAGGCAAATCGCACGCACATCAGCAGGCAATAAAAGGGGCTGTGACGTCACAGGTGACATTGTCTATAGTCTATTAAGTATAATATTGAAGCATATAAATGGTTGAATATCAACGGGTATACGTACAGCTCCACCTGAGGATTTAGCCTTGGCAAAGTCAAAGAACCCATGTGTGGCGTCTTCACAGTTAGTAAAAGGTGGCCTCATGCCCAGTATTTTCGCCCCACCTGCCTGAAGAAGTCGTTTGAAGCCAGATTCTCTGGCCCTGTCGACATGAAGCAGTATCCGCCAGCCATCAAATGCCCCAGGTATTATCTGGTTGTTGGATTTCTGTATAAAATATAGAAAGGTAAGGAATATTTTGTGTTAGGATACAAAACAGTCTCTTTTCAACTTTCCTCTTGTGGTGAAAAGCGTGCTGTACATGTTTTTGGTCTACCAGTCGCAAACCTGCTTCCACCACCCAAAAGAGGGACTATGGTTAGTCTGAAAATTACTGATAAAAACGGGAGTGTTGAAGACCGGTTTGAAATCATATCTTCTCTATGTTTACTACGGAAATATATAAGAACATAATTTATGTGTGTTTTGGGCTATTAAGATACAAAGGTTAACATTTGCGAAGGGGCAGGGGAAGAGGTCTAAAACACACTTTTGGATGATTTGGGCACCCAAACAAACAGCAAAAAATGTACAATCATCATGTGTATACCACACTTCAAAATGGGTGGTGTATAGTTAAAAGATACATTTGCTGTATGGTGTGACAAAATTCCATTTCCTTTTGTGTCTCGATTAAAAGCAAAATACTTGTTTTCTTTGTGAAGCACTTTTCGAAAAATATATTTGTAATAATTCACTTTGTGGCTCAGAGATCTTTCAAACGTGCTTATTAGATTTTGTTATAGGCCATGGATCCCATTCCAAAAAGGATTTTAGTCCTACCAGTAGCTCAATTAAATCAAACATGATCACAATTGCTATTAAACCATACATACCTCTCTCTCCTCGTCCAGCTTACAGCGCCACCTATGCGCAGCTAGGGCAAGTTTTGCAGTTTGGGGAGGGATCGAGGTAAGATCTGTAGCGCTGCCCCATTCATGGTCTTCTTCCTGTTAATGGAAATAAACAAATGTTGAATTAAATTGATGAAATGATTTACATACAATAGTATAACTTAATTAGACTAAGTTTTACAGTGTCAGTAATTCATCAAACTATAGTGCAATTTTGCAGTTGGAGTTGAGTCATGTAGGTCTGTTCAATTCATGACAGCGTTCAAACTAACTTTGTATAGATGAGGTGACATGTGACGTCATGCCGGGCATTCAGTTGGCAGTTGCCATTGCTCTTTGCCTGGCGGTGTGCGCGTGCATCCCGTTTTGTTTAGGGCCTGTGCTTTTAAAACTCGCGCCAAAGTATTATAAAGGGGCAATAAGGCATAGTGGACAGTGTTGTGGTCATATGCTCTTCCCTCAAGCATGTATCGACAGTCCAGTCCGTTCGACCGTTGCTTTTGTTGATAAACATTGCTTTCACCCCCATCTATACAGAATATCAACAAATTTTTAAGATATTCATACAATCAGTTAATAGGCCTGGAAGTTACATTGATATGTTGGTGGTCAGGTTTGCTTTAAATAAATGCTATCAGCGCATTGCCATTGGGATGGCTATGCATGTGTGACTGAAGCGTTACAAGCTAAAGTAACTGACTTTGCAAAAGTAACTGACTACGCAACAAGAGTATTTCTACTAGAGTACTTTTCTGAATACTACAATCACAGGTCACATATACCAATATCAATTACTTACATTAACAAAGACTTCCTGTTCCCGGCAAGCTTCCAAGTAAGACTTGTGCAACACCCATTTGCCAGATGCCAATGAGGCCAAATACTTTTCGTTACGTGTAGGATTACCTGAAATTGAAATCCAATTAGGTTAAAATAAACTGCTCAAAAAAAGTTTGGAATATTTTTTATATCACAAGATTTTCAAATATCGCGGGATATGTTCATTAGGTGTTATAGATCCATGTAATGCTGATGTGTTCATTTTTACAATTATACCAAATTTGAAGCAATCCCTTGCTCCAGTGCCCAGTTACTTGATTGAGAACATGGGGAGTCACAATCTGAATGTGCCAAAATCAACACTATTTCGTGCTCAAAAGAACATCTTTGTCGTCTGTTCAATGAAGTGTTACATTGACCACAGTGTAGTGTGATGATCTATTGATTTTTAAGCACAAAATAGTGTTGATTTTGGCACTTTCAGAGTGCGACCTCCCCATGTTCTCAAGCATGTGACTGAGCACTGGAACAAGGGATTGCTTCAAATTGGATAGCATTGTAAAGATGAACACATCAGCTTTTAAATGATATATTACACTAAATGACCATATCCCGAGATATTTGAAAATATTGTGCTTGAAAAAATATTCCAAACTTTTTTTGAGCAGTTTATGAGGATAACCTGAAAACTGAAATCAAACATATGTTCCCATCCCATTTTATGTACAGATCGTTTTGGCTAGCAACTGCTGAATCAGTTTGGCAAACTATTTTACTGTGTACTCCATCGAATTCTCTTGTGCAGTGACATATCCAAGTGATATTTACAGCATTCTCATGAGAAATGTGGTCATTTTTCTTTAATTGTGCATTTTTTCAATCTTACTATAAACACATCACCAAAAGTTAGTCTCCCTCTCTCAGTTTGTCATAACATCGTAAGGTAAAACATTCTACCAATAAAACTTAGTTAGAAATAATCCTATGACTGTTTCCTAAGTGTTGATTGAAAATGAAAGATGTCCATGACTTCATGGCTGAATGAGCTCAAATGGAAGACAAAACTGCCCTTCTCAAAAGTCACAACTCACTGTGCTAAGCTCTGAGCCAAGAAGGGGATTTACATGGCTGAATGATCATGAATTGATTACACATTAAGGTAACAATCACTCAACCACAGGTGTATTTCCATTAGTAAGAAACTTTTGTACCTTTACGTATTTTCCCTGATTTTCTAAAAATGGGACCTGAATATTTTGACTCACCCTGTACACTTTTTTAGAATAATCTGAATATAAAGACACTCTAAATAACCTAATGTCATATCAAATAATCAAACACTAACTTTGGTAATCATAAATCATTGAATTGCAGGTCAAAGTATTTCAATTATTCCAATGCAAAATCACAATATTTTCTAACTGCCTTCAAGTAGGGATCAGGGTGATCATTTCAGTATCTCTATAAATGTTCACATACATTACAATCGAGCTTGCATATCCGAAATCTTTCCACAGTGCGACACACACAACGGTAAAGTAACACACTCACTTCTAAAGCAATTTTACTTACCAACGACTATATGAGTACAGCTAGGATCAAAGTACTGCGCATCTTTGACCTCTCCGTTGAGTTTCTCAATGAGGGCGCCATAATCGACCTTCTCCTCATTACTCATTCCGGAAAGCAAGATTTTGGGAAGTCGGCGTTGACGCTGTAAAGAGATGGTTCATAATAATGATTGTTACTTAACACTTACTATGTGGCAGGCGTCTGCAGACGACATTCTAAAATTTCACAAAATGTTTAAAAAATGTCCAAATTATTGAATTTCATTACCATTTTTGGAATCGCCATGGGAAATGCATTGGAATATGTCCAAACATGCCCAGTATTGGTACAGTAATCCTTGAGATAGACCTTGAAAGTTTGGGAAGGTTTCTGAAAAAAATCTGTTTTGGATATGGTAAAAATAATAGCCGCGTGGAAACTGTTAACATTCTGGGTTTCTTTGACTGATGTGTTTCAAATGATGTGTTTAGCAAGTTAACATATTGGCAAAGTTTATCAAGAGGAAGAACAAATGTTACACTGTTCCATAAATTGATGATTTATAATGATATTTAACAGTCGTCGTCTCCTTGGATGTTGTATTCAGCAAGAAGTCAGCATTGGCAGTTCATCTTTAATGTAGCAAAGTTGGTTTTTCATGTTGAGAATGTACAAAAAGTAAATGGAATGGAACAAACAAACAGTATATATATTCCCAACAAATGAAATATGAACAGGTGTGGTACTTGCTCTGCATGTTTCAGTTTCAGATGTTTCTTTAAAAAAATATGATTAAATTGGATATCGTTGTCACCAAATCAACTTCTTTTCAAATCACAAAGGGAAAAAATCATCCCAAGTTTGGATCTTATATAAATTTGAAGTAAGCATATATATATATATATATATATGAAAAAATATTATTTTGTTTGTTAAAACATAGAGGGCAGCTTACAAGCTCAGTTGGCTTTGGTGCACTCTCCTGTTGTCGTTGTGGGGCTGGTTTGGCAACCGGCAGCCGTATAGGGGGCGCCATAGGGGTAGGCGTAGGTGGAGAATCTTCCTGGTTAGGTGCGGGTTGATTTGCGATGTCAGTTCTATCATCTAGCCTGACTGTCTTGCGTGGTGTTTCTTGTTTATCTTCAGTTGTCTGTGAAAAGAGAGAGAGAGAGATGTGTTAACACTTGTGTTCTCCCTCACATAAGAAAATGCAGACTGTACAAAAAGTAGATTGGGTAGATTGGAACAGGGGAAAAAAATGTCTGTCATGTTTTTTAAACCTTCGGGGAAGTGCTTATGACTTAGGTAGTTTTTCTTTTCAGTCCACAAACACAGACCAGTAAAAGATCCATCTTAATGGAAAAGAGAGGAACTACACAAAACTATCAAAAACTTCCCTCTTCCGACTGTAATATTAGGTTGGAATTATGCGCCCAATAATAAGCTAGGATCACTGTAATACGCTCTGACATCACATCACTGTGTGACTGGTTGATTCCCAAGATTAAGACATACTACGGGTTTGAATATTAAAACCGTGTAAGAAGAAGAAATGGCAATGACTGTAATAATCAATGATATTTCCCTACCTGTTCATTTGAGACTTTCTGAGTGCCTGCCTCATCAAGTTGTGCCATTATCTTTTCTCTCTCCTTACGACTGGTGGGGTCATCCCAGGTAATTTGTACGCTTTGTGAACTCTCTATTGGACGATCTATGATGTAATTTAATGAAATGAAGAGGAAGACAATTGTCATTTGTAACCAATGAAGAGGAAGACAATTGTCATTTGTAACCAATCTTGCTGACTGAAGACGTGTGGATCACAGGCTCACAGCCCTAAACTTGCAAAATAGTTGCATATTGTCAACTTTTTTTGCATCTTTCAGGGTAAGATACATGTAAGGTCTTAGCCCAAGACCCGTCATCTGGACGGGAAGATTACTCCCAGGTTGGGCAGAATTAAGGGATTCAAAAGATGTGCTATTCTAGAAAATAGTTGTTGCAAGACTAGAGTTCTGACTGACAAATCAACATATTTGAACCTAGTGACCCCACAGTGGTTGCAAATAGGTTGATTGATGTTTTGATGTCAAATTCTGTACATGCTAGTCTGATAAATTGGACGGGCAGTTGCTGAACTCTGGCTAAGACTCTGCACTGCACAGAGGTAAATAGAGGCATATAACTACAATCTTCAATTTAGGAGGGACCAAGAGGGAGGGGAAGCCTTGGTAAACCTTGACTGATATTAATTTGTCAAGATAATTATGTGATGCGATCAAGCAAAATGAATCTCAAGTTGAAAATATCACAATTTTAATTTTTCTATATAATTGTATTGAGACAAGTTCTGCATTGCTACATTTAGCAGAAAACCCTATTTCAAACAGACAATCAATTCCAAAGATATTATCAATTGAAGGGTATTTAAAACAATAGAAAACAAAAGACTTTCTACCCTTTATATATTTCAAAATCAATATTGGTGACTTCTGACTCATTTTGCTTGAACACATCGCATGAGTTGTTCATCTCTACGAAAAGAAATCTGAAATGGAGTATTGTGGGTAGGTTCAGCTCACAGCCTCACACAACAAAATTTTTTCCCCTCATGTGATTATTTTTTACAATTATTATTGATTGAAGTCTCTTATACATGACATAATTTGCCATAATTTGTCACATGAAAGCTAATTGAAGGGTATTCAAAACACTAGAAAACAACCGTATTCCAACTCATTTTGCTTGATCACATCACATATACATAATGGCCTGTATTCTTGTATGTAGTTAAACACAGTTTTAAACTAAATACGCGTCTAACTTTGACTTTAGACACATTGTTCAACTAGACGCAATTCTTGAGAATGTGTTCAACTTAAATACGCATATCTCACTAAAAAGTGTCTAACTTTAAACATGGGTATCGGGGTAGTTTAAAGCGTGTGTAACTAAACTCATACACCATTTGTATGCCTTGAATAATCACTCAGCCGTGCCTGCTGCAAGCTGACGTTCAGATCGTGTAGTATTAAAAACACATGCTTTTGAGGTATTCGGTCGATGTCTATTTTAATCCATTGGGGCCACAACAAAAATAAATACCTGTATACAGTAACGCACGATCACTCTGGGGACGAGTTTATTAAACCGTGTTTTGTTTAACACATTGTTTAAAAGACAAATTTGCGTTAAGTAAGACACACGTTTAGTTAAACACCATTTTCAGCTAAAATTAAAAACCATGTTTAATACAAGAATACGGCCCAATGAGTTCATCTTTGGATTACAATCTAAAATTGGGTGTATTGTGAGTACTGGTAGGGCCAGCTCCCAGAACAGGATTTTTTCTCATGTGATTAAAAAAAAATCTTGACTTAAGTATCTTCTCTTTCTCAAGCATAGGCCAAAATAAAATGAATTGTTGTGTTGGGTCGAAAAGTCGGGTCAGTCAATATTTTTATTTTTTATTTTTTTATTTTTTAACATATCGCAAAATCCATGTGAACTAAGTTTAAGATATATAGAACGGGTAAATAACATTTCAGCCAGGTATTTAAATAGCAAACCATGTCGAGGTATTCAATGTGAGCTACTGTAGTCGTTATTTTGGATGGATACGTTTTATATGCTATAATATAAAACAGTTGAAAAGGAAGTTCAAGGTAGAGTTTTGCTAAAAAATGTGAGTTTAAAAAAAGAAATTGAAAAAACCAGACCCTGACTTTTCTGAATTTTACGGTCCGTCACTGAGGGCAGCACAACAATTTATTTTTCTTGGCCTTATCCATAAATCGTCACATGAAAGTTACATTACCACACAGCACACTTACCCAACTTGTGACCTATCTCTTGTTCCTCCTCCGTACCAGCTAGGGTCCCTCTCTTGGTTCTGGAGCGTCTACCACTATTTGTACTGTCATCATTAGATGTGCCCATACTTGTGGTGCTGGAGGCCTGCCTCCGACTTCTTCTCTTCCCACTTTTTTCGCTCCTATGTAGAAAATAAGACAATAAATTGATTTCATAATAAGTATTAAGGCATATTATGGGTTATTTAAACAAACAGTGAAGCTGTCCCTATGTTAGTCTGCTTCGTATACAGTGTATTTCACTGTCACACAATCGAACAACACCCTCTGATACTTCGCCTTGCGAAAACTGCTCACATCCGAGAACCGACCAATACATGGTCTACTTGCATTGGATTTGACCTTTCGACAGAGGGTGTTGTTCAATTGTGTGACAGTGAAATTATACAAGGTATACACAGTCGACTATCCCTATGTAAACTATTTTTATTTGATTTATATTCATAATGGAAAGAATTTTTACCCAATCGGCAGAAACCAAAACTTTATAATCATGTTGGATGAAATCAAATTCATTGCTCTTGCACACTTACAGTGTAGACGTCATGATCTCTTCAAACTGTTTCTGAAAGTTCTCCCTCATCTCTAGCGATCCATCCTCGTCATGTGCCAGTGCGTTGTTAGGTGGGTTGGTTTCCAAGGCCTTGTCAGGTGGATTGTCTGGCAGATTGGTTGCAATGGCATTTGCCTCAGTGGCTTCCGTAACTCTCATCATTTCCTCATCGCTGTCTGTAGAATCCTGAGAAATCAAACATATTAAATATTTGTTAATGCTAAAATCTAAGTATTGGTTAATGGATAGTAAAACATATGCAATAGTTAAACATAAGGAATCATTGAAAACTTTTAAAGCATAGACATCATGCTCTAAAGTGTTAATTTTCACGCAATTAATTGTTTGTAATTCGCCAATTTTGAACTGTTTTGCATATTTTTAAATTCACAATTTGTAGTTCCATCAGATACACCTATTCGCAAATGAAATATTTTTGAGTGATATCATTTTTGCATTAGCTACTTTGAGCGTGAACTTACCTTATCTTCAAATCCATCATTAGCAATTTCAGGTTGTGGCGGAGGGCTTACTTCGGCTACTTTTACCGTACTACGAGTGTGCCTGTTTGTTGAATTACGAGAGCTCTGCCTGGTAGCCCTGGCCGGTGTTGACCGAGCTGGAGTGTTCTTGGCAAGAGTCCCCCTGGCTGGTGTGCCTCTACCCGGTGTCTTTGTTGACATAACTGGCTGCAAGTGTAACAGTAAGGGAAAACATTGTATTAGTTAATTAGTTGAGGTATGAACTGGCAGAACTCACATTAGCTGTACACACACTGAAGTCAAAAACAAGTGTGATTTGGCACAATATCATGGTCAGGGTCAAAAATTCGAGGAGAATCCGAGAATCCATTCTCGAAAAGATTCCCGCCAGTAAAGTTGCGAGAATCCAAGTTGATTCTCGTAGATAATCTGTCCAACACACTATTTGAATGGATGAGAATCCATAGATTCTCGCAAAATCCTCTGCAAGAATCTAAATGGATTCTCGCAACCTTTGACAAACTTCTGACCCTGCATGGTAAATGAATCATTGAATAGAGGTCATCGGGAGCACCAAAAAACGAGAGTTCTCACTCCATGAAAACATCAGAAACAAGATTCTATTTTTAATCCGGATCCACCTCCTCCAAATTACCTTTTCAAATCAATTTGCTTTGTTTTTGACTGATAGCGGTTTGTCTCCATATCCTGTGTCTCACTAATGGAGGCCTTGCACAAATTCATCGATCGGCTGTACTCTATGGAAAGGAATCAACCATGTGTGTACCTTTTCAAATCAATTTGCTTTGTTTTTGTCTGATACATTTTGTCTCCAGATCCTGTGTCTCACTAAAAGAAGCCTTGCATAAATTCATCGATCGTCTCTACTCTACGGAAAGGTATCAACCATGTGTCATCCACTGGAATCATGACGTATTACAGACCATTTAGTATATTTTTGAAAGTGATTAAACTCGCATGATCATGAAATGGGATTTTTAGCTTCTTACAGTTTTGGTGAACAAAGTAGCCTGCCATGATTCCAGTAAACTATGGCTTACTACATCATATTGATATTTCCATTTGAGAGATTCAGTAGTAACACTTTGCTCTCCCCTTATACACCACCTGCCACCACCTTCACTGAGAAAAAAAAATCAATGGTTGCATTCTCAATTATTTTTTCGGCAATAATTCAAAACAATGCTATGTTACTCACCAGCACTAACTTTGGATTGTATGTGTGCGGAAATTGTGACTCATCAATGTGTTCCTGCTGTTCTTCACACTGAAATTATACAAAGATGAAATGTACGATGAAGATTGAGCTTTTATTATACACTAGCAGCCAAAAGTATTAGGACACTTTGCAAGCTGCAAATTGAGAGAAAACACTGGGTATCTATTGAACTACTGAGTTAGGTTTTTGGTATTCTAGGGTTATAAAATGAATGGAAAGTTCTTAAAATGTTGTTACAATAAATTTGGGATGGTATTCCTACTTAAGACATTATTATTTAAAAGGAAAACATTTGCAACAATATTTCAGTGATTAAGGTTTTTTGCATCGATACATGTATATTTAGTTAATTTGAGTCAAATAGCTTGACAACAATTCTTGAAGTCATGATGAAATGATAGCCCTGTGTAGTGTGCCCAGGTCATGTGGGTGCTATGAGAAAGTACAGAGAATCTGGTTGGTTTCCATTTAGAATATGAAAGTAAAGGTGTCAAAATGAAACTAAATTTCCCTCCCAAATATCTTATTTTAAAGATGAATGAAGAGATCATGTGTCAATATGTGTGAGAGATTAAAGACTTGTGACAATATTGGGATTAGTTTTACTTCAGTGAATCCATTGACAAACAATTGAGAAGGGTGTTTTTGAAAGATAGTCAAAATTGTCAGACTACCCACCATAGGGATTACATTGGCTATAATGAGGTTGATGAATTATTCATGAGCTTTTTCCAATGGGACATTTGTATGGGGATTTCAAGAGGGCACATGTTTTCTTTAATTCCGTGGAATTTAATTAGCAGATGTTATAGGAAACATGAATTTATCAATGAGAAGAGATTCAACAACACATTTGTTCAACTCGTAGTGAAATTTTACACTCCAAATTGAATATATGGGATGATTTTGACACCATAACCAAGTGTCCTAATACTTTTGGTTGCTAGTGTACAATAGACAAAGAGAGGAATTCAAACTGACATTATATGCCACACACAAAAAAAGCTTATGTACAGATAAGAGAAAAACCACGGATCCCTCTGGTAGAGACAGTCGATCAAGCATTTTTCCTGTTGTTTCTTTTCCAAAAGATTTCCAGAATTGTTGATGAATTTTCAACAAAAAAATTGAAATGTTTCTTACAATTTTTGTTGTTGAAATGGCAGCAGTTTCAGACCATGATAGAAATTTTGAGTTTGTGGGGATATTGTATTATAGGCGTGTAGATTTTGTTAGTGTGTAATGCATAACTGCTACCAAAGGACACCAAAAGACTCCTCATATGATACTTACAGCAAAAAGCCAGTGTGGAGACACTATCTTCTTGCCCTGCTCTTTGGCTAGTCGAAACTCCTTGGACATATCATTAGATCGGCCCTGAAATAATAAGAAAAAATTAACAAAATTCATTAATTGACTTTCATCACACATACATTGAGTAACTTTCTTATGTGATAATGTGATGACTAAATCAACGAGCAAACATGGTATATTTCTATTTCTGATAGCCAGGTAGTCTACAGGGTGACCCAGAAACCATTAAAATAACAAAATATTGCATAACTCGTTCACCAGCTATGTGCACAATACATTTAACTTTCTGAAACATTTTAAATCATAAAAATAGGCTACACGAAACTTAAAATACGTGTAATTTTGTAAGAAGTGTTGTTTTGTAGTGTAAGTGAAGTGCAAACAAATGGTTTCATGCTACATGAGCAGAACAAGTGCCTGTTTGAAACCATTTCTGCACAGTATCTCATCAATATTCATTTATTATGTAAATCAATATTATTATTATATAAGAGACTTTGAAAACAAAAACTAAAGTCCCCTTGACTTCATTTGAAAATGTTAATTTGATAAATACAGATCAAAAGAAAAGATTACATAACTCACCGTACTTAGAACAGAATTAAAGTTCATATCTGAACCAAGTTACAATTTTTTCACTTTTACAAAAGGGCGAAAACACCCCCTGTCACACAATCAAGTGTATCTTTAATTTGGTAAGGCCAATTTACATGATCTAAAGTTCTCCAGAAAGCTGAATAAATTGTTTACATAACTTTGAAAACAGAATGCCACATTTATTTATTTTAATTTTTAATTTTTTTTTTAAGTTTGTGATTTTTGGGTTCAACATTTTCTGGGTCACCCTGTATATAGTCGGTGTCAGCCAAAGTTGGGGGTGATAGGCACAGCAATTCGTACACCACAGCCAACATTCTTTGATCGTGCATTGGAAGTTACTCTCCCGATAACAGGATGCCTTCGACAGAATAGATGCTGCTGTCATGAAATATACAGCCAATTTGTTGGCACAGGTCAAGTTTAGGGATAACCCTAACTCTACTACACCACACGGCAACTGGGCGGAAAAAATGTTTTTATAACCCGGCGTGCAGGTTTTTGGGCTACAAAACGGACCCAGGCTATATAACGAGGCGAATATACTCGCCGAGTGTCGACTGACAGCCGTGGTGTAATGGCTAGGATCTTGGCATTGGTACTGGAGGTCCGTGGTTCAAATCCCAGGGGGAGGGGGTCGGGGGGACCTTTCTGGTGAATTTTTGGGGTCGGAAAAGAAATATGTTGCCGTGTGGTGATCTAGAGTTAGGGTTAAGGTAAGAATTTGGATTGTTTGGGTTTGTTTATACCTAGAAATTTATATAGAGTGTAAATCAACTGTCTATTTGGCAAAATGTTCTTATCAGGGTTCTAGCCAGGACCATTTTAGTGCCGGGTAAATTTACTGACGGCGAACGGAGAAAGTGTAGCGAACTAAGTGCAGTGGATCATGGCATGGGATCCAGAGGCCTTCTTAATGTTTTGTAGGGTTTTTTAATACACTTTGAGGGTTCCTGCCACATAATTTTTTTTTTATGAGTAAGTTTAATGTTTTTATCCACAAATTGTCAAAAAATCAACAACAAAAACATTTTTTTTAGAGTGCCGGGTGGAGATTGTGAGTGCTGGTCGGGTCCGCCTGGCGTAGCTAGAACCCTGGTTCTTATATCATTTTGGGAATCAATTGCATAACTTTAATGATTACCGATGCTCTTTTCTCTCAATCCTGTATCAACACTAACCTGAAAAATGAAATGAGTGCAAGACTCATCATACAGCCATTTGTACTCGGCACCAAGGGAGGCAGCTCGATTGTTGTAATCACCTTGACTCTTGCTAAGCTTCTTACTCACACATATCACAACACTGTCCAAAATACCTGGAAGCTGAGGAGAGAAAAAAGGCATCATTTGAAATCAATCAGTTTTGTTAAGGGAACCAGCTCGATTTTTTGTAATCCCCTTGGCTCTTGCGAAGATTCTCACTAACACGCCTCACAACTCTCTTTCTGTTTAAGATTCCAGAAGGCTGAGGAGAATATTAGATACAAATCAAAGTTTACAAAAGGTGTCAACTTTTGTGAAGGGTAGTAGCTCTATTGTTGCAATCACCTTGTTAGGGAAGCAGCTCTATGTTGTAAGCAGCTCTATGTTGTAATCACCTTGGCTCTTGCTAAGCTTCTTACTAACATATCACAACACTGTCCAAGATACCGGGAGGCTGAAGTGACAATTAGCCACAAATCAAACTTCTAAAAAGTAACAATTTTATGAAGAGAAGCAGCTCTATTGTTGCAATCACCTTGGTCATCTGTTGTGTTCAATATTTCCCAAAGGATAAAGCCAGTGATGCAACACGGAGAGGTCACAATTACATGTGATGCAACTAAATTATCCAGTGTCTTTTTTTATAATATCCAATCAACTTCATGGAGAAGTGTTTGAAATGTTGACTGTTCAAGACATTGATGTCATTGATTGAGCTATACGGTGAGTCAAAAAAACTGCAATAGTGGAAAGAAGCCATCTTGTTTTCAAAAACAAGTTGATGTTTGCATTTTTTTAAACGTTGTAAGAATAACATATTTGTTACTAATTTCATGTGAAAAAATGAAGTGAATCACATTTTTCGTTTGCCTTTGTATGAATTGCTTATATTATAATAATCTAAATTTCAATAAAAATGAAATTATTCAAAAAATTTGTTGGTGAGATATTCAAATGTGAACATGAAATGTGTGCAATTTCAATTGAAAATCACTATGCTCATGAACAAGTAAATAGGGTTGTGCAACAAAAAGTTTCACTAAAGACAAAAGAAAAATATGATTGACTTCATTTTTTCACATTAAGTTAGTAACAAATATATCATTCTCGCAGCATTGTAAAAAGTTTCAAACTTCATCTTGGTTTTGAAATCAAGATGGTTTCTTTCCACTACTGCAGTTTTTTGACTCTCCCTGTATGTATAGCACCGTCTACAGTACACTTGTACTGGATTCTCTCCTCTTTCTTGTGTTCATTTAATTTAACCTTGTTCCAAACAGACGGCCTGTCGCAAGAGGGCCAAAATCATCAACCGTGACGAGGGTATTTATTCTTTAAATCATGTCTACGATCCGCTGTTAACACCTGAGCTTCCTGGGACCGAGAGTGCAAGTAAATCTACCAGGAAAAACAAGTGGATCAAGTCACTACCAAAGATGTCTTCCGAACGGGAAGACGAAACTGCCTAGCATTTGAGTAGCTAATTGGATTTGTACAACAAAACATTTTAATCATTTCAATCTACAATCCTGACGAACTTATTCAAAGACTATCGAATCATAGTTACTTTGTATGGGGCAAGATTTGAATCTGGACTGCTTACCTTTTCCTGAAACACACTATCATCCTGGCTTTGACTACCCTGTTGGTCCAGGTCTATGGCATCTGCCGTGTTGGCTATTGCTCTAGCAAGATTTGCTGTTAAAAGATCATCTAGACCCTGAATTGGAACAAGATAAACATTCTTTATTAAAACAATTCTACATGATTTAGTGCAATATGCACATTCTTAGAGTGGGTGCAGTTTTGGCATTAGTCCCAATATAATAATTTTTTCAGATTAATGAATATGACCTGGATATCGGTGCGTGAGTTGAAGCAATGTCTTGAAGCAATGTCAACTTTTGTCCGTCGACGTCGGTCAATACTCAACAACAGGAGTATGATGCCCCTTAAGAGGAAGAAGCAAGGAAAATTGCCTGAAAACTTGCATCCTTTTGTTCACCTAATTGGGGGTCACCATTTTACAAATATGTAAAAAGCGTACATAACCAGGCGGAGGGAGTAAAAATAAACCGTAAGCGTACGTAACTTAAATGGCGATGTTGAGAGGCGGGCATTATATTATCAAGCCATAACATTTCCGCCATTTATTGCACGTAACTCGAGGGGGGAGGGGTAAAAAGTTGTACGTTCTGTACTATGTGAAAATGGACGACCCCTTACATCAATGCAAATGTCCAATGCCAGCATGCTCTGATTTGACACTGTATCTACACCTAGCACACAAAGTCCCGGACCAGGTGCTTTGACGTTGGCTAATTCAAAATAGATAATCATTACCAAAAATCCGAGCTATACATTAAATGAGCAAATTTCTTCCCCGCAGTTTGATACCTCATTAAAAAAAATTGAATGAATACTTTTAAAGTTATGGCGATTTCAATGACCGCGCATAACAACAGCAAAGTTACACTAGAAATGGTTTTCTATGGGATACAATTGATTTGTGTGTGATTACTATCTGAACCAGCCACCTACAGGTATCTGGATGAATGGGTCTGGAGTGATTGTGGTATAAAGGGTGTTAGCAGTGAAGATTAAACGTCTTTTGCTGATTAACTCTCGAGTCTTTACATACACATTTTCACTGCCTAATCATACTCAAATCAATTTTATCCCATAGAAAACCATTTCCAGTGCAACTTTGCTGTTGTTATGCGCGGTCATTGAAATCGCCATAACTTTAAAAGTATCCATTCGATTTTGTTGAATGAGGTATCAAACTGCGGAGAAGAAGTTTGCTCATTTAATGTTTATCTCGGATTTTTGGTAAGTTTTTTAACGATTATCTATTTTGAATTAGCCAACATCAAAGCACTTTTTGTGCTAGGTGTATTTCATTAGGTATTGTAATACAATGAGAAAATCAATGTTGTAAATGCAAATGATTCACACAGATAAATATATTATTGATTGATGAATTACTTACTATACTAGATTTCCTTGATTTCCTATGAAGATGATCAGTGCCAGGCGATTCCAAAAACTTATTAACATCATCTAAATCAAAAGACGGTCTAAAATTGCAGTTATCCCCGAGAAACTTGCTAGGAGTATCAACACCTACGCCAGCCTTCATGTCAGCGATAAGCTTATTGGTCGCTTTAGTCCTCGCTGCCGTTTTGGGCGTCTGAAAGTTTTCTTTGTATGCCCCTGTTATTCTTTGTAAGTTAGGATTGATTACTGTGGGTACTGGTAAGTTTCTAGTGTTCCTATCAACATCTGGTTCCGATTTCCCATCGTTTTCCTCTGGGGATAACCTTCTCAATGGTTCACTCAGTATTGGTTTTGAGTTTCTAGGCAGACACGAACTACTCGACGACGAGGGATCAGTGTTTTTAGTTTCTGATGAGGAACCAGCCTCATCAGTTGCCAGTTGCCTAGCTGGCTTTGCTTCTCTAGGTGCAACGCTAGTTCTTTTGGATGCATTAGATGTTTTTGGAACACTAGGGATTTCAGGCTGTTTGAATTCTGTGGGTTGGTGGTCCTTTGGACTGTTTTTGGCCGTTGCTGATGACGACGATGAAGACGAAGATGAAGATGCTTGGGGTGGTGAGTCAACTGAGAATCCATCCTCTGGTTGTCGCTTGCCTACCTTTGCACATCCGATTAACCACCTAGGAATAAAATCAAAATAATAATGTATTATATCCTCCAATCAGTTAAAAACAATGTAAAGCATAATATGTGACGTGGTCTACCAAAACCAGACGGAATTGGACAGAGCTCCAAACTGAGAAATAGCCCAAAACATAATTGGGGTGATTTTTTGGGGAATTTGAGTTTCTGGTAAATAATTAATCTTCAGAGTGTTTATAACAATATTGTGAAAGATTCAGATTAAAAAATCACCCTAAATGTATGTTTCAGTGTTTTAAAAAAAGCCTAGTTCTAGTCAAAAGCCTAGTTCTAGTAACTTTAAAGGGCGATATCTCAGTTTGGAGTTTTCATAAAGACCGTAAAAGACGAACTTGAAAATGATGTAACTCCGCTTTGGGAAGTCCGAGTAAAAAAAGAGAGGTACCACTGTAAAGCTGAAGATCTCTAGTTTAATAATCAATTGCTAACTCAATTTTGATATCTTGCCCAATTGTGTCTGGTTTCGGTAGAACACGTCACATATTTGCAAGTGCATTAAATGTTGAAGCATTTCGAAACTGGTAAGAATATGCACAAAGTGATCATGTCTGCTATTTTGTTCACGTTTGTGTCAGAAGTAAGAATGAATCTACATAAACGTTGTTCCTTCTCCATATACTAATTGTAACATTAGGCCAAAAACACACCTGTTATACGGGCAAACGAACCTCTCATGTAGGTTGAATGAATCTACATAAACGTTGTTCCTTCTCCATATACTAATTGTAACATTAGGCCAAAAACACACCTGTTATACGGGCAAACGAACCTCTCATGTAGGTAATTCGGTCGGGTGGTGTTTTGGGGCGGACAGGGTTTCTTCAAAATTTCTGTGAAGGGTTGGGGTTTTCGTTGTCTCATGTACATGAGAGCAGCTTTCACATTCGTAGTGGTAGACTACATTCAAGGAAGAAAAGGTTGGCACACTTTGTCCTAATTACGCCCCACTCCCCGGAGGCAATGTTGATCCGAGTCATGTTATCAGCAGCCTTGGCAGTTCCCCCAACATTGATTGATGGGGGATGGGGAAGGATTTAAGAAAGGGGGAGACTTTTGCTTTCTATTAAACAGTGCTATGTCCATAGTCTGATCTCAATTGCGAGCACCAGGATAGTTGTAATAAGTTTCGTCAAGTGTGCCAACTATTGTTTCCCTTGATTGTAGCTCCAACAAAAACATGAGGATAGTAGATTTAGTGTGACTGGTAAAGTTACCATTAAAAAAATTAAAAAAAACATTGCATGAACACAATAGATGAAATTTTTACCCCTTATTTATGCATCAAATGAATCTACATTTTATTGCAAATGTACTTGATTTCTCATTAGGACTACTGTAAAACAAGTTAATTTTGCGAATTTTGCGAGAGGCTCAAATTCCCGAAATTATATTGCCGCGAATTGATGTGAGTGAAGATGACAGTAGTGGTAGAAATTTTAAATTCGCGAAATTAAGTTACTGCGAAAGTAGTGATGATTAACAATTCGCAAAAAAAAGATGCCGTGAAATAACTTGTTTAACAGTATCACAGAATTATGAATGGCAAAAGCTTGGGAACCTTTAATTTTTCATTGATAAATGCTCTTACTCTTTTGTCACAGCTGGTATTTTCCATTTCTTTGCTGCCGTGTACTTGGATCCGTCGCTTTCCTTTAGCAACAGGTGCGTGTTGGCTTTCAATTTGCCGTTTGGTTTACGCACAAAGTATTCCTGACAGGTGGCGCCTAACAGCTCGGCTATGTGTAGTAGACAGTCTCTCTCAACACCGGCGTATTGGCTAGTACAAAAAGTAAAAGAAATAATTCATGGGTAAACAGATACACAGATTTTCAGACATTGGGTTTATCAATCATCAGTTCTTTGCCCAATGTAAATTGTTCAATCAATGTTTGGTGAATTTCCTAATAGGATGAGAAACAACTGATTTGCAGACAATTCTCATGGTCGGGCCTACTTTAACCCTAACCATCCTCCATGCCGCAAATGTCCACGGTAAAGTCTGTCTCATCGATGGTTAGGGTTAACGGAATTTTTTCTCTTTTTTTTCAAAATTTTCCATGTATGATTTTATTAACCCTAACCATCCTCAATGCCGCAAATGTCCACGGTAAAGTCTGCCTGTGCCAGCTGGCGTGGCACTTTTTCTATGAAATAATGGCCCCAGGCTTCATAGTCGGGCCAATACACTGGCCCGAGTATGGTTGGACCCCGTGGCGCACTGGTAGAGCGTTCGTCTCGCAACCGAGAGGTTGTGGGTTCGAGCCCCGGTGGCGGCGCCACTCTTTTTGTCCGCGTTTTTGTCGTTGAAAAAAAAATTCTTCAAAATGTGACTTAGGAGGTTAGGGTTAATTACACAAACTTTTAATTTTAAGGAGAAATGGCAAGAAAAGCAGACCGCATCACCCGTAGCAACCGACAGTAAATCAGAATGAATTCCGGGTAATTTACAGGCTAAGGGGGACACAAAACGTGGATGACAGACAAAGAGAATGGACAATGAGTTAAATGATTGATAGGAATCCTGATGGAATGTCCTGTTCAATGGTTAGGATATTTCTCGACAATGGTTAGGAGAATATTTCTCAATCAGGATCTGATTCTGAACTAGAACATTTGTAATAAAAATCAAATAGTTTCATACCTCTCATAACACACAATGCCTCAAAGATTATTTACGGAAACATATAGCCATAGAAATATTCCAATTGGGGAATCAACCCATGATATCTAATGAATCGTCTATCCTCAGATGACATCTTTATTTTGCATGTATACAGGAATCAATTTTGATGTTCCTTCAAAAGTTTATTCAAAGCTAATAAAGACTCAAATTCTCAAATAACTTACCAGGCTTTATTTCCACATGGTCTATGACCTTTTCATCCTCAAAACAGATGGTCTCCAAAAAACATTAACCTGATTAATATATATGAAATGGACTTACATGTAGTTCTGACAATGATTCAGCAATTCAGGAAGGAAGTGCCTGTCAAAAATAGTTTTTGGAAGGAAAGGAAAGCGACAAGTTGGAGGAGAGGGGAAATGTTGCCTCTTTCTTGCTGGGAAATTTGCACACTTTAACAGACCTGTGTGTTATGACAAAAAGGCCATACCTAATTTCAATCTTAATTCCAATATTACAAATCTAAATTACTTCACATCACCTACCTTATTGACACAACACACCCTTGCAGTGGCAGAGCATCCTGCACCAGCATTATAGGAGTGAACAGCGCATTAGAAGTTGGCTCTAGGCATTGCTCCGTCTCTATACACATCTGCAACCAGCAATTGGTAGTGATCTCATTCACTGTAGACTCAACGGGACACCCAAGCACAGGTACTACTGCATAATCAGCTATTTTTCTGCCGCCGGGATTAAGGATTTTGCCTGGAAAAAAAGGATATCAGGGTAAAGTTTTACAGATTTTCTATTTTTTTCTTCTCGATACACATTTTAATACTTGCCTACTGCCAAGACTAAGGTCTGTATGCACAAAACAACTTATACCTGGGCTAACTTAAGACATGATCTAAATGATGAATAGTCCTCCGAAGAAAAGAACTTTTTATGATTAGATGAGCTCATTCCGCAATATATATTAATGGACCATACAAGGGGCAATACATGTTAGTGTTAAATGAGCTGAATGAGGTGAATTTAACTTTTGGACTTTGGTAGGGGGTATACAAGGAATATAAAAGAGGAAAATGGTCCTTCTAGAAGGACTATTCTTCATTTAGACCAGGTCCAACTTGTTTTGTGCGTAACAAAGTGACTCAAATTTAATCAAAGATCATGTCTTTTGGCAGTTTCACAATTGTTTGGATTCCAAATAATTAACCAAATTTGAACAAATTTGAGAAGGGAATAGTAATCCCAGATATACTGTAAAACAAGTTAATTTCGCGGCAACTTTTTTCGCGAATTGCTAATCATCACTAGTTTCGCGGTAACTTAATTTCGCGAATCTAAAATTTCTACCACGACTGTCATCTTCACATACATTAATTCGGGGCAATATAATTTTGCGAATTTGAGCCTCTCGCGAAATTAAATTGCTCGAGAAATTAACTTGTTTTACAGTACTTCATTCAAAATGAATATTATAATTGAAATTGTGCATGGTTAGTACACCAGATATTGGGTCTTTAAATACAGCTCAGTAGGATCTAGATTTAGAATTCTAGAGATAGTGACGATTTCACAAAAGTAATTTACCTTATGTTCTCTATACATCAAAGTTGTCGGTGCATATCGATGCTCTCTTGCTTTATCAGACATAACTCACATGAGTGTTAGTAATTTAACATTTACAGTCAGCAATCATGCCAGAACCCAACACTTTATTGGGGCATGAACAGAAAGCTGCCAGCATTATGCTGGAAATAAGGCTGATATCGCATAGTTATTCAGCTTCAATTTTCCTTAGCAATTCAGCTTAAATACTGCGTTGTTATCCAGCTTGAATACTGCATTGCTATCGGGCTTAAATACTGCATTGCTACCGGGCTTAAATATTACATTGCTATTCAACTAGAAGAATGCATTGTTATCCGGCTTGAATACTTGCAATGTAATTTGGCTTGTATATATTGCAAGTATATTCAGCTAAATATCACATTGTTATTCAGCTTCAATATTGCACATATATTCAGCTAGAATACTCCATTGTTATTCAGTTTGAATATTTCAATGTTATCAGCTTAAATATTATATATGTTCAGCTGGAATTTTGCTTAGCAATTAAGCTTTAATATTACATGGATATTCAGCTTGATTACTGCATTGCTACCCAGCTTGAATACTGCTTTGCTATTGAGCATGAATAATGCATTATTATCCAGCTTGAAAACTGCATTGTAATTCAGCTTGAATACTGCATTCCTATCCAGTTTAAATACTGCATTGTTATCCAGCTTGAATATTGAATGTCTATTCAGCTTGAATACCGAGTTGTAATTCAGATTGAATACTGCATTGCTATCCAGCTGGAATACAGCTTTGCTATCCAGCTGGAATACAGCATTGCTAGCCAGCTTGAAAACTGCATTGTCATCCAGCTTAAATACTGCATTTTTGTTCAGCTTGAATACTGCATTGCTATCCAGCTTGAATACTGCTTTGCTATCCAGCTTGAATGCTACATTGAAGGAGTGAAGACAGAAAGACTTTAAGAATACTGCAAGTCACGACTTGCGAATCTCCCTGGCTGGGAGATTCACCTAAATGGAGTCAAAGGTCACTAGAGGTCAATCTGGGTTTGCCCCATGAGTCATTTCAAATCCCCCTACCCAAATATTGTGTCACTAAGTTTAGTTGAGATTGACGTCTGACATACGTGTGTCATGCCCTAAAGTTTTGACAAAATGGGTCGAAGGTCATGTAGAGGTCATTACTGGTAAATCCGGGTATACCCCATGTATCAACTCTTACCCAAAGATTATTGTCACCAAATTTGGTTGAGATTTAAGTGTGAGCTTTCATATGAAAGCCCTAAAGAGCAATAAGTGTAGTTTTAAACTTCAAAAAGTGTTAACAAATTGGAGTTAATGGTCATGTAGGGGTCATTAGATGGCAATCAGTGTACACCCCATGAACATCTAAAGTCCCCTTACCTAAAGATTATTGTCACCAAGTTTGGCCAGGATTGAAGTCTGACTTCACATGAGCCCTAAAAAGTAATAACTGCAGTTTAAAGTGTTGGAAATGTGGGTCAAATATCATGAAGGGGTCATTAGAGGTCAATATGTTTAAAACCCATGATCACCTCAAACCCCCTCACCTAAAGAATATTGTCACCATGTTTGGTTGCGATTGAAATCTGACTTTTCATATGAGAGCACTCACTAAACAAGCCGAACCTAACCAAAAAGGCTAACCAAACGGGAACATACATACGGACACCCCAACACACATGACATGATCACAATATCACCCTGTGGCTTTTTAAGCCAGGGGATAAAAAGCAAGAAGATCTACATATTAGATAAAATGTCAATCATTTAATCAATATTTTTAAAATTAACTCCTATAGTTCATTGCCCTTCTTAACATATCGAGTATTCCTGTTACAACTATATGACGCTGACACGACTAGCAATCAATTTAAAAAGGGTGTCTTCGATTCGGACATAGGAAATTAGCATTCAACATTGATTCCTTGCACATTATCAACACTAGAGCATGGATTTGATTAGTAAAGGTTTAGTGTGAATCTAATCGACAGAGAAAAATTACATAAACTTCTCAATGCCAAAGTGCTGTGAGTAGGCACATGCAATCAATTCTCACAATCAGTCAATGACACTGTCATCATTGTACATTGAACTCAAATGAACGATAAATTAGGTTAACTTTTGTACGTTTGTTTCAACAACAATGGTATTTACCTTGTTGACATGCAGTGTGCAATAAACCATTTTATTTGTGTAGCAATTCCAAATATTGCGTTGCATTTCATCACATCTGTATGCGATACAATTGGGAAATTGATTTAGTAATTCTTCAAAATTGTGTAGCATTTTGCTATGCGATACCGGATATATTGCACACTGTCGACATGCTGTGAGTTGGCACGTGCAATCGATTCTCGCAATCAGTCAATGACTCTGACATGAGTGACATCATTGTACATTGAACTCAAAAGAATGATACATAAAGTTAACTATTGTACGTTTGCTTCAAAAACAATGGTATTTACCTTTGTTGACATGCTGTGAGTTGGCACGTGCAATAGAGTCTCACAATCAGTCAATGATGCTGACATCATTGTACATTGAACTCAAATGAACAATAAATTAAGTTAACTTTTGTACGTTTGTATCAAAAACAATGGTATTTACCTTTGTTGACATGCTGTGAGTTGGCACGTGCAATCGAGTCTCGCAATTAGTCAATGATGCTGACATCATTGTACATTGAACTCAAATGAACAATAAATTAAGTTGACTTTTGTACGTTTGTATCAAAACAATGGTATTAACCTTGTTGACATTCTGTGAGTTGGCACATGCAGTCGAGTCTCGCAATCAGTCCATGACGCTGACATCATTGTACATTGAGCTCAAATGAATGATACATTAAGTTAACTTTTGTACATTTGCTTCAAAAACAACAGTATTTACCTTGTTGACATGTAATCATTTCCTCAATCTGTGACTCCTGCTCTGGAGGGAATCCCACAATGATGAAACTTTTCCGGCTAAAAATACCAACTTGTTCTTGTTCTAAGAATTCAGTCTTATCCACTAGAAGAAAGAATAATAAGTTTTAAAAATGTACACAATCAGCAAATGATGATTTAAACATGTTTTCTTTCATAAATTCTGCTTACAAAACTAAGGAATAACCTGAAATAGAGAGTCCTATAACTTAATCCTGAGCCTAACTTTACACGTTTATACTGCACGCATCCGTAGTTGCTTAGCCTACAAAGTTTACAAAGACATGCTATACTTTGTATGTTGATTAGGGTACTGTGCATGTTTAGACCTGCGTTTGTGCATGCTGTGATTTAGGACCCCTGTGACCAGCGAAAGAAAAAGTAAAGCGTGCAGAGGGTGTGGACTTTTAAGTTGGTTGGGTAGTGCACTATAAATTACTGCAATTATTTTGTTATATGGGACGGAGAACACTACAGGCATGAGAATGGAGTTTTTGAAAATAGCAGGAAAGTGGTGAAAATTCCTGAAAGAGCGCATGAAATTGGGCAAAAAAGGCCAAAAACAGGCTGAAATTAAATAAAACTGCGTAAATTTGGACTACAAAAAAGCAGGAATTCCTGCTTTTTCCTGTAGATTCTCATGCCTGACACTAGGTTAATTGGACTGTCAAAATTCTTATATTGGTCCTCTGGGGTTGACCGAACCAAAATGTGTGAATTCAAGGATTTCCTTTCCTCATCTCTTTACGAGCTATTTATGTTAATATTTGCACATTGTCAAAAATTGTTATCTTATCCTACTTACAAGACTGGATCTTGGAATTATATAACTTACTGTCTTCTTGTTGTTCTACCCGTGTCTCATCCTGTTCCTCAGCTTGTTCAGTTGTTGGCTTTGGATTGAATGTAATCTCAGAATCAGTTGCCGTCTCATCACCACCTGAAATAATGTAAAAAGTTGCCATAACTTTTGAGATTTGAAGCTTAGAAAACTTTGTTGCACTTTGGTGGCCCACATTCTGGTTATACCTTTGAGTAAGATGTTCATGAAATCACCAATACTAAACCTAACATATTTCAATAGGTGATAATCGGTTAAGAGATTTTAATCCTTTCTTGAATATCTTACTCATGTTTTTTTAATATATTTTACACAAAGGCACGTCATAAATACAGTCACTTTCCTAAATCTGAGTGAAATTGTTTCCTTACCATTTTATGACAGAAGCAAAAATTGATTTCAAATTTTCCATCAGAACTGACGTTCTGAACCGTACACAAACTTTCGGGGGGGGGGGGGGGTAATCAATTTTGGGAGGTCATTTACTACATGTGCACTTACAGCATCTAAGATCTATTTCAGGCCAAAAAGATTGTACAGATAATGAGAAAAATATGGGATTCCTTCTGAAATCAAAATCTCAATTTTGATGAGAAAAAGTGAATTTAGAATTTAATTCAACTTTGAAGTAGCCATAACCTTCTCATTATTGCATTAAATGAAATGCTTTGGACAACATGATTCAAATATGAAAATGATAGCGAAATTGTGATTGTGAACCATCACATCTAAACCGACCAGTTGTCGGCAAACATTATTTATAGAAAACATTATTTGAAGAGGTATTTTGCAAAAGGGCTATGGTGCATTTTTTCAAAAAATGAGTTTGATATAGAAATGTATAGGGAAAAATCATATGTTTCAAGGAAACAAAGTCATTTTTTTCAAAAAGACCTACATCTCATTGTAAACAGCCATTGAAATTGTTGTTTTGTTGCAAAAGGGCCTGTATCCAGAATTAAATCGGGATACAGGCCCTTTTGCAACAAAACAACAACTTCAATGGCTGTTTACAATGAGATGTAGGTATTTTTGAAAAAAATGACTTTATTTCCTTGAAACATATGATTGTGACCTATACATTTCAATATCAAAACTTATTTATTTGAAATGATTAAAATAAATGATTTTTTGTGTGTGGTATTTTTTCTTTATGTACAAACAGATGGAGTTTTGTTGCAAAAGGGCCTACATCCAAATTAAAAAAAAATGTAAACATGATTTTAAAAAAAATTAAAACTAGCACATTTAAAATTTATTTCAATTTCAATTAGTATGTAGTGTACCTCTTTCATAATCCATTCAGTTTTTCAATTGCTCAACTTGAATATTTAGAAACAGTTTTTTGACTTTTTCTCAATAAGAGCCAAAGTGGATGTAGGCCCTTTTGCAAAATACCTCTTCATTTATAGAAAAGAAAAGAAGATGGGAAAAAATAAAGAAATAAAGGGAATTTATCACCTCTCAAGCTTCATGAAGTCTTTGTTTTATGTTTGATTTCAGTAAGTTATATTAGGTGGCATTTCAAGTTTTAAAAAAAGCTTTGTAACATGAAAATAACAATTTTAATTTCCTTTTTTGGAGACAACTGGTCTGTTTTGATGTGATGGGTCACAATTATGTAGCACATTCTAAGCTGTATGTGGCACAAATGGACACATTATACAGTTCTTTAATGGTGGAACTGCAGTATAAATTATAGGCCGAGTGATATATCGGCACCAGCTACACAATGATGACAAGGTGATCTTTGAAGGGGTTCACAAGACTGACGAGTCTTGACATCTGGTTTACCAGTTGAGATTGAAGTCCCTCAGTAGAGACAGATGACAAAGAGATATTTGTAGGCTGTTGACAGACTTCAAGTCTTGATTGCTTGCGTACCAGTTAAAATTGACGTCCTTCAGACTTCCACAACAGCTGAAGATATTGACATGCCGCTCAAAGGCCGGGGGAAGTGCAATACTTGGCCTACAAACAACAGCATTGAACTTCCCTAGACCTCTGAGAAGACATTCATGTCTGCTGTCGGTAGTAGTCCATAACACCACTGCAGTAGAAAACCGATGAAGCTCTTTGAGTGACGACCGCAAATCCTCCTTGGCTACATTTGGTTGTAATCCAGTCATCGAGCAGCATTCTTGATATTTTTTAGCGACAGAACGAGCACTGAATTTGAAAACATTTTGAAGTTATTTTGTGAAATATCTTGATCTTGACTCACTAACCTGGTTTGTCCATGTACATAGCAATGACATCATCATCAATATTTCCTTCCAGCATAGTCCTATCACCATCATCGTCTCTTTTTGTATCGTTCTTGGATAACTTTCTGTAAGGAACATTTTTAATATTAAAATATTATATACAGTATTTCAGGATTTCAAGACTGACAGCAAGCAATGGTTACTAAGCATGGATAGCATGGATAGCATGGCATCCATGCTTTACAACAAGGATGGGGGATCCATATTTTCTTTGCCTTACAGATACTGCTAGAAGAGGAGCGCACAATTTTTTAAAGACTAAAGTCTTTACAAAATTGTGCGCTCCTCTTCTAGCAGTACCATCCCTACCCAAAAATGGAACATCTCTGATGCATTTGAATTATTAAATTATGCACTTCACCAATGCCCACTAGAGTATGTATATACACAAACAATTAAGGCCCACTGTTGCTGTCTGTCGATGTCTGTGGATAAACAGTTGACATTACTTTTCTTGGTGTAAGTTCATCAGGATTGTTCAGAAATTATAATATGAAATTGTTTTTTCATGTGACAAATCCAAAATGAGTTGAAGTAAAATAATAAAACAAAATACTTCAACTCATTTTGGATTTGTCACATGAAAAAACAATTTCATATTATAGTTGACATTACTGCAACCCATGCTCCTATATCTGTCAATTTTGGATGATGCCCAACAATGGTATGGAAAAGCCTTTACATATCTAAATGAAATCCCCTCTAGATGTTGCATAGCTTGAAATGATCCAATAGAAAAGGGTGTGTATAGTAGTGTCTGAACTGACGGTTGTATTTCAAACAAGTGTTTCAATGCATTTCTAGGTAAAGGGGCAGGGCAGTCTCTTGAACATAACTTACAACAGGGCCCACTTGCAGATACTTCCATAGTTTTGGAGGTGGACGAGTCTCCATTATACAAATGTCATAGTTTTGAATAAAAAGATAGCCCTGTAAAGTGACTTCACTATCTTTCAATGTCCATTTCCATTCAAAAAAATGTTACCTTGATTTGGCTTGTGGTGACATGGTCTGTAAAACTGCTGGTAGATCTAGCACACTGTAGTCTACTTCGTTGACCTGAGCTCCTTGTTTTAAACCATCTAGAATCCATTGGGCTGATACCACTTTGGGCCTGGTAGAAGAAAAAGCAGTAGAAACATAAAAAATGTTAAATTGTAAGGGTGAAAACTTGTGATCCAATATCTTATAATAGGAGTCTTAATATCTGGCCAGGATCTACATTTAGGTTTCCAAAGACGTTCAACAGTTAATGCTCCCCTACTAATGTACAACCTTCTCCTCACTAACTACATGTAGTTTAGTGAGGGGACGGTTGTACAACATCTTGTTGTTCTTGTGTTTAAAATTATCATAATTGTTGTCCTTCCCCCACCCCTTTTTTCCTCTTTTCACCAAACGGTCAAGGGTGACTAACAGCCACCCCAGTATCCGGATCTACATTTGTTAAATTGACAAGATTGTTCTCATTAAAAAGTCTCAAAACAAATTTTAACACTTTTCACATGGTGATTGGTTTTACCATATCAAAAACAAGATTTTTCAGAAACATTTCCCAACTTTCAAGAACTATCTCAAGGATTACAGAACCAATAATCGGCATGTTTGTACTTATTTCAATGCATTTCTCATGGCGATTCCAAATATGGAAAAAAAAATCAATAATTTTGACATATTTGAAACATTTTGTGACATTTTAGAATGTCGTCTGCAGACGCCTGCCGCGTGGAAAGTGTTAAGCATAACAAGACCAGAATACTGTTTTCCCTGTATCCACACACACTCTTAGAACTCTGGTAGTTGATACGTGATAAGATAGAGAACAATACATCATTCTTTTTGCATGACATTTTAATAGTTTTACACAAAAAGCATGAAATATATTACTGAACGCTTGCAAATGAGCACCTTCGTGCCAGACCCACAACCTTTTAATTTGTGCCCCACCGAACACCAAAAACACCTCTTTCATTAACCCTAACGAGTGAAAATCGTGATCCCGGTGAAAAACCCTAAACCGGGGTTAGGGTTAGGGTTATTACTGGAAGTGCACCATGGAAACGGAGCGTACATACATCCCTATTGCTATTTTGTAATCTTGTTTCATATTTTGAGATAAATCTTGTAAAGTACATGAATTTTCCCTGAAATAGTAAATCTTAGTGTTCCTGCACCACCATCTCCAATCACGTGAGTTACACTTGCATTAAGCTGGTTGAAGTTGTGCAAACTCATTGGTTATCTTTGCGCTACTTCTGCTATCATTTCAATTGATATTATTTTTAAATGGTATTTCAAGGAATGAGTCTCTTAAAATAAATACCTACCCAGGGATAGGACTGGATCAAAAATGTGAGAGGTCCTATGACATTTTTTAGGACCCCGTAGGACTTCAAAAACAAATTTAAGGGGTCCCCCAAGAAATTGAGGCCTGAAGTTTGGGTATTTGAAAACTTTTTTACGGACAGTTTTAATGAATTTATATTGTGAGCAAAGGATGGATATGTAATTTACGGAATTCCTTAAGGTTTCCATTTCCATACATCGTCACATTTAAGGGGTCCCTTCAATTTTGATCGGGACCCGCAAGTCTTTCCAATTTGAAACCTGACGCGTCAAACGAGAAAGTGAGAGGTTCAGAATGCGACCCCTGTACCTACCTGAATTTTCCCTGCATTAGTAATTCATGGTGTTCCTGCACCTTGTCCCCAATGATCACATGAGATACGCTTGCGTTAAGCTGGTTAAACCTTGTGCCACCTCCAGCGTTGATGACCTTGCGCAACTTCTCAAGTCGACTTCCTGAGAAGCCGCTTAACAATATCTATATCAAGAAAAAGTAAAAACAGAATAGTTTATTTCAGATTCTTATATTTGTGGGTGTGGTTTTGGATGTCGACAGGCAATGTTTTTGGCTGATTTTCAGCTGACAAGTTGATTGGTTGTGGCTGAGTTTCAGGTGTTGTTGTGTATGGCCATCTGCGGTGACCATACACAACTCAAAATATGGTACAGCCTATACAATAGGAGACCAACGCATAGCAAAACAGCTACAAACTCTTATGAAAGACCCCTTCTGATCAACCCAACCTGACACGTCTGTTCGCTCGTAACACAGGGTGAGGTTTTTTTTCTTCGTCTAAGCAACAATTTCTTAAATGTAACATGTAATATATCTTACCTTGCAACCGTCCAAAAATAGATTGCCATCAAAATCCGACACATTCAGATCATCTAGCTCCTCCATGTTGTCCGTCGTCGCATTAGACTTATTTTGAAGCGCCCTCTCTTCAAAGGTTGTAGATATCAGCGTTGTTCCATTGATGGTTGCGTTACCCGCGATGGTTGCGTTACCCGCCATGGTCATAGCAGTCTCATTCACGGTAGACATCATGCTTAAGTTACCACTGATGGCACTGTAATCTGCTATGCCTGCAAAAAAACAGTAATTCTGTGTAAGAGAGCTTTCACTAATTTAACAGAATAAGGCTTGAAATGTCTGCATGCTGCAAAGTTTAAAGAAATAGCAACAAATATTTGTGCTTTAGGCGACGAAATAATTGAACCCTGTTGTACGGGTCCAACCTATCATTTTTTTTAAAAGAAAAATGTTGGGCAATTTGTTTGCAGAATTGTGCCATTTAAAAAAATATCTTGAAAATAAATGTTGAAAATTCACCCAAAATTTCCAAAATGTTTTGGAAAAACAAAAAACAAAAACAAAAACAAACAAAAAACTGACCATACCCGAGGTCTGTTTGCCTGTGCAAGATTTGGTTTTTTCGTCACCTTACTCTTAGTAATAATAAGTTGCATATTATATATTTTATATTACTGTACGGCAAGATAAATTCAATATCCACTACAAAATAGACAGCCTTCAATTTGATGAATTGAAGTTGATGAAAAGCTGCTCAAAGGCTGAGAAGGTGCCACACCTGAAAGATCAACACCTGATAGAATACCTATGTACTGTTGATGTTGAGATGAAGCCAGCAATGATATGAACTGTTGATGTTGCGATACCGCTCAAAGGCCGGGGGAAGTGCAATACTTGTCTAGACACAGCATTGAACTTCCCACACCCTTTGAGAAGATTATCTGTTGTTTTCAGACATGCAGGTGTAGACTGGTCCAAGAACCTTTTTACAATGTGTTCGTTCAGCTGTAGCTGGAAAGTCATCACTCTTTATGTCAAAAAGAAGGACTGGTTGATCAGCTGGTAGTACTATCAGCTGTTTGATCCAACAATGTTTGATGTTTCTCATTGTCTTACAAAGGCCGGGGAAGTGCAATACTTGACTATAAAACACAGCATTGCACTGTCCAAGACCTCTGCAAAGCAATCAATATACAAACTGATGCAAATATTGAGTGGTGATCCAGCTCTTTCTTAGGCCAAAAAAAAAAGTTGTTTGTTTGTCCATGAGGGAGGGTCCTCAAGAGGTAGGGTCGGTAGGTCGGATTTTTTTTTTTTTTTTTATACTTTTTTGCTAGTGGTTGTTCTGGCCCAGTCCTAGCCAGTACGCCGCATTCTGAACCGTGTCAGATCTTTTGGATGACCCAAACTTGACCCAAAATAACTTACATAATACTATACATGGTATGGGGTCACATGAGGAATCATGTGAGGGTCAATAAATGCCATATACGTGACTTTAAAAAAATGATAAGGTACACGGTCGGTCGGACGTGGACAGACAAACAACTTTTTTTAGGCCTTATCTCTTGTGCTGGTTCGTCTTACATAGCTGTTTTCATGATGATGGTTGAAGTGTTGTAGATGCCACACAATGGCCGGGGGAAGTGCAATACTAGTAAAGTTACAACAGCATAGCGCAACCCCAGACCGTTGCATAGCACCCTCTATGGAGGCTATACACAGCGTCCATCCATCATATCAAGAAGTGACGATGTTGGTGAGTGATGCAGGAGTAGCTAAGAAGCGATGACGTTGACGAGTGATGCAGGAATAGCAGATTCAAGAAACTCTTCTTCTTTTTACCAACACCTGTGAGAGAGGTAAGGCCTGATTTCCAAAGGCCGGGGGAAGTGCAATACTAATTGTGATGCTTCAAGCATTACACTAGCCCAGACCTCTGGAAGCCAAGTAGTTCTTGTTACAGAGATGGTATCCTAGCTGCAGTGGTACCATATTCACCCCAATCATCCAACACTGATTTCCGAGCAACGATCCAGTAAATGCACCGTCAGAACTCCAACGACGATATCAGAGTGCCTTTCAAAGGCCGGGGAAGTGCAATACTTGTAAAAGTTAACTCAGTTTTGCACTGCCCACGACCTTTAAACGACACCTGTCAATCAGCTAGTGTGCACAGCAGTCAATGTGTGGCGATTACTCCAGGATAATTATGTAGATGCCGAGTTTGATTACTAACATTGATACTGTCCAGACCGTCTCCCGCAAATCAAATCATAGTTCAGGCGACAAAATTAACAACTTTGTTCTACAGGGCCGACTGACCTATTTTGTTCTCGAAATTTCAAACAATACTTTTGTTTTGAAAATGTTGAAAGATTTTCAAAAAAGATATTCTTTCAAAAAAAATTGAAATTCCTAAAAGTAACAAAAACGCCTGACCAACCGACTCTACCTGAGAGGTCCGTTTGCCCGTAGAACAGGGTTGTTTTTATCCATTGCCTGATGCACATAACTCATCATTCACGGCTGTTTGACTGTCCGATTTATAATTCAAATTATGGGATAAAAAAAGATTACATAGTGGCCCATGTATGGTTTGACCTGATTTAGGTAGCACTAATGAATACGAGTATACGGTGAAAATGTCAAGAAAATTGTTCGAGCCCTTTTTAAATTATCGGCATTTTCTACTTGACACACATTTTACATGTAACTCTATGGGAAATGTGGCCGATGAGGGCGCTATTATAGTAAATAATAATATTCAAAGCTCTATTTCTCAGAACTGGCACTAACAAATGTTCTAAAATTTCTACAAAAGATGGCCAGTATATTCAGGTACTTGAATCAGTTAAAACCAGAACCGGGCCAGCAAGTTACGGTGTTCTCAGAATAAAACGGACAAATTATGAGGGATCAAACAGCCGTGCATTAGAATCACTTCATCATTTGAAATCCTTATTTCACTTGACAACATGATTGCATTTTCTATACTACGCTTTCATTGATCTGTAACTCAAAACGCTTCAGTAAATTTATTCTGAATTTTGAAGGAGCAGGTCACATTTTGATAAATATTTTTAAAAAAAAGTTTATCAAAATAAAAACTTATCAACAAATCAATACTTACTACTTATTCTTGGTGGCCTTGTAGCATTGCCCTGAGCTCCTTTTGGGGTGGATGACTTCACCTTGTCCTGTGTGGCGCTACTATCTGCCTTGTACAGCTCTTCATTTTGACAGGAACCTTTGTCTATGCTGTCATAGAACCACTGGGAAATAAATAGAGAAGTCATACAGGGTGAGTCTAAAAAAAGTGTCAGAACATGATGGCAACCAATGTTATTCAACATTTATTCACTTTCATCAGCAAAAAGAATCATGGACAAATAAATCATGGTACCATTTACCAGATATGACTATTTTTGGTAAAGTTATTGCATTTTGAAACCGAACACAATATTGAATATGTTACTCAATAATGCTTGATAATTGATATTAATGAACAAGTACACAATAGCTTACTAATAAAGACAAATCAAACATTCTCAGTGGTTTTTTTTCAAACATTAAGCCTCCGTGATGCGAAAACGGCACAAAATTTGCAGAAATCAGGCTTAGAATACGGAAAATGAGAAATCATGAAATTTACAAAAAATAATCTTAAAACCTGTGGAATCTGTGGTTATTATAATAAAATATTTGAAAAATAAAAATTTCAAGTAACTATTTAAACTCTATTGCGACACTCAATGTGCTGACATTGCTACAACATGTACCGCGCATGTCTGTTTATCGATCAATCAATGAGAGGTCTGGAAAATCGTCTCTTTTGCATGCCCTATCTCGGTCGTTTCTACACCATAAAATACCCGGTTTCGATTGAAAACATCGATACAGAGACTATTTATTATGACGATTCTAGGCAGAAGACCGCCCCCCCCCCCCCCCCCCCCCTAACTTCCTATTTTTTAATTTCCCATAGAACCCCGTGTTGTACGGTACGGTAACAGTACATTTTGTGTATATTGTATGCCTGATATTTGAGAACACAGAAAAACACAGAAAACAGCATTTTTAGAACACAGAATTTTGGTTTTAGAACGCAGAGGAATGTGGGCTTACATTATGACACAAATATAGCAACAACCAAAAAAAATGGCTTTTGTGATAGTGGGACTCAGCTCAGACTAGAGTGTGGACCGTTTTCAATAGGGGAATTCGATAGATCTTATAAAGAGAAAATATCTCAAATCTTGTTCGGTTTATAAAATGTTCAGTTTTACGCAAATGAGCATAAAATATGTTTATCACAACCAATTTCAACAAACTAAAATTCTTTAGAAATGAGATAACCCATCTTCCTCAATAAAAAATCTGTGAATTTGTTGCCAAGATTTTAAGAATATGGATTTAGTTCAGTTGTCTTACCTGTAGGGTGACACAAGGTATCTTCCATTTCTTGGCAAACTCATATTTCTGTCCTTTTGGACCACTGGCATTGACGATCAAATGCGTACACTCCTTAAACTTCAGCTCCCCAGTGTATCTGCCACCTTTTTATATAAAAGATATTCATATATGTTATTCAAAACACACTGTTTTCCAGTTTGTTGTGTGTTAACAAAACAAATCACCAATCTAACAGCAAAAGCTTGGTGCTTATTTTACATCAAAGAGCCCTCAAATAAATAAATCTGATGCATTGATGAAATTTACAAAATCGCCCTCACCTCATGTCCATTAACCCTAACCCTAGAAGTCTTGCAAAAGGATGGATCAAAGAACAAGGGAGGAGGTTAAATGGGGGACCAAACAAATTAGGTCAGCGGTCTAATTTTACACCGAAGGAAGAGTTTTTCAGGGTGATAAACTTGTTAAAAATCAGCACCCTATAATAGTTACATGGGGAGGGTACTCTGCAACTGTTACACAACTTACCATGTTCACTTACAAATCTTTTGACATGATTTCTTTCCTCATTGACCAGACCTGTTACACATATGTTGGATCCTTTGAACACTGGACAAGTAAACTTGTTAGAAACTAAGCCCCTTCCCCATCAAATGTCATGCCGCAATTCTTTTTCCTATGACAGTTACATCATATCTTACCGTGTTCACTTGCAAATCTTTTGATGTTGTTTCTTTCCTCACTGTCAAGACCTGTCACACAGATGTTGCATCCTTTGAACACTGGGCAAGAGTATTCTTGGATTACTGCAGGAGCGGTACCAACAAAATGTCTGTAAAAATGGCAAAATTTAAAGGTGGGTTAGGGGTCGTCCAAAATGATCGCCATTTTCACATACGGACAGAGCGTATGTAACTTTATACCCCTCTTCCCCTCGAGTTACGTACGCAATAAATGGCGAAAAATTCATGGCTTGATAAAAACAGTCCCGCCTCTCAACATCGCCATTTAAGTTACGTATGCTTAGGGAATATTTTGACCCCTACCCCCTGTAACGTACGAGTTTGTACCTATCTGTAAATTACAAAAATTATGGATGACCCTTAGTTAGACCAATGGGAAGAGCCACATGAAATAATTATGCTGGAAAGATGGTTCTTCACCTAAGCGAAAACAGCAACTTACAAAAATTGCAATATAGGCATGACTCAAATCTGAATTACAGATTTCAATTGAAAGAGCACATTTTAAACCTCAGAACAACAGGACTTAATATCACAATATGATTTCCAGGAACAATATTTTTCTTACTATAATTCACCAACTTCATTTACCAAGATAGAATTTAACATACGTTGTGAATGTGATGCAACTAGTCACAATTATCTCATCTTCGTCCAAGGTTTACGATATTAGATCACAAGTGCAATGTAAATTATTAACCGATCTATTCTTAATCTGAATCTTTATGTCTATTAATCAACAGCTTTGGAGGATTTCAAGTGAATGTTTTTCAAATAAAATTTGCATCCTAAATTTAGCTATACAAAATTTAGCCACTTAAACTTCACTGCATGTTGAGTTCTCTATACGTGGTAATTTTTGTGAGGGTTAAATTTTCGTGAATGGAAATGAAAACGCAAAATATTAACACATGCAAATATTCTTTTGCAATTGAGTTACATGTACATTATTATTAATGTAGAAACCGTGAAATTAATGTCTTGAACATTTTCAAAAAAACTATGAAATCGCCAAAACATCTGTACGCGGAAAACCCCACTTATAAAGACAGCTACCTACTTTCCTTGGCTCAATTCCCAGCATGAACAGATCCAGTCTGGTAACATGATGGGTTTCTTCAAATCAGCAGCAACCTAAGCATGGTAGTAAGGGGGAGGAAAAAAGGCCAGAAAAAGAAGTCAACAATGTTAGATAAACTCACAAGTTTGATTTGTTCTGAAAATGAGATAAAGTTATGTTACAACATATAATTAGAAAGTTAAACAAGCATTACCTTGGTCATTGTCGACAATTTGCCGATACGTATGATGCATTGTCAATTTAAAAATTCTCAACTATCATTTTCTAGCTTGTAACCATTAATAAATCTTAAAAAGTTAATGATGAGACGTGTTTTCTTGTCATAAATGCCAATTTACTTGCAGGGTTGTCACCACGCCGGGCGGTGCCAGGCGGAGCTACCAGCTCTCAAAATCTCCGCCGGGTACTCACAGTAAATTTCAGCCTTACCGCCCGGCACAAATTTCTTACCCCCACTGATTCCACTGAATAAAATTCTTAGATTACTGTGTAATTCCTTGTTTTTTTACCGCAAAACGGCGAAGTAAGCTCAAATATTTCCTCACTGGTCAAAACCAAAC
This sequence comes from Ophiura sarsii, assembly GCA_035610835.1. Taxonomy (NCBI): domain Eukaryota; kingdom Metazoa; phylum Echinodermata; class Ophiuroidea; order Amphilepidida; family Ophiuridae; genus Ophiura; species Ophiura sarsii. The sequence continues at coordinate 34,240,289 of CM069456.1, forward strand.
ATTATCATAATTTATTCATAGTCAACAACCAATATGTGACGTAGTCGACTGATCGTGTCTCTCACGCAAGAAGCATGCTAGTAATGCTGCTCGGGTATTCACTAGATTGACTGGTGCAATTCTAACATGGGTTAAAGGTTAATTGATTCGCAATTTTTACCCGGTTCTAAAATCACTCTGGTGACAACCCTGTTTACTTGGGTATTCTACTAAATTTTTTTCAGGTATTTTATCCATTGTTTTGAATGTTTTCTGACTAAAAAAAAACCAAGTTAAATCCTTCGATCATACCTTGCCAACTTTAGGGAAATACTTTTATCGATGTAAACAAAAGCGTTAACCTTTTCGACGGGGCCAAGGGATTATTGATACCAACTTTTTACTTGCTTTTTGTCAACAATTTTATTTTGGTGACATGCCGCCAAGAAAATAAGTCATCGACAACAGCCCAAATAATTTGTAGCCCAACAGTCTGCATTCAGCTCCTACTTGTTTCAACACAACTTTATTTATTGGGGGCTTGAGGCTTCAACTTATAACTGCTGGGCGATTCCACTAGTAGTTCACAATTTCACCCGCTCCCTACAAGGGGTCACTTGCCCACTATAAGGGGTCAAACACAACAGACTCTACCTCTGATTTTCAGAGAATTTCAATAATAAAGTAGACAACATTTTGGAAAAACGCATTATACCTTTAAACATTGCAGAATAGCCTGAATCTGGGTCATCATTTTAGTTTTTCCCCCTCAAGAATCTTACCACATGAAATTGCTGGGAGTTGTTCTGGGGGGAAAATGGAATGGAATTGACTGTATAACCCCAAAACATGGCTACTAAAATGTTGGCTAACCAACAATCACTTTACAACTAAATTTCATCTCAGTTTGTGCAAATAAACGACTATGTAAAAATATCTTATCAAATACTTTACTTACAAAGTATTTCTTTGATCCAACTTCACCGGCTATAAGATGTGTAACAGTCTCAGTGAAGTTTCGGGACACTTTTCCTCCCATCCATTGCACAAGTGTGTGCAGTTTCTCCTGTGAATCAAAATTAAAGAAAATCATATTTGGTCGGTCAGTTAAGAAAAATAAAAAACCTACTTTAATAATGATGAATTTTGTTTGCATAATATTTCCAAATTCAGGGATAATTTGATCATTCTTTGCAGTGTTTAATAAACCAGCATCACCTCAAAAAAATGTCATGTGTCCCATTTTCGACAATTTGCAAAAAAATAAAACACATCAGCCAAGGCCCAATTTGGAGACTGAAAACCCCTTAAATGTGATCAGAGCTTCATCAGCACGGAATAAAATAATGTTAATCTCTCCATGGAGGGATAACATGGATTCTGAGATGATCCTACCTAGAAAATTCAGACATTTTTTGAAGGGACATATTAATATTAGCAAATGGGAAGAATATTTAGCTTTTTTGTACAGTGGGAAACTGGACTTGCTTCCTGGGGGGAAATAAACATTTGTTTACGGCCCTGGGTATCTCAGACCTCCCTCTCTGTGGGCTCTCAATCTACATCTTTATAACCCCAAACTGAACTTATCATTAGAACGCTAATAAATACTAAAACAGCCTTAAAATGGAAACATTCATGACAAAATTGATCAAATAGAGCTGAAAATAATAAAATCTCTTTACTTAACCAATGATAAATGCTGGAATTTTATTGAAACATCAGGCCTTAACGTTTGAGGCGTGCGAGTGCGATCGCACGCCATCGCACGCCTGAAATGGTTTCGAGAAGAGCGATTTATCGCACGCCTAAAAAAAAAATTTAAAAAAATCTTTTTTTTTCTTTCTTTTTTTTTCTTCTTCTTTTTTCATAAGTCAAAAACAGGACCTTAGACGACTCGTATTTGACCCTTAATAACCTCACATTATATACTTGACCCATACCATTATGGATAATAACTCCTAACCTAAGATCTTATACTAAATTATTTAATTCATTCTTATCAAAAGTATGATTTTTTTCAACACTGAAAATGAAAGTGTACATTAACATACAGGTTTAGTTGTCTTAACAGTTAGCCCCAGGAATGGCAAATCTACCTTATTTTGTTGTCGATTAATGTAGATTTGCCATTCCTGGTTCACACTGGAATACAATTTATTTCATAATCAACAATATCTTAACATGTACAACTAAACCTGTATGTAATTATAATGTACACTTTTATTTTCCTGCATCTCCACCTATTTTAATTAAGATATTGTTGATTTTGAATTACCCGGGAATCGCTCCCAACCTTACGCCATGTGCAGTTTGTTTTGATTCCACGATCCCGATTTGGTCATAAAACAGCACACCTAATTTTTTTGAGGAGTGCAATTTATGGCACACCTACAGCACACCTCAATGTTTTGAGGAGTGCGATTTAAAGCACACCTTCAATTTTCAAACGTGAAGGCCTGAACATCTACTCTTTATTAAGTTGTGACTTGTCTTTTTAATTTCTAAGTAAAATGCCATACCCGCTCATGTTTTTCAATACTGGAGCAACTGATCTCAACCCCACGCATACATATATTGTAGATGGGATGACTGGCTTTTGGTATAGCAACATCGTCCTGCAGACATGACAGCACACACTGTGGGCCTATGATCCTGTAATGACAAAGGGGGAAAATTGTTAACCCTTAAAAACACAGAACCAGTGTTCAAAAGTCGTAATCTGGGCTTCCTGAAGCCCAGAAATGCTGGCAGATGACCTTAATTGTAATGCAGGCAGGTGATCCATCTAATGACCATACGCTTTTTAAATATTTGTACTTTGGCGGACAACCCAACAATTTTGTGGATAACCTGATTTCATAACATGGTTATCCGCTGGAAAACCTGAGATTTTTTCTTAATTTGAACACTGCATTTAAATTACAATACAAAACTCCATTGAAAACCTGTGCCAGTAGCATGAGTTCTCTCAGTCTACTGTAAAGTACAAACATTTTAAGGTATTAAAATTTCACATATCACAGACATCAGCCTTTTTGCGGCATGAACATTTAGCGAATGCCCACTTCAATTGGTGCACAATTTGGCACTCTTACCTTCCTAATTTTATCTGTTGTGAAATTACAGATACAACCCTAAACTGCAATGTCATCAAGATTTTAAATGTACAATGTACTTGAGTAAGATATTGTTTGAGTATTAAAGTATCATAAAAACATGTTCCAAAAACATGTCAAAACAAAACATTGCTTTGGCAATCACGCCATAGTATGGCGTTTTTGGGAGTTCCTGGTTTAAGAGAACTGCTGAACCAGCAGTATGGAATGGAATCTCAGATGGGGCTAAGCCTGATATGCGTGGCGGATTACGGGACTGATATTTTATAAAGCAAAATGTTTGCGTACATGAAAAATTTGTGACTCAACTGCACTCCTCGAAATGTTGATGCACACGAACATTTCATGCTTTATCCAAGGGCGATCACGGTGTGCGATATTTGCGGAATGAACAGTTGTATAGTATATTATCATTTTCAACTAAGAGTCTTTACAGCTTTTGATTTTACAACATTTTTGTCCTAATCCTAATCAATTTACCTGCATCCATTGTTCAGCAGGTGTTTGAATGGTTTCCCTTCAAATGGATCACACACATAGAGGCAAGAATCCTTTTTGGTGACTTCATACACCTTGGACTCGGAAACTTTCTCCGTTGCTAGACCTGCATTTTGTACAGCCTAAGAGAAAAGAGAGAATTTGATATGCTTAAGGCGACTGGAAAAAATAAATTGGCACATAATATTTGAAATTAGCACATAATTTTTGAAGGAAAAAAACCCAGCCTTACCCTACCTGAGAGTAAGCATGGGCAATATCGTGATATCGCGATATTGTTCTTTTATCATGATCACGATTTGTCAACATGCATTCAATGATGTGGGGATTTTTTTTTGAATGCCCGAATATTCACAATTCACAATTAACACACAATATCATCTTGAAGTGGTGTTACACCAAATCAGTGAAAATACATAACATCCAACAATATCTGCATACTTTGACCTACATGCATCTTTTTCAAAGGGTTATCATGAGGTTAATTGCTTTTCAACATGTCCAATAAGGGTTTTGGATGTCTATATACTTTGGAGATCAAAATGTAAACTTGTTTACTTTACTGCTGTATTGAAAACTTTTGACATTGAGCCTCTTGGGTATTTGGAGGTCTTGTGAGAGAAATTTGGTAATTATCGCCATATGGCGATATTGCGATATTTGTATTACTACGATGTGCAATATGCAATGCACTGGTGATGCCTAATACGTTTGCCCATAGAATAGGGTGGGGTTTTTTTATATCATAATGACTAAATGCACACAGGATCAAGTTCATAATCTTAAATTTCATCAGTTGTTGCAAAGAATGGAAATGGACTTGCATACCTTTGGATGAGCTAAAACATAAATCAATGTATAAAGAGGTATATTTTTGACAAGTTATCAGGTTTTATTCCCTTCCGCCTCAGGGACTGATTTTCTTCTACATTTCAAAATATCAATGTTTCCCTTTTCATAGGACAAGATAACCATTGGTACCCAACGCTCCCTTCTTTTTCTCTCCCCACCCTCATTTCCTCCCTCTCATTCCCTCCATCTCTCTAATATATTCTCAAATTGAAGGGTCTGACGTTCGTCAAAGAGTGCGGGAGTCCATTTAGATTCTTGCCAAGGATTTGGCGAGAATCTATCGATGTGTTAGACAAATTATCCATGAGAATCAATTTGGATTCTCGTAACTTCACCGGCAGGAACCTCTGCGAGAATGGATTCTTGGATTCTCCTTGAATTTCTGACCCTGAATTGTAGTTAAATATAATGTGTAAGTTTGAAATAAGCTAAACAAAAGGCAACCTACTTTTACAGTTGTTTGCCATAAACACTTGCTCGATGTTACAGTAAAGAATTCAATATGTCTCGGGTGTTGCCCCCTCCCCCACACCCACCCCACTAAGTTGAAATTATTTTTACCTGAAAATGTCAACAACTGAGCTCAACATTTCCAAGACCTCCCCTCTCCCCATTGAAATTACTTTTTTGCTTTCATTTTTTGAACTTCATCGTCAAAGAATGTATCACCACATGTTTTTTGCCTTGGTACTAGCGTTCGAAATAGCGGTAATCTGTGCATCCGAAATGACCAAATTTCCTCTCGGATAACCCTTTTTTTTCTTGCTGATTATCCAAACGATAACCAAGATTTTGACACCCAAACAACTAAAAAACAAGGGAATCAACAAATTGTGGTGGATAACCATAATCTTCTGCTGCGTTATCCGCTGTATAACCCAGTTTATTATTCTTATTTCAAACGCTGCTTGGCACCCTTCCATGTCTATACCTGAGGCCTTTAAATTCTAATGTTATTGTAAGTCTGATAATCAGTATACTAGTATTGGAAACTAAACATACCTTAACCGCCTGATGGATAGAATCTTGGTTGGATTTGTCGACCAAAACAAACCGAACCATAAAACCACTCATCCTGAAAATGTCGGCTGGCTAGCAACTGGGCGCCCTACATCAAAGTATAAGCGTTGTCCACCAGATGCAGGCTAGCAAGAGACCAGGGGGTGTTCCTGCAAAAAAAATTGAGCAATAAATGAGAGATATTCACCGAGCTGGCGCTGTGAGATAATCGTAAATTAAACTTGTGAGGAATAGAGACTTTTGTAAACATGCCAAGTGATACTAGAATCATTGCTGTCAGTTGTGTTTTATGGGTTTGATTTGAGTACCCCCACTGGCCACACACACAGCAAATTTGAAGTCAATTGAACATGTGGAAAGGACATGCATATTTCTCTGTGCAAAATTATAGATAGTGCACTACTTGTTTTCCTCCAAAAGCAAAGAGTTTATTAACATTCCTCACTTCTCACTTCGTCATAAAATGGAAATTAATATAAATTGGTGTTTTGAGCTGCCTGTAGAGGGAAAAGGGGGATAAGGTACACTTGTTTTGAGGCCATTACTGGGTTATTTGGGTTATAGTTACCCTAAGTGCCAATTTCCAAAAGTCCTCTAATAGGCATTTAAAAACACAAATATTAAATGACGCGAATCGCACCACTTGAAGGACATTGAAGGGCCATACAATGTTACGTAATTCTGAAACGACTTGGATTTGGAATTTTATATTTTGCATTCATTATACCTATAGATGAGGTGACCGTTGTTTACATCCAATGTTTATCAACAAACGCAACGGTCGAAGGGACTGGACTGTCGATACACGCTTGAGGGAACACCATATGACCACAACACTGGCAACTAGCCACGTTTTGCCCGGTGTGACGTCACCTGTCACCCCATCTATAGAAATGAATTTCAGCCAAATCTGAGAGGTGACCCGTACCATTTTTCAGAATTTTGGTTGATTTGACACGAAATGACCCACACGTTACCATCCCATGAAACCGGCGCTGTGCACCGACAGTTCTTAGATAATGGTAATCGGTGGTACGGCCGCGAATGGCCATATCAAGTTCAGCACCAACAAGCCGTTAAATGCTTACTGGCACTTAATGGCACAGATTACATCATGGAACTATCACTTTCTAGGCATGAAAAACTACAATAAATCTATTAAACCACCTGTACCAAGCTTTGCTTTTGAAGTTTTACCTCCTAAAACTGCTCGAAAGTCCCGCAAATTTGATACTTTTAAGCTGTATTGAATTTTGAAATGAATACGTAATATTTTTCAACTCCATGAACAGGTTTTGATCAGGTCAAATGTATTTAATCAAAGTTAACACCTTTTTCATCTATTTTTGACCTTTTATTAATTAGTCTGAGGCACTCTGAGCCAGTGTCCGATTTAGAGGGGTTTTACATCAAATGCTTGTCACTTTGGCTCTGTGCAGTGCATGTAAATATTTTCCTGTGTGCATGTAAACTTGTGATATTCAGCCATTTTTAAGGGGGGAAAAAAAATCAATTTTGCAAGGAAATATTGCCGTTGTGCAGGTAACTTTTATTTTCTAAATCGGACACTGGACTCTGATTAGCATGCTCAATAAAGCATAAAAAGCCATTTCATTTGACCCTGTGATATACAGAATCCGTTCAAAATAATCCCAAGATGGCGACCTACTAGTACATTGCAAAACAATGCACGATTTTAATCCGCAAGAAAAACTTTTTTTGTTATAAATAGGGCCATTATTCTTCAATAAATAGTACAGAATCGTTAATTTCAGGATATTTCACACCATGGTAATTATTTATTTTGCTTGAAGTGAAGAATTAGTAAGTTTAAAATGAAATTTAACAATTTTAACAGGAGATATGAATGTGTTAAGTATACATGTATACAATGGTGTACAGTGTCATTACTCATAGCTATAAGGGACAGACTTTTGAAATCAGCAGGAGAGCAGTAAAAAACTCTCCCGTGAGCCTTTAAAGGGAGCAGTAGGAGAGCAAACAAAAAGCTCTTCCCAGGTAATCAAGAAGAGCATTTTTTTTCGGATCCATAAAATTACACTCACCGGAAAACAAGTAAATTTGGGAAACATTCTCTGGGAAAATTTTACATTTTGAGGGTAGGCCTATCCGACAGACATCGCACCTGAATCGCACCAAACTTCACTAAATGTATGTGATCCCATCATCATTATTGACTTTTTTTGCAAAACCAATGTCTTAAAAATTCCATTCCCTAAAGACTAACTTAAGAAGACTAAGAGTGGCGAATTTCACTGTAATATTCCCGCCACCATCAATAATGATCATCGGTGATCGCTTCGCTTGTCAGTTTCCAACATCAATAGAACAACCGCATGGTGTTTTGGTTCTTAGTCAATGTCAAATGGACCGGTCAAACGATGCGCATGACATAGGCCTATACCGATAAAAAGAATTACAGTGCATTCATTCTGGGTAAAATTCTGCATAAATTGTACAGTGTAAGTGTTTTCATGTCAGTCGCTCGCGTATTTTTTGATGAGAGTTGCCTTGACTTGAGACTGAGTGGCTCAGTAGCCCAAATAGCTTACACGACGATCCAAAAATCATGCTTTTCTCGTTAGCCTATGCCGATGCGATCATTTTTACAATGCAGGGTGAGGGCTTAACATTTGTTGCCAGAATTTGGGGCGACTTTGCCTGTTTCATTTTTATAGAAAAGCTGTCAAAGAGAGCACTCTGGCATGTCTGGCATGATCTGTCAATCGTAATGGAAGGGATCAGATTAATTAATAAGCTTTGAGCCTTTTTCGGACAATCACACAACAAGGCGCGCAATAATTTGAATAAATCGCGCGGTCACTGACAGTTTCAGGCGCAAACTGAAACCAGACCGGCCCAGACGTGACCACGATAAGCAGTACTCAGCCTTCCAATGGCAATGTGCATCAACACCATTTAAATTATGGACTCATTCTTTCCAGAAAGCCTGTGGTGGAACGCCCTACCAAACCGTCAATACAAAATGAAAATCAAGTGTGCAGTGTGACATTCACTTTGACATTCATTCAAAGAAATCGTCTAAAATCCTGATATTTATCCCCCTCCCCGCCCCAACAACTAGCCGTCCATTCTCGCAAATTTCCAGTCATAATCCCTAGCGGAAGATTTTGGAAGTTAACTCTACAACCTGTACAAGGTACAAGGTCTGGTGCTGAATTCAGCACCACTTTTGTAAACTTGTAAGGGCGCAGCAAAAGCACCACAAGAGAACAGGTCCAGGAACACACCCTTCTCAATTCTTTTCAACAGATAATACAACTATTAATTACTCTACAAGAAGTACTTAAATCATACGTAAGTGACCACTGTGTCATTGTTGATACATGGTTAATCAAGTAAATGGTAAAAAACGTCATAAAACTTATACAAAACTTTACTTTGTTTGGACAAAATTACACTTACTTTCCCGCCGTAATTCCGCACCATTTTGAATGACAGAAAAATGTGGTTAGTCGAAGTAATTTCCTTTTTTAAGGTTAGCACAGGTCCACAGAACGTACAGACCGGTGCTGGACGTGAATGTGGGACACAGCACCGACAAGGCTGTAATCTCGAGTGTAATCTTCAGTATAACATGTTTAATAGCACCTTCTCAGTATTATTATCACAGAAGCGGTACTTGATAGGAATAGGATAATACTCTATAAACTTCTGTATGGCAAAATAAAATTAACATGGTTAGCGCCGCGCCCCCCCCCCCCAGCTTCTGTATTTTTTTTCTTCAATTTTTTTTATATTTCATTCACATCTGTTTTGTTGTCAGATGTTTCAGAGGTTGAGATCAAGTTGTAACGGCTTTGCTTCGTTCTTATAAGCATGTTAATCAACTTTTGTAATGACCAACCCTTCAGAACGATGAAATAACAACAATTTAAGGGCAGTGTCAACCCGGCACTTGTTTCAAAAATTGAATTTCATATTTCTCTATTATTTAATACTTTTATATGTATTCTATCATTACCATCATAAGTAACTAATCGGAAGCGATTATTTCCCGTTCTTTTGGGTGATTTTAAATTGTTGTTTTGGTAAGTTTGAGTCAGGAAAAGGCGCATAGTTATTTGGCGGGAATTTAAGCGGAGTTCCGCGCTTTTCAAATGCTGCGACAGCTGTTCGATCATTGCGTCGCGCGCTGAAACTTCCCGCGCGTAACACTAGACGCGCCGCTTAATATCCGCGACGTAGACGCGAAAAACAAAAGAGCGCAAAACAATGTCTAAAATGTAAACAAAGGCCAATCTTATGATCATTTAAATTTCAGTTTTCTTCCAATTTCTTCACATTGTGACAATATAAATTGAATCTGATAGTTTATTATGATTGTTCATAATAGTATACTCGCTTTTTAGGTCACACGCCCGTGTGTTCCGTGAAAATTTAGCTTCAAATGGTGGAAAATGTCAATATTTTTACTAAATCGATGTTTTCTAGAAGTTCAAATTGAAAGGAATTTTACGAATTTTCAGACAACATAACTAAAAATATATCAAACTATCAGGTAAGCTTTTACTACCATTGTGTAGAGGACTTTCAGCGCTAGGAGGCAATTTTTTATTTTTTCGATTATGGATTTTGAACTCGAGATATGCATCCATTTCTAGCGAAATGTACGCAAAAAAACACGACTTTTACACTTTTCCGATGTTTTTAGCAATATTTCCAAAACCAAGCTTTATTTTGGAAAAATAAAAAATTGCCTCCTAGAGAAAATTGTTTTGTTTACAAAAACGTATATTAGAACAAATTACCATTTTTTATTTTATAGTTATGCTGTCTGAAAAATTTGGGGTAAAAAAATGGCTTTTTGGTTCATTTCTCAAAATTTAGTTTATTTGGTATCACATTGATATCACCATCGGCTTCCTTATCAAATTTCCTTTCTAAAAATGTATACTTTTATGTACTTTTATTTAATATTCTCAAACTTAGAAGCAAAAGTTGATCATCAAAATAATAGGGTTGACACTTCCCTTAAAGAGGCCTTCTCATGTAATCGCTACTCGGGGCGATTTTGCATACGGTTTTAAAAAAGGGGAGTACTTCCTCTTATTTTGAAAACGTGAGGACGCTTAAACATGTTTTTTCTTTGCTTAGAGGCATATTATGTGATCTTTTCCAGGGGGCGCCCTCTATTCATTTTTTTTATTTTTAGAAAGTAGATTTTCTTGCAGATTTACATTTCTGATCATAAATCATATACTACTATGCCTATATTCCGAATTACCGAGCGATACGATTCCTAATAGGCTACTTCAAAATGATGGTTTTAGAACGGAATTTAGAGTGAATATAAACTCTCCTGCTAGCTTATTTTCACTCTATTTTCACTCTGAAAACCATGATTTTGAAGTATTAGGAATCGTATCGCTCTATACAGGGTGGGTCAAAAAAAAAAGTGGGTCAAAAAAAAAAGGTGTACTCTGATTGAAAAATAAATAAAACATATTGAAACCGAACAAATTTGCGATTTCACGCTCAATAATGTGCACTAAGATTAACATATGGTACCGTTTACTAGATATGAATATTAAACCAATTACATAAATAATATCCTTTAAATATATTTTAACTGTATCGAGGACAATATTTACTTAATCGAACATATTTTATGAAAAATAGGTGCAATATTATTGTTATCAAAATACTTTATTGTATATTTTATACAATATCAGATAGTCACTCATTTGTCATTTGGCAATTTGTATTCCACGTCCTCGTCTTGTTTATCATGTTTATGAAATCTATGGATCATTTTTAAATACTTGCATACTTTAACTCACAAGTGGTGATGATATTCTATCATTATTTCATGTTAAATAATGAGGAGAAATTCTGAACAAGGATATTATTTATGTAATTGGTTTAATATTCATATCTAGTAAACGGTACCATATGTTAATCTTAGTGCACATTATTGAGCGTGAAATCGCAAATTTGTTCGGTTTCAAAATTCAGTTCTTTTACAGAAATATTCATATCTACTAAACGGTACCATTATTGCCTTGATTCTTTTTGCCGATGATAGCAGATAAATGGCGTAATTGATTGAATCATTGGTTGCCTTAATTTAGCGTCAGAAATATGTTTTATTTATTTTTCAATCAGAGTACACCTTTTTTTTTTGACCCACTTTTTTTTTTGACCCACCCTGTATAGAGCGATACGATTCCTAAAAACCATGATTTTGAGGTAATTAGGAATCGTATCGCTCTGTAACTTGGAATGTATGTATGATTTATGATCGGAAATGTAAATCTGCAAGAAAATCTACTTTCTAAAAATAATCATGAATAGAGGGCGCTCTCTGGAAAAGATCACATAATATGCCTTTAAGCTATCAAATGATTGAAAAACCATTGTGCGGCCCAGGACCGTACAATTTATTTTACAGTGATGATGAGTGTGAACTTTAGAGAGAAGTACCGTGTTTTCAGATTAGCTGCCATGTGAACTTTAGTATATAAATGTATAGAGGGACACAAAAGAATTTCGGGTCATTCAATACAACATGGTGAATTATCTCCAAATTATTATTAGGCCTACCCGAAATAGTTTCTAAAAACAAGCAGCAAGGGAAATTATGATAAAAGAGCGGCCAAAGTTGCCCATACTGATGGGTCGTTCGGCCAACGAGATTATGATATAAAGAATATACTTTTAGTCCAGTAACCAAATATGTCGTTCTTAACATGACCATAATGACGAACAAATGTCCTAAGTACATGATGGGTCATTCTTTAAAAGCGGCCAATGAAATTATGAGGGAAAGACTATTAGTATTAAGAATGCGGCGAACTTTTAGTCCAGTAACCAAAGATAATGATAAGTTAAGTCCCTTTTTTGAGCTTATCTTACCGAAATAGGCCTACATGATCAGGATGAAGACCCAAGTTGTGAAACACATTATGGGTCTGGATATGGAAAACGTTTTTCTAGTAAAAATATTGAATTTTGCGCCGTCGTAGGAGACCCCAGCCAGAAGGGTGAGCGCGTCCGCAACTAAACACTCTCTATCTGACCAAAGACGGTCACTTTACTGTCTTCAGTGGCGTAGCCAGGTTTTTCTCAGTGGGGGGGGCAAAGGGGGGGCCGGGAGTTTTGGTGGGGGGGCAACAACCAAATTGAGGATTGAATTTCCTTGTGTTGTGAATAGGTTAGTCCCAAATTATTTCAACTGACATTTCCCACAGGGGGGGCAACAGGGGGGGCAGAGAACCCCACAGGGGGGGCAGCTGCCCCCCCTTGCCCCCCCCTTGGCTACGCCACTGACTGTCTTTGATCTGACCATATAGGATCCATCCTTTCAGTAGAGACACGAAAAACGCCACACACAACAGGGTTAAAGCTAATCAAGGACAAACTGCGCACAAAAAAAGAAATCGGAATTATTTATCAATCGCCATATGATTTATGTTTCGAAATATCATACACACATTCGAGATGTACCGAAATGCAATCCCAAAATGCAATGACTATTTTACGTTACAACGTTAACGGGCCAAAGGTTTCATGACAAAGCCCATTAAAATTGTTGATTAGGCCGCCCCTTAAAGGTATATTATGTGATCTTTCCAGGGAACGCCCTCAACATCGAAAAAAAAATTGAAAGAAGATTTTTTTGCAGATTTACATTTCTGATCATAAATCGTACATACATTCCAAGTTACAGGGCGATACGATTCTTAATTACTTCAAAATCATGATTTTAGAGTGAAAATAAACTGTCGGCGGATAACTCCGACAGTTTATATTTTTACTCTAAATTCACTCTAAAACCATGATTTTGAGGTAATTAGGAATCGTATCGCTCTGTAACTTGGAATGTATGTATGATTTATGATCAGAAATGTAAATCTGCAAGAAAATCTACTTTCTAAAAAAAAAAATGAATAGAGGGCGCTATCTGGAAAAGATCACATAATATGCCTTTAATATTACATTTACCTTAAGGTAGCACACCTCTAAATAGTTCCAGGCGAAAACTTGCAACTCTTATTGCGCAATACTTCTTATCAATACGCGTGATTAAAATAGTGATTTCTCGGGAACTACAGTGATTCAGCAGACGAGGTTGGTATCAAATTAAAGCTAACAATATGAATTTTAATGATAGATCATTCACAAATAATATTAACTATTTTTTGTTAATAAATAGTAGTCCTACTTTCACGGTGCACGGCCGTAAGTCTTGCGAAAAATCAACTTGAAAAATGACCGTAGAGGGCTTAGATGCTCGATTGCTTAAAATCTAACGGTTTTCCACGTATATTTTACAATTTTAATCATAAGCTTGCTAAAATAGCTAGAGTTTACTACCAAATTGAATGACTTTCTATGTGTAAATTTAAAAATAACCTTGCCAGAACATGGTTTAAATCTTCGGAAAATCTAATAGTACGTTGGCCTGCGTGTATAATGCGTCATAGTTTGGGGGCATAAATAGACATTTATACATAGAAATTCTTTCAATTTGGTATTAAACTCTAGCTATTTTAGCAAGCTTTTGATTAAAATTGTAAAATATACGTGGATAACCGTTAGATTTTAAGCAATCGAGCATCTAAGCGCATCGGCCGTAATTCAAAAACTTGTCTTTTGCTAATGTCGGGTTTCTAGCATAGTCGTAGGCCTAACATTTTCCTAACTTTAAATCGTTAAAATCAATCTATCGTTATAAACATATTATAAGCATTGTCTTGGGCTTAAATTTGATACCAAAATCAATTCCTAAATCACAATGTTCATTGAGATATTATCTTTTGAAGCGTCGCGCATCGATCAAAATAAGGTGCAAAATGGTCGTCTAATTTCGACTTCCTATTATTTAGAGGTGTGCTACCTTAAACATTTTATAACCCTTTTAACCATTTCCACGCGGCAGGCGACAATCCAAAATAGCATAACATGTTTTAAAAATGTCAACATTATTGAATGTCATTTTCCATATTTGGAATAACCATGTGAAATGCATTCAAATAAGTACAAACGTGCCTATTATTTGTTCAATTCGTCGCTGTTCTGACATACCGGCACATCACTTTACTTAATTCTGTTGTGATGTGCCGGTATGTCAGAACAGCGACGAATTATCCTTGGGATACACATGAAAGTATAAGGAAAGGTTTCTGAAAAATCTGTTTCGCGTGGAAAGTGTTCAAACACTGTAGACAACCATTCCCGATTATCAATCGCAAAAAATCCCAAGTTCAAAATAATGTCATTCATGTTGTTAACAAAACAGGTATAGACGAGAAAGAAATACATTCAGATCTCGAGTCCTACCAAACCCAAATAGGCCTACCATAAATATTTATTTAGAATTTCCAAAGGCGGAAAGACTTGATCCACTGCACTCCTTGCTGATTGGATGTGTAGGCCTTAGCAACTAACTGTATACATTGCCGCTGTCTTATTTTGTTTTAATTGGTGATATCGTACATGTCTAATGCCCCCTGATCTCAGGCCTCCCCTCGCGCCCCCCCCCCCCCCCCCAACCCCATTACAATTTAAAAAAGGGAGAAGAGAAGGAGTGGGAGTGGAATGGGGGTGGGGGCAGGGTATATTTGCCCCGAGTAAAGGGGTCTACCGTCTACATGTCACATGGTCATGGGTTGACAAAATAAAACGGCTGTCGGCTTGTCTTCGCGAGATGTCGTGTGTCGCAATTTGGCTATTTTTCAACTGTCATGACTGTGTCGCATGCCGACTTACAAATTAGCTAAAAGTCGCGTGTCGCAAAATAAGTTTAGAAAGGCCTATAGTATTATTTTCTGCTGGGGTCATATATTCGCGGTAGGCCTACCGTTTGTACAGCGATAATACTATTATGAAATTACTGTGATGTATGAGAAGCCGAATAAATAATAATGATATTATCTACATTTATCATACTCTCCCGCCGCGTACGCGCTACACTTTTGCCAATATTCAAATATATTATAAAAAACAATATTTTTTCTTTCTTTGTATTTGTAATACTAGGCCTATATGATATCATTATACCAAACGAAAGTACATGAAAGTGTCAAAATGATCTGATAGTGTTAGTGATTAACATGACATTTAAAGTAAAAGGCCTCAGACTCAGAATTTGAAGGGAAAATAGCTAAAAAGAACTTCAGCTAAAAATGTTGGACCTCCCTCAAAACGTGATAACGATTTATTTTCAAAACAATCTTCCATTTGCCGTTATCCCGCGACCCGGGGGTAAATGGGGAACCTATTTTTATGGGGTAGAACAAATAGTTATTGCGATATGCTAATTCGAATCTCAGATGGTGTAAAATGTAAAAATCTGGACATGCAACGGTAAGGTGGCGAGTTCAAAACACACGGCCAAAAAGAACTTCAGCTAAAAATGTTGGGCCTCCTCCCCTTAAAACGTGATAACGATTTATTTTCAAAACAATCTTCCATTTGCCGTTATCCCGCGACCCGGGGGTAAATGGGGAACCTATTTTTCAAACAACCCATTTATGGAACCTGTTTTTCAGCATAACAAGTTCAACCATCTATAGGCCTACTTAAATCAGGAAAATATCAGTATGCACGAATTATTTCTTACATATAACAAAAAAAACAATCTAGCATTCATAAAAAAACAAATATTCAAATATTATTGTGCACCCCCCTCAAAATATAATCCTGGATCAGCGCTTGCTAGTTATATGCTATAATATATCTTTAAAATAACCTTAGCTAGCGATGATAGCTACCTTACTGAAGATTATTATTATGCATGTATATATATTAACAATTTAACATGATTAAGCCAAAGACAGTTATCGTCATTAAATAAAATTCAACATAAATGGACTTCAAGGGAGCGCGGCACTTATTTGGTCTGTGAGATTAATACAACTTGAGTTAATACGATAATCATGAAACCTATTTGAACGGTATGAATAAGCAAAATTTATTTTGTTTAAAACATATGAAAAATATGCTAAAGCATCAATATTTAAATAATCAAAGCGCAACTATGAGGAGAGTGATTTGAACTACGAAGCGTAAATCGATGAGTCTGAGTGACGGTTTCTCTGGCGGCTTTGGACCGTCAACATTTTAATTTTATACTGCTGCGGTATAATTGAAATTAAACTTTCAAAATGATCATTGTCTGTTGTGAAGATTCAATAAAATACGGAACCAATTATTTCAAGCAAGTTACCTTTTGAATAAAACAGCATCGGACTGCTCACCGCCCGTGTAGCGCGGTATCTGGTTCAAATATGGCGTTTTCGGTGTGACGTTCACGAAAAGTACGCAGTGGTACGCGCGAAGTAGCCCGGCGCGAAAACACACGCGACGATTGCGTTTTACGCGGCGAAAGTCACGGCTCATGTACACGCACGATGCTGTATTCGTTCTTTTCCGTGCAGTTCCGAAAAATACCGACATACCTCCAATTTTCCCCCCATGGTGGGAATCCAAAATGGCGACCGTTACACGTAAAGGGTGCATACCACTATTACGCGCTAACGTGTGTTTCTATGGGAAAGATGCCTCGGGAAAACGGCAATATCTTGAGTTACCTTGCGACTCATTTAATGAAATCTTGGAATATTTATTAACACACATAGATCTTACCTGGGTCAAAAACTCAGATGGGGGTGACCGTTTACATTTTTCTATATTTCCCCCTTTATACAGAGTAGTATTTTTTAACACGAAATTAGACCTTGTAGCCCGTTGTGACCAATGTGTATCCCTCCGCCAATATTTTCAAATAAAACAGTAGATGTATACTCTTTTCATTCGAATTATCTCAGGTACACTTCAGTGAACAAATAAAGACCAAATTCAATCATTTTGAATGACATATCATGTCAATATTAACCATTCTTTCCGTTATTTAGGAACTACATTCGTGATCGCGATCGACGGAAGCTGGGCGTTGGACTGTAATAGTGGTGTGCACCCTTAAAGAGACCCATTTTCATCCAATTTCAGAAATCATTATTACATATATATTAAAGAGCAGAAAATTTCAAATTAAATGGTAAATTTGTATTCGATTTGGATACTCCGTTTGGTAAATACAACATGAACAAAAAGCTACATACCCACTTGAAATTCATAAAAACCCTTAATTCTTGTCATATTTTGGGATTCCCAGATATCAATTTTCACTTTTACAACGAAGGCCCGCGTTTCTTGATCTTATTGAATGTTAAAAGGATGCATGCTTCATCTTTTTGATACACCACTCTTACTATAACATAGCAAAGCATGTTCATTCATTTAGTCATGATATACTTGCAATAATTGTCACCAATATACCGGGGGAAAGGAAGTACACGTTCATGTAAATGCACGAAGCCACACATTATTGGTTAATATTCATGATTTTTAATTCAATCGTCGTATAGTCCTACATGTATATAAATTTTAGATATCATAAGTATATTTTCAAAACTATTTGTATCATAAGATTGCCTACATTTGCCTAACCACTCCACAAAGTTGTATTGATCAAAACTCTCACGAAATATGTCAGTAGGCCTAAGACCTACAGGTCAAAACGTTGTCGATATTTTGATTTCTGGTGCGTTTTGCCCCAGTATCCCCTATCCCCCCCCCCCCCCCCCCCCCACGCCCGTGGAACTGATTTTCTGAGTCATTATGCTTATAGGATTGTTTTGACGTCAATGGATGTTATATGTTTTGTTTGTAAACTAAATAAAAATACAGAGTTTTCACACACAATCTCGCTCACTGGTATCTTTAAATATGATGGTCTGACAATAACAAATTGCAATTGTCCGAAATTGCAACGGTCAGGCGCGCACACGACTGACTTTGCCCGTTTGGCCCGTATTGTGACAATTTCGCACTTTAATGAATGAAAAAGTCAAATTTAATAATGTCAAGTGTTGCGATTATTACTTCAAATGTATTTTCAAAATATAAAACTAACATAAAATGCTACACAAACCAAGTTTTGCAACCACAAAGCCCGTATCGCCTGGTTTTAAAGACTATATCTGTGCGCCCTTTAAAAGGGTGCATACCA
Source organism: Ophiura sarsii (assembly GCA_035610835.1). Taxonomy (NCBI): domain Eukaryota; kingdom Metazoa; phylum Echinodermata; class Ophiuroidea; order Amphilepidida; family Ophiuridae; genus Ophiura; species Ophiura sarsii. The sequence continues at coordinate 34,258,817 of CM069456.1, forward strand.
CTATTACGCGCTAACGTGTGTTTCTATGGGAAAGATGCCTCGGGAAAACGGCAATATCTTGAGTTACCTTGCGACTCATTTAATGAAATCTTGGAATATTTATTAACACACATAGATCTTACCTGGGTCAAAAACTCAGATGGGGGTGACCGTTTACATTTTTCTATATTTCCCCCTTTATACAGAGTAGTATTTTTTAACACGAAATTAGACCTTGTAGCCCGTTGTGACCAATGTGTATCCCTCCGCCAATATTTTCAAATAAAACAGTAGATGTATACTCTTTTCATTCGAATTATCTCAGGTACACTTCAGTGAACAAATAAAGACCAAATTCAATCATTTTGAATGACATATCATGTCAATATTAACCATTCTTTCCGTTATTTAGGAACTACATTCGTGATCGCGATCGACGGAAGCTGGGCGTTGGACTGTAATAGTGGTGTGCACCCTAAAGAGATAGGGCAAAAAAATCGTCTGGTTTCTCCTTTATAATTCTGTGGTTAAAACGCTGTTTAATTTTGTTAAACAACAAAAGTTAACCAGTGCATCGCTCAACGTTGTCTAACATTTTTAAACCACGCCGCTTGTCTGCCGCGTGGAAAAGGTTTATAATAGTATTGTTTTTAAAATTTGATATTATGAATGGCACCCTTGAAGGGTTAGCTATTTCAATTTGACCTAAGATTTATGTTCAGAGTTAAGAAAACACCAGAATTTTTCAAAAATCCATGTCAGGAGATTCTGAGAGACAGCGAAGCGCGCTAAATTATGCATTTAGCGAACTTAGTAAAAAATCTTAAAACCCGACATTGCTAAATGGGACCCACAGAGCATAATATGCAAGCAATTGTCTCCACATTTCGTGATATGATTCAAGGCAAAATGGAAAAGTTCCTGATATAAAAGAGAGTGTATACATAGTCATCGTTCCTTTGAAAGTAGAGGTCAAAGTTCAAAAATGTATTTTTTTAATAAAAAAAGTACTGATTTTAGCCAAGTTCGATCGATTTGAACGTATAAGGATAGCATTTTTTTTTAAAATTGATATTATGAATGGCACCATTGAAGTGTTAGCTATTTCAATTTGACCTATTATTTATGTTCAGAGTTAAGCAAACACCAGAATTTTACTTGAATTCAAAAATTCATGTCAGTAGATTCTGAGACAATTGAAGCGCGCTAAATTATCCATTTAGAGAACTTACTAAAAATCTTAAAACCAGACATCGCTAAATGGGACCTACAGAGATTGTTGTTGGTTTAAGTTGTAATTGTTGTTTGTTGTTGTTGTTGTTGTTACACTGTTAAAACACTGTTAAAAAAATTGTTGTTTAAAAAAATTTAGCCAACATTGTTTAAATTTTAAACAACATTGGTTTTGATTAGGCCTACCATAAATTTAACCAATAGTTGTTTAAAATTTAACCAACATTCTGCAAAAATATGTTAAACAACCGTTGAGCGATTCACCGGTTAACTAATAGTTGTTTAAAAGAGCATGTTTTAAACAACGTTGAATAATTTCTTAACAAGTTGATTAAAACATGCTCTTTTAAACAACTGTTAGTTAACCGGTGAACCGCTCAACAGTTGTTGAACATATTTTTGCACAATTTTGGTTAAATTTTAAACAATTATTGGTTAAATTTATGAAAATCAAAGTTTATTTTACCAATGTTGTTTAAAATTTAAACAATGTTGGCTAAATTGTTTTAAACAACACATTTTTATAGATTCAAACAAAATATTAAAAATCAATTAAGTCTATAAAAATGCTGAAGTCTCAACATTATTTTAAAACAATATTTTGAAGATAGCGAAAAGTGTTTAATTCATTATTTACATCGAGAACATCCCAGGTACTTTGGTGCGAGCTCCATTATCCGCGTTCTAATTTCTAACAATGCCAACAGGTGCGTTGGTTTGCCGCGCGCTCGGCGCGATGCAGCATTGTGCATGTACGTGTACATATCCCTATATAAAACAGCAATCACGGTATGGATATTATAAGTGGCGCTAAATTCAAAAGTTACGTGGAGAGTAAAATTTTGAATTCAGTCACAGCCAACAATTAGCCGGTTATCATGGAAGTATGGAAGTGTCTCGTACTTCCATGAGTATCGCTTATATTGATATTAAATTTAAATAAAGTTGAGGTCAATTTAAAAAAAAAAAAATACAAATCAAGAAAAAAAATCAGTATCGATGCAGTCGGGCCCATTAGTAGTCCTATATGGCGTGCTATGATGTGTCGAACTCTGGGGGAAGGGTCGTGGGGGAGGGGTGTAGGGGTTCAAGTGGATATAAATAATACCGTCGACAGGCTACCGAATTTTGCCGCTGTAAAATTGAGGATGGCAAGTAGGGCTATCGAGTAATTTGCATGCACGCACGCCTAAAAATATAGACAGACGACACTCCCAAAAATATAGTAAAAAATCTTAAAACCCGACATTACTAAATGGGACATACAGAGCCTAATACGCAAGCAATTGTCTCCACATTTCGTGATATGATTCAAGACAAAATTGAAAATTTGCATATATAGAAAAGAGTGTACATACATAGTCATCGTTCCATTGAAATTAGAGGTCCAAGTTCAAAAATGTATTTTTGTATTAAAAGGTACTGATTTTAGTCAAGTTTGAGCGATATATTTGAACGCTTAACCACGCTTGTCTGCCGCGTGGAAAAGGTTTAGAATAGTATTGTTTTTAAAATTTGATATTATGAATGGCACCCTTGAAGTGTTAGCTATTTCAATTTGACCTAAGATTTATGTACAGAGTTTAGAAAACACCAGCATTTTACTTGAATTCAAAAATCCATGTCAGGAGATTCTGAGAGACAGCGAAGCGCGCTAAATTATCCATTTAGCGAACTTAGTAAAAAATCTTAAAACCCGACATTGCTAAATGGGACCCACAGAGCATACTATGCAAGCAATTGTCCCCACATTTCGTGATATGATTCAAGGTAAAATGGAAAAGTTGCTGATATAAAAGAGAGTGTATACATAGTCATCGTTCCTTTGAAAGTAGAGGTCAAAGCTCAAAAATGTATTTTTTTAATAAAAAATTACTGATTTTAGCCAAGTTCGATCGATTTGAACGTATAAGGATAGCATTTTTTTTAAATTGATATTATGAATGGCACCATTGAAGTGTTAGCTATTTCAATTTGACCTATTATTTATGTTCAGAGTTAAGCAAACACCAGAATTTTACTTGAATTCAAAAATTCATGTCAGTAGATTCTGAGACAATTGAAGCGCGCTAAATTATCCATTTAGAGAACTTAGTAAAAATCTTAAAACAAGACATCGCTAAATGGGACCTACAGAGATTGTTGTTGGTTTAAGTTGTTATTGTTGTTTGTTGTTGTTGTTGTTGTTACACTGTTAAAACACTGTTTAAAAAATTGTTGTTTAAAAAAATAAAGCCAACATTGTTTAAATTTTAAACAACATTGGTTTTGATTTCCATAAATTTAACCAATAGTTGTTTAAAATGTAACCAACATTGTGCAAAAATATGTTAAACAACCGTTGAGCGATTCACCGGTTAACTAATAGTTGTTTAAAAGAGCATGTTTTAAACAACGTTGAATAATTTCTTAACAAGTTGATTAAAACATGCTCTTTTAAACAACTGTTAGTTAACCGGTGAATCGCTCAACAGTTTTTGAACATATTTTTGCACAATTTTGGTTAAATTTTAAACAATTATTGGTTAAATTTATGAAAATCAAAGTATATTTTACCAATGTTGTTTAAAATTTAAACAATGTTGGCTAAATTGTTTTAAACAACACATTTTTATAGATTCAAACAAAATATTAAAAATCAATTAAGTCTATAAAAATGCTGAAGTCTCAACATTATTTTAAAACAATATTTTGAAGATAGCGAAAAGTGTTTAATTCATTATTTACATCGAGAACATCCCAGGTACTTTGGTGCGAGCTCCATTATCCGCGTTCTAATTTCTAACAATGCCAACAGGTGCGTTGGTTTGCCGCGCGCTCGGCGCGAGGCAGCATTGTGCATGTACGTGTACATATCCCTATATAAAACAGCAATCACGGTATGGATAATAAGTGGCGCTAAATTCAAAAGTTACGTGGAGAGTAAAATTTTGAATTCAGTCACAGCCAACAATTAGCCGGTTATCATGGAAGTATGGAAGTGTCTCGTACTTCCGTGAGTATCGCTTATATTGATATTAAATTTAAATAAAGTTGAGGTCAATTTTTAAAAAAAAGACTTTTTTTATTTTTTAAATCAAGAAAAAAAATCAGTATCGATGCAGTCGGGCCCATTAGTAGGCCTATATGGCGTGCTATGATGTGTCGAACTCTGGGGGAGGGGTCGTGGGGGAGGGATGTAGGGGTTCAAGTGGATAGAAATAATACCGTCGACAGGCTACCGAATTTTGCCGCTGTAAAATTGAGGATTTAAGGCAAGTAGGCCTACGAGTAATTTGCATGCACGCACGCCTAAAAATATAGACAGACGACACTCCCAAAAATATAGTAAAAAATCTTAAAACCCGACATTACTAAATGGGACATACAGAGCCTAATACGCAAGCAATTGTCTCCACATTTCGTGATATGATTCAAGACAAAATTGAAAATTTGCATATATAGAAAAGAGTGTATAAATAGTCATCGTTCCATTAAAATTAGAGGTCCAAGTTCAAAAATGTATTTTTGTATTAAAAGGTACTGATTTTAGTCAAGTTTGAGCGATTTGAACGCTTAACCACGCTTGTCTGCCGCGTGGAAAAGGTTTAGAATAGTATTGTTTTTAAAATTGATATTATGAATGGCACCATTGAAGTGTTAGCTATTTCAATTTGACCTATTATTTATGTTCAGAGTTAAGCAAACACCAGAATTTTACTTGAATTCAAAAATTCATGTCAGTAGATTCTGAGACAATTGAAGCGCGCTAAATTATCCATTTAGAGAACTTAGTAAAAATCTTAAAACCAGACATCGCTAAATGGGACCTACAGAGATTGTTGTTGGTTTAAGTTGTAATTGTTGTTTGTTGTTGTTGTTGTTGTTACACTGTTAAAACACTGTTCAAAAAATTGTTGTTTAAAATTTTTTAACCAACATTGTTTAAAATTTAAACAACATTGGTTTTGATTTCCATAAATTTAACCAATAGTTGTTTAAAATTTAACCAACATTGTGCAAAAATATGTTAAACAACCGTTGAGCGATTCACCGGTTAACTAATAGTTGTTTAAAAGAGCATGTTTTAAACAACGTTGAATAATTTCTTAACAAGTCGATTAAAACATGCTCTTTTAAACAACTGTTAGTTAACCGGTGAATCGCTCAACAGTTGTTGAACATATTTTTGCACAATTTTGGTTAAATTTTAAACAATTATTGGTTAAATTTATGAAAATCAAAGTTTATTTTACCAATGTTGTTTAAAATTTAAACAATGTTGGCTAAATTGTTTTAAACAACACATTTTTATAGATTCAAACAAAATATTAAAAATCAATTAAGTCTATAAAAATGCTGAAGTCTCAACATTATTTTAAAACAATATTTTGAAGATAGCGAAAAGTGTTTAATTCATTATTTACATCGAGAACATCCCAGGTACTTTGGTGCGAGCTCCATTATCCGCGTTCTAATTTCTAACAATGCCAACAGGTGCGTTGGTTTGCCGCGCGCTCGGCGCGAGGCAGCATTGTGCATGTACGTGTACATATCCCTATATAAAACAGCAATCACGGTATGGATAATAAGTGGCGCTAAATTCAAAAGTTACGTGGAGAGTAAAATTTTGAATTCAGTCACAGCCAACAATTAGCCGGTTATCATGGAAGTATGGAAGTGTCTCGTACTTCCGTGAGTATCGCTTATATTGATATTAAATTTAAATAAAGTTGAGGTCAATTTTATTTATTTTTTTTAATTTTTTTAAATCAAGAAAAAAAATCAGTATCGATGCAGTCGGGCCCATTAGTAGGCCTATATGGCGTGCTATGATGTGTCGAACTCTGGGGGAGGGGTCGTGGGGGAGGGGTGTAGGGGTTCAAGTGGATAGAAATAATACCGTCGACAGGCTACCGAATTTTGCCGCTGTAAAATTGATTTACGGCAAGTATAGGCCTACGAGTAATTTGCATGCACGCACGCCTAAAAATATAGACAGACGACACTCCCAAAAATATAGTAAAAAATCTTAAAACCCGACATTACTAAATGGGACATACAGAGCCTAATACGCAAGCAATTGTCTCCACATTTCGTGATATGATTCAAGACAAAATTGAAAATTTGCATATATAGAAAAGAGTGTATACATAGTCATCGTTCCATTGAAATTAGAGGTCCAAGTTCAAAAATGTATTTTTGTATTAAAAGGTACTGATTTTAGTCAAGTTTGAGCGATTTGAACGCTTAACCACGCTTGTCTGCCGCGTGGAAAAGGTTTAGAATAGTATTGTTTTTAAAATTTGATATTATGAATGGCACCCTTGAAGTGTTAGCTATTTCAATTTGACCTAAGATTTATGTTCAGAGTTAAGAAAACACCAGAATTTTACTTGAATTCAAAAAACCATGTCAGGAGATTCTGAGAGACAGCGAAGCGCGCTAAATTATCCATTTAGCGAACTTAGTAAAAAATCTTAAAACCCGACATTGCTAAATGGGACCCACAGAGCATAATATGCAAGCAATTGTCTCCACATTTCGTGATATGATTCAAGGCAAAATGAAAAAAGTTGCTGATATAAAAGAGAGTGTATACATAGTCATCGTTCCTTTGAAAGTAGAGGTCAAAGTTCAAAAATGTATTTTTTTAATAAAAAAGTACTGATTTTAGCCAAGTTTGATCGATTTGAACGTAGAGGCCTAAGGATAGGATTTTTTTTTTAAATTGATATTATGAATGGCACCATTGAAGTGTTAGCTATTTCAATTTGACCTATTATTTATGTTCAGAGTTAAGCAAACACCAGAATTTTACTTGAATTCAAAAATTCATGTCAGTAGATTCTGAGACAATTGAAGCGCGCTAAATTATCCATTTAGAGAACTTAGTAAAAATCTTAAAACCAGACATCGCTAAATGGGACCTACAGAGATTGTTGTTGGTTTAAGTTGTAATTGTTGTTTGTTGTTGTTGTTGTTGTTACACTGTTAAAACACTGTTTAAAAATTGTTCTTTAAAAAAATTTAGCCAACATTGTTTAAATTTTAAACAACATTGGTTTTGATTTCCATAAATTTAACCAATAGTTGTTTAAAATTTAACCAACATTATGCAAAAATATGTTAAACAACCGTTGAGCGATTCACCGGTTAACTAATAGTTGTTTAAAAGAGCATGTTTTAAACAACGTTGAATAATTTCTTAACAAGTTGATTAAAACATGCTCTTTTAAACAACTGTTAGTTAACCGGTGAATCGCTCAACAGTTGTTGAACATATTTTTGCACAATTTTGGTTAAATTTTAAACAATTATTGGTTAAATTTATGAAAATCAAAGTTTATTTTACCAATGTTGTTTAAAATTTAAACAATGTTGGCTAAATTGTGTTAAACAACACATTTTTATAGATTCAAACAAAATATTAAAAATCAATTAAGTCTATAAAAATGCTGAAGTCTCAACATTATTTTAAAACAATATTTTGAAGATAGCGAAAAGTGTTTAATTCATTATTTACATCGAGAACATCCCAGGTACTTTGGTGCGAGCTCCATTATCCGCGTTCTAATTTCTAACAATGCCAACAGGTGCGTTGGTTTGCCGCGCGAGGCAGCATTGTGCATGTACGTGTACATATCCCTATATAAAACAGCAATCACGGTATGGATAATAAGTGGCGCTAAATTCAAAAGTTACGTGGAGAGTAAAATTTTGAATTCAGTCACAGCCAACAATTAGCCGGTTATCATGGAAGTATGGAAGTGTCTCGTACTTCCGTGAGTATCGCTTATATTGATATTAAATTTAAATAAAGTTGAGGTCAATTTAAAAATTGACCTCAAACATTGTTTGCGTGCATGGCTGGACCACTACTAATAGACTTTTGCCAAGTCTGTGCACAGCTGTATGAAATACATTGTTATTGTAAGAAAATGTTGCAACATTAATGTATCCAAAGTTATGATTAAAGGTATATTATGTGATCTTTCCAGGGAATGCCCTCAACATCGAGAGAAAATATTGAAAGCAAATTTTCTTGCAGATTTACAGGAATATTCAAGGCCATGCCCACGCTAAGGGACTAATGTTTTGAAATTCGCGCTACAAGAAATTTGAAACGCCATTCATAGTGTGCAGTCAAGGGTTTTAAGCATAATGGTGTATGTTACTTTAGGTGACCGTATGCTGACATGCAAGCCTGTACAAACATGTACCATGATAAAGGCCTGCATGCACTAAGTCTAAATAATAATAAAAAGTTTAAATATTCAAGGCCATGAAAGCAGGTAGCCAGTAGCTGGTTGGATTAGCGTTTATGAATAATTTAGTATTGGCCAATCCGAAATCAGGTTTAATAAGAAATGTAACAATGCTGATAATCATAAAGGACACAAAATAGTACTTTAAAACAAAGCTGTTTTGATTATATATGATACACACACTTAGGATTGAAATTGTCATGGTTGTATACAACACTCAGGAGGCACTATAATTCAATATTTGGTAATTTATGCTCTGTTGCACTGTAGCACTACCAGCATTTCAAACAATGAACCCCAGGCCCCACACCTCATAGTAGGCCTATATTCAAAACTCCCGCCAAAGAAAGGAAGGTTAAAACCACTCAAGCTAAACAAATCCTCATGCATTAATCAAAGCTTTTTTCTATGCACACCAGGGCTCAAATTACACGACGGCCATCGCCGCGATGCCCTCGCATTTGGCCGCAATGCCCTCGGCTAAGTAAAAAAAATCACGGCCATAATGGCTGTGCCCTATTTTTAACAGAGGCCGTGTACCCTTTTGGATAGATATATATAGATAGCCTACAACGTACACACAATATAAATTATTCTTTATCGTTATTTATTCTATAACACATCTTATAAAGAGCCTGTTCATTATAAACCCATATCGATAGTTTTCATATCAAAATTGGTTCGTTTGATCATCATGGTGGTCAATGGAAAGATTATACAAGCGCAAAAATAAGATATCGCAAATATATTTATTTCGTATGTAAGTATATGTAAGGAAGCTCAAAATCCCAAAAATAAAAATAAGCAACATTTTTCAAAATTTGCAAAGTGCAACAAATCCAACTTTTACAGTGCAATTTATTCCCTCTGCGAATTGGGGATTATATCAGCATGTATTCTAGGTGTGTTAGGTAAACGCAAGTCTTTCAGCATGTTGGTACAATGCTATTATTGTGAGCTACGTTATCAAGTATAGAAGACTATCCTCATTTTATAACCCATAATGATGTTATAGTATGATTTATGGTGCGTAAAGCATGCACATGGCATATATCTTTAAAGAAACAATGTAAACATGACATGTTTATTATTTAATCTCGCTCATCCTGTCATATTTATTTATATGGATAACGTAGCTCACAAAATATTAATAATGTTAATGTATAATCAGGATTATTTTATTTCAATACACCTTTTTGTGAGCAACATAAAAGGTTATCAGTAACATCTCAAACAACATTAACAATTTTTCATTTTGTTATGATTTTGGATAACGTAGATCACTGATTAAACTTTACACACACATTGTTATGCTTAAGTTTGAAGTTACACGAAAGACGGTGTTGACAACTTCAACTTTACTATGACATACGTATGACACATACATACAAAAAATCGCCAACAAACACAAATTTGAAACAATTTCTTTTACCATTTTTTTCAAACCTATTGGCACCATCTTTTGTAGAATTGCCCATATATGGCACTTCAATATGGAATGTTTACCCGAATGTATGACTTTTGTTGTATTTGAGCAGTTAATGCATGCATAATCAAACAGAATCAAAAGGAGAGAAATAATTTACCATAACAATTATTTTGGTTTTATGAGACATTTTTCATGTTTTATTCAACTAAATTTCAGGATTACATTTTGAAATTGCAAAACTGAACTTGACATTGTGTACTAATATTAGGCATAGCACAATGCACACACACAGAGTCTGCCACTGGGAGCATTACACCAGTGAACAACAACATATGAAAAGCTGTGTTGCATAAAGGCCTACATCCACTTCTACCTGTTACTCGTTTTGCATTATTGAATGGATGGCTATTCACGATGTGGAATGTGGTTTGTATTGTTGCCTCAATTGGCGTGCATGGATGCACTAATCCAAGTCATGAAGACAGCCATGGAATATTTGGATTAATTAATCATGCAAAATGAGTAACATGTAGGAGTGGTCTGTAAGCCCTTATGCAAAACAATCTTTTCATATAATGTATGCAAAAACACCCCTATATAAAATTACTTATCCTCACATTGGGCACTCCCTGTAGGGCAGTGCGCTTGCCATATATGGTAGTCATGACCTTGGACTATATATATAACCTTGATCCAGGTATAAATACTTATCATCCGGTTTTTTAGTTATGACTGTTTTTACCAATTTTCGAAATTTGCTCTGAACTTGAATATATTGGGCCAATTTAAATAAACCTAACCTGAGATATTGTACTAAACACTTCAATCCATTTAGTGATATGCTCAGATTTTGCATCCTTTGAGTGCCTAATGTGAGGAAAAGACTGAAAATATAAATATGGGTATTTAAGAAATGGAAAAGCTTGTTTAATTTCTAAATCCATCAATATTTGTCAATCAAATTGGGTATACATGTTATATATCTATTACCGGTCACTCTTCTGATGGGAAAAAAATTGTCGGACAGTGCTCATTTGCATATTAATGACTTGAATAGATAATTAGCTAATTTGCATATTTAATGAGCTTATGAAACTAAATTATAGTTTAAAAGATTGGGTATCGTACAGTTAGCCATAATACCAAGTTTGATTGCAATACACCATTCACATCTGGATTTATAACATTTACGCATATTAATTAGCTGGACTTAGTCACTTTTTTGATTGCGGTCAGTAAAACTGGTCAAAATGACCAATTTCACTAGCTTATTTTAGCTTAATTAATGCAATATAATTTTACCATATTTTTTAATTTAACATGCATGGTATATAGATATTCAATTGTTAAAGAAATATGTGTAAATGGTGTTTTGAATGTTACATTATTAACAAATTGAGCTCTCTAAATCCTGATAAATTATATTTGTGGGCATTGTTACTGTTTTTGGCAGGTTTTCGGCCATTTTACGTGTATCTCAAAACACTGTACCACAAGAATGCATTGACCGATTGTCATAATTCTTTTTGGAAAATAAATCTTTCATTGCAATCTTTCATTTGAATCCAATTTTGTACATGTCTCAATCATTTGAATGTTATGTGTGCTATGCCTACTAATATTTCTGTCATAATTTCTTAAACATTACATCACATAGGAAGCCCGAGTGCCTTATCAGTTTGAGAAATTATGACAGACATTAAACCTTTCACACCAAACCAATGATTGATATCTGCCAAATATAGTATAATGCAGCTTTGAAAGTGTTGAACACTTCTGAGTGGTAATATATATAGTATTTATATACAGACTGTAACAAAAAAAGTTATACAATCGCAATTTTATTTTTAATTCAATGTTAAAATCATGCAATGTCAAAATCTCTTACACTCTGTGTTAAGTTCCGTTTTAGCTAGCAGAATCATTTTATTTGGTCTTTTTAACTACTTCCGTTTAAAAGTTATGACCAATCTACTAAGTCGTCTAGAAATCGGATTGGGCCACTTTCACATAGATATCATACAATCTTGCTTGTATAAATTAAAGGAACATTAGAGAGAACAATATAATTCTTTTTTCAAATAGTTTTATTTCATTAGAATAAATAATTTCATAAAATAAATAAATAATATTTGTAAAGACCTAACCTTCTTTGTAACACTTTTAACCACTTGAAACGAACCATTGTTGTCTAACAAGAGCGCTCTACTGCTATGTTCCTGGTTCGATTCCATTCATATTCATCCCAGTGATTTTAACATTGATTAAACCAAAGTGGCCCAGGTGATTTCATGACTACTTTAGACAATTGATCATATCTCTGCTTACCGACCATCGATCTTCATGAAACAAAGCTTATTCGAAAGCTAAGAAAATTCCCCTTGCAGGCCATTAAAACTCGAAACAGAAATTCTACGGAAGATATTTTTAATATTTTTTTTCAAAACTGTATAACTTTTTTTGTTACAGCCTGTAGTCAAGTGGTACCATTTGGCAATTGGACAACAGGTGATTGTGAAAGACGTATTAGGCTATATTAAAAAAAATCTTTTGTCTCAAAGCTCTTCAGTTTTTCAAAACCTAATGCGGAATGCATTTTTTTTAAAAGTTGTTTTTATTATTTTCTTTTTTTAAATATAAAATCCTTGTAAAAGTGACCTTTTGTATTTAAAATGATGTGCTCAATGAAAATCTGAAATGTCAAGATTTTTTTTCTGAAAAAAATCTGAAAAATCTGATTTTTTTTTTAAAGATTTTTCTTCTTTCTAATGCGCATCAATAAACTAACGGGCGCGGGAGCTTTGAGACAAATGATTTTTTTAAATTTAGCCTAAACAAGGATATATATAAAGATTTATTAATACTTTATAATTGTAATTATGTGACATGATCAAACGAAATGAGTCACATGTCGGCAATTTTCAATTTAGATATTTGTTCATCATTTCAAAGGCAGGTGGAAAATGCTATGGATGGTTCAAATCCCACTAAAATTAAACATCTAGTTTTCATGTTACAAACCATATACCATCTGAGAGAACAATGAAAATTTAAAGAATTTGTCACTTCTTTTTACCTATACGACTCAAAATCAATATTCTCGACATTCGACTCATTCCGCTTGATCGCGTCACATATTGTCATTCATTTACACATTTTTGATGTGGTCTGTGCATAAATGGTTACAAACATTTATTTTTATATTTTAAAATACCTACATGTTATATGAATGTGTAAATATTATAAGTGCAAACAAAATAAATAATAAATAAATAATAAATTATATCAAGATTGACATTAGATAATTTAATTAATTCAGTCATTGTTTTTATTGACTGTTGAAATTATTTTTAAAATGTGAAGGAGCAAGATTCATTTGATATCAAAGCAGTATGTTAAACAAGGAACAAGATGCTGAATATCTTGCACAGTATTTTCACAATGGGCATGATATATCAACTACTGGATGACAAAGATCACAGCAATATGATGCCGACTTCACCTGAGGAGCAGGGTGTTCTTCAGTATTTGAGAGTGTGAAATACTGTGCAAGATATTGCCGCCTGCAAGGTATATCGCGTGCACAGTACTGAAGCATGGCTGCATCCGTATCTCTCTGTTTTAACATGCTAACATAATATAAAATGGATTTGGCTGCTTTACCATCCCGACCAGCCCTGCCACTCTCCTGAAAAAAATCTTCAACACTATGAGGGACACCAAAATTAATAACACAACGTACATCAGGGACATCAATCTCCAAGCCAAAAACAATAGTACAAACAACAATACGAATAACACCGTGTGGCTTGGGGAACTCGGACAAAACATGTGACTTATTAGCCGAGGCAGTGGAACTATGAAACATAGCGACAGGACAAAGACGAGTACCACGATGGGGAACACGACGTTGAAGAAAGGCAAACACAGAGGATACAACATCAATGGTACTACAATACACAATAACTTTGGGACAAGCAGGGCCAGTGGGATCATTCAATAAAGAAATATAACTAGAATAAAATAAATTTAAATTTGATTGGGAATCCCAATCACCCTGCACATCAACCACATGATAAGATATATTAAGACGGTCTGGTTTGATGTGCAGAGTAACTGCTTCTGGCATTGCCAGGGTATCAAGTATGTGGGCTCTGGTTTTGTTAGTCGCCGTAGCAGTGAGTGCCATGTATGGGACTTCAGGCAAGACAGCTCTAAGCTGGCCGATTTGTTTATAGTGTGGCCGGTAGTCCTTCCTGTAAGGAGAGAAGAGAAAAAAGATTATTACTATTATGGCAACTATATCTAAATTTGATGTCAATACTTTTTATTTATCCTTTCTTTTCACTGCTGAATTCCGTCTGGATTTTTTAATTTACAAAAAATAACATCATACCTCCAAATCAGCCTTCGAATTTATAAGTGGTTTTCCGGTTGCCCGAGATAACCAAAAATGAGCCACAGATAACCAAACCACACCCACTATATAAGAATACCTGATTTTACACACACTGCCATTTCCAGATACACAACATGACATAAATAATGTTACCGGGTAACACAAAATAAAGGTTACTCAGGAATGTTTCCACAAATTCTTATTATAAAGAGACATTTTATACCAGTTTCTGATCTGATTAGAGCTTGCTTTATACAAGGCGGTTCTCGAACAGCTCGTCTCGCCTGTTCATCAAAAGTGAATTTGAAGTGATGAAGGAGTGAGTGAACCAACACCAGCAGAAACACCAGCAGAAACAAAATGAACTGATGATATATATACAATATATTACTCAAATTTAAAAAACAAACATGTTAAACATCAAGCATCCCCTCATGTGCTTTTGGGGTTCACTTCAAAAAAAAAATTCAAACCTTTTGGTAAGGTGTTTCGTAGGTTCAAATGTTTGTAGTTTTCGAGTTATAGCCCTTCAAAGTTCGGATAGTACCCCACCCCCATAAAGTTTGTGCAATTTGTGTCACTGAATATTTTGCCTTTTTTGAAATGCCCATAATAGAGTACCTTTAAAATATGCAATATGGAGCTTGTATCTGATTATCAACTATGATTTAGAGGTCTTAAAGGCTGATGTTCCGATTTTCAACTTGAAGTTTTCTATTCTACATGAAAGGTCATCCTTAAAAAAGTCGTGTTCCAAAGTTTGAGTTGCATAGCTCTAAAGGTTCTTATTTTAGACACACAAGATGCTGTGAACTGTACCCATTGAGTAGTACACAAACTATAACGGTGGTTACCACCATTCGCGGTAATTCGACGTTATTTCATCGATTTCTCCATAATTATACCGATTTAGGCCGTCAAATTTCAGTATGATGATGAGAAAAATACGAGCTTTCATATGATATGAAAATCTCCGTATGTTTGAAATAATTTTGTGTTACGAAAATGTGATCGGGTCATCTACCTTTAAAATCGAGATGAATTTGATTGCACAACTAACTTACTTGAGACTTCTTATTTCAAATGTCATCTAATGGGCATTTCAAAATGCAAAAAGATTCAATAACTTGCATGACACCCCTTGAAAGGTGACCCGTACCCATTTTTACCCTCACCAATTTTCAAAAAATTCGGTTGATTTGACCAGTTGACACAGAATTGGCATTTCAAAAACTTGCATGACACCCCCTGAAAGGTGACCCATACCAATTTTCACCCTTACCAATTTTCAGAATTTTCAGACACTTACCATGTTTTAATGCAATGGGCCTCAATCACTACAACGGCGACAATTAATTTCTTTGCTGCATTCAAGAAGGGACGCAATCGATGCTGGACAAGTTCTGGGGAAACAAATACCACTTGGTATTTGCCATCCAGAACTTGTTGCAGCATCGATGCATCTGTTTGGGTTGACCCCAGGAAGGTGGAGGTTACTCCCAACTTGCTGACCTGACATACTTGATCTTCCATCAAGGCCAGCAAGGGGGAGATAACCAAAACCATACTGGGGCGCCCAAACAGATGGGAAAATAAGGGGGCAATAAAAGAAAAAGAAAAAGCCTCTCCGCAACCTGTTGCAAATAGAAGGAAAATACAATATACCGTAAGTAAGAAACATTTTATTATATTCCAACTTTCTAAACTAATCTAAGCAGGCTATACTCTATTTGGCTTCCTCTGGACAGTGGCGTAACTTAACAGATGCAGCTTTTACGCATGCGTACAGGGTGAGTCAAAAAAAGTGTACTCAACTTCAGCGATTTTTTTTTAGAAAAAGTATTCGTTTGTTTTCAAAACAATATACTACGGTATAAAGACAAATCAATTAGCTTTAATGTGAATTTTATCTGGTTAAGATTGGTTGAGGGAAACTTATTTTACACTGTTTTGAATAAAAGTGACCAATTTAACGTCCGAACACGCTTTCCAGATCTTGACCATTATATTTCATAAGATACGACCAATAAAAAATTACAATACCGACAGCGAAAGGATCAATTCCTTTGTTATGAAATGATTAAAGTGTGGTAATTGTGTCATAAATAGGCCTTAAAGCTGTCTATTGTTTTAATCTATCGGAGACAATTTTGAACAAGTGTATTGTCTACTTAATTCTTTTAATAAACAAGATGTGTAATGCTTTAATCATAATCCTAGTAAACATTATTAAGCTCGTTAAGCTTGAAATTAAAAACCGTGTTTTAGGTGGAAAAATAGCTCCTGTACAGAAATAGTCATATTTACTTAACGGTATCATCAAATAGCGTGATTTTTTTCCAGATGGTAGCAAAGAAGTGGCGCAATCATTTAAAGTTTTGTTTGCCTTGATTTTGTGGTCAAAAATATTATTTTTGATTTTTTCAATTAGGGTACACTTTTTTTGGCTCACCCTGTATGTATCTTCCATCTTCTTTCAACGCACGCACGTGTGTATATGCCAGGGCCAGTGATAGCTATGTAGACTTAGTATTAGTTAGTACACATAAAACATAAATTAGCAGCCTGATAATTGGTGATTGTGTGCAAAACAGTGAGGCGCTACATGGGGGCACCCCCCCCCCAAAAAAAACAAAAAAACAAAATAATAATAATAATATTAATTTTAGTTAAAATAAGAAAAAATTGACAGTTTTAGCTAAATTATACCAAATTACACCAAATGTTGACAATTTTAGAGTAAAATGGCAACAAAAATGTGCAGACTTTGCGCGCATCATTTTTTGTCTTGCCCCCCCCCCCCCAAAAAAAAATGTGGAGGCTGATGCCTCCAGGACAATTTCAAGTGATAAAACCTATACCATATTTATAGGTCAATAAATGTGTGTATGTTTCGAGAGAATGGCATGCCCCTGCAGGGAAAGTGGTATTGTAAGATCAACATTTGCAAGTGCATTGATTTGTCTATTTTCAAGAAACAAAACATAATGCATGTAATGACCTATATTCATTACTTCATGAATAATCGCGATAGCTGCGAACCAAGTGCGTTCCAATCAAATTAATCGTTAGATGAGAACGCGCACGCCAAGCGCGGGTTACTAATAATTGCCCGAAAGTACTGCGCCAGAGTGTTCTATTGTTTTGCTCACTGACCGACCAATCAAATTAACGCCTCACGCCCCTAAACTGAATATTCAACGAGTTATGAGGAAACACGATTAAAGCTTATTTCTGATTGGTTGAATGATAATATGTTAATGAGGGGATGACCCGACTTTGACTGTTTCAATAACTAAGAAGGGGTGGACAAAATAAACAGAAAACTAATTAATTATTGGCAAGATTATATCGGTACAAATCAACGATTTGGATAAAATATGCATCTTTTTCAGTAATGAATGAGAATAATGACTGCTTAACAACTGTTTTCGTGAATTTGTTTTGAAATCCTCGGGTTTTGTTCTGGTCTGAGGAATTGTCAATTCCTCAGACCAGAACAAAAACCTCTGATTTTAAAACAAATTCACGAAAACAGTTGTTTCGCAGTCATTATTCTCTAAATTCATAATGATACATGTCACTTGCACACAGGCCTGGAAAAAATAGGCACATTGGGAAGCTCCTTGCCGGGAAATTTGGGCATTTGAAGGGAACTTTTGCTCTACCCACATAAAGAGACATACGAAATAGTGGGAAATTTTCCATTTTAGAGGGAAATTTGTGTTAGTTTGCCGGGAAATCAACATTTTTTACAGGCCTGCTTGCACAAATCAAAAAACTTTTAAATCTCTTTAATAATGAATAAAAATATGAGCACAAGTAAAATTGGCGAACCCCGGGCTGCTTGAACAATGGTTCAAAACAATGTGTGTAGTGCACCAACCATACCGCGCACTCGGAGTCCAATTAGATATTTTCAATGCACTCCGTATATCCTAGATCTCTGCTTTCTGATTTGGGGGTGTATAAAGAGATGAACCCCCGGGATGAACCATTTAGCCTATGAGTTTTAGAGCTTGTCTTTGCTACAATTAACATCGTTTTTTTGAGTAAAAGATGTTGAGCACTCCAAATGAAATAACTCTAAATTTCTGCATACTATTTTTTAACAATATGCTGCTATCTTCAGTAGAAAGCAAATTTGATAAAATACTACCTATGGTACCAAACACCTAAATTCAAGTCAAATGCTTGCTTATATATGAAGAAAGGGACTCGAAAGATGTACTAATATTGCACAAACACTACAAACGACATTGAAAGACAAATTCCATTCTGGCAATACCCGGCAGTGTTTGAAATATACATAGACCCCACCAAGGCAAAAAAAAAGTTGACTTGCCCTTTCAGGGTCAGAGTCAGGGTTGGACAGTCGGTCTTTTTTTTGTCTTTTGTCTTTTTTTTTAATTTTTGGAAATTTTTGAAAATTTACTGCACAAAAAGATTTTTTTTTTTTTATATATATTTTTTAAACAAACAGATACTACTCAAAACACGTTTTCATCTTTCTTAATTGATATGTGCTTCTTTCAAAAAAAATTCTTTTTTCTTTTTTACTTAAAAAAATAAATAGCGACCCTAGATTTCCGAAAATTTGGGTCCGTCGGAAAGTGCTTTTTGTTGGCCTAAGTCTAAATTTAACATCCTAGAAAAGGTAAAAAGTGCTGTAAATGTACCTAAATGTTTCATAATTTGGCTTTTGTAGGTTATTTCTTCCACATTAGGCCCAAAATCTCTAGCTTTTTCTTAAATAGCATTCCACCAATTTAGAGCTAAACATGCAGCCTGTCGTACCTAAGATACATCATTGGCCCGTAGCAAAAAAATGCTGGTTACCCCCGCAAAAGTGATTGTTTTTTAGCAGAAAACATCTAGATCTTCAATAAAACCAATGATTTGAATGAACCAGTTTGCTCTAATGGTCAAAATAAGTTGATACCCTAAGCAGGTTATATGTATTTATATTTATATAATTTTGTCCTTGCCTAATAAGCTAAAAGTAATATGAAACAAATGCCGAGCTGATTTATCTGATCACTTGCTAGGGATACAAATTGAGAAATATATCTTGTTTCATGTCCACGCGTTGCGGAATGACATTTACACACAAAAATCCACTTTCTTTTGGGTGTAAAACCCAGAGATTTGTAGTTACTCCCCATTTTACAACTTTATTTGATAATAGCGATTGATACTAAAAAAATAAACCTAGGGAAAAAATTAGACTGCGCTTCCAAGTATCCTAATTTGCATATGCAAATTTGCGTTGCGGAATGACGCAGACGATTGGTGGTTTTTTTACATGTTTACACAAAGTGAAAACTCTGTGAACTTTTTAGAGTGTATCATTATTGAAGTTACTTTTTAGAAGGTTTGAAGTGTTAGCTAACTGACAAAAGCATTTTCATAAAACTTAATCATCAGCTAGGATGTCTAGTAGGTCATCAAAAAATAAAAGTAGGTGTTGCGGAATGACGTTGCGGAATGACAGTGTGAATTTGTGTGCAAAACTCCATAGAGAAAAGAAAAAACATGTTTTTATGCTTTAATATGCATAAAAAATAAAAGAAAGAGTAATCAGTGGCATTTCATATGTTACAAATTCGTGAATACAAGTAACCCAACTATTTTCACATTGAAATCATCATTTACAGGTAAAGTAGCCATGATTTTGTGATAAAGTTGCCGAATTCAACAGCTTGCACATCAAAGTTGCCTAATTCAGCAAATTATGAGTTTTCATCAATTTTGAAACTTTTTTAGAAGTTTAGAGTCCATATTTGAATGAATTATCATAAATAAGGATGATCTTATACCAAGTACACAAAAATATCACAATTTGCTCAATAAATTGCCTAAATATAGGGATTAATACCTTTGTCATTCCGCACCGTCATTCCGCAACATGTCATTCCGCAACGCTCGTTAACGCTATTTATTAACAGAATTTTCCAATTTTTTTTTGATCATTGTGAAGCATGTTAATTGTGTGCAGAGAAAAAATAGTTAAATGAAAATAGGGTACATTTTTTTTCTTGCTATCCTAAAAAATTGTACTTTTGCGTTGCGGAATGACATGAGATTATGCAATGCATACTAATTACCTGGATTAACGAGGCTAATCGGCCGTTGATCAAAATTAAATTTATATCAAAACTTTTCCCATCAGTACTACTATTGTGCCTGACATTTATTTAAACATCATACCTATGTGTCTAAAAGATATGGAATAAATAAAAACAAGCCTTTTCACTGATTTTGTAAGCTGCAAATATGCAAATTTATGCTAATTAGCTAGTTTATACATCAAAAAACATAGTATCGCTAAACAAACTAAAAATTCCTGTACTTTGGACTCTTGCCTACATTATAGGCATAGAATTAAACTTTGGATGCACATTTGAAATTTTGGCTATTTGGTTGACATTTGCTTGGAATTGCCCATCATGGCATGGCTATCACAAAATATATCTTGCAGGGGTGTACTTTCGGCGCGAATCCGCGAATCGATTCGCGTAAAGATTCGCCTAAAATCACTACCGCGCGAATCCAGGTGGATTCTCGCAACATAACAAAAAAACTTTTTAAATTTTTTTTTAAAAACTTTTTTTTTTTTTTTTAAACTTTTTTTTCTTCTTTTTAAGTCCAAAACAGGACCTTAGATGACTGGTATTTGACCCTTAGTCAAAAAACTTTCCGAATTTGGAAGTTATGCAAGCTTATAGCCTTATTCTTGATATTATTTTAATTAAATTTAAGAAGTGTTTGATTCAATTTGTTTACTATTATTTTCTAAGTATACAATAGTACAATAAATGTTTAAAATGCGGAATTTAAATTCAGTAAAAAGGATTCTCGCAAAAATATTCTGCGAGAGAATCCATGGATTCTCGCAAAATTCCTCTGCGAGAATCCATTTGGATTCTCGCAGGATGTTGCGAAAGTACACCCCTGTCTTGTATCATGGCTATCACGGAGCAAATAAGAAGTTAATTATGTGAAAAGTATTATAGGCCTACTCTTTTTCTTAATATTATTGTGCTTGTTTTGATACCCTATTCACGTTACATACGTAACATGCCCCTGCTTGATCCTGCTCCTGATCAGGAGATCGGCATCGGTGCTGACCTGCATTGAATCGTTACCGATCTAGCAATTATTGATCCCCTCAAAGGAAATTAAAAAATTACGACAACGTTTTTAGAAAGTCAATCGTTGAATATATTCCTGGTATGTTATGTTACGCTATTGTGGTAAATTACAATTTTGGTACCACCCAATTAATCGCACGTGGTATTACGCAATCATTAGACTGAGACTGTGCCGCCCTCATACATCGCTCTATTAAAGGTAGATGACCCGATCACATTTTCGTAACACAGAATTATTTCAAACATACGGAGAGTTTCATATCATATGAAAGCTCGTATTTTTCTCATCATCATACTGAAATTTGACGGCCTAAATCGGTATAATTACGGAGAAATCGATGAAATAACGTCGAATTACCGCGAATGGTGGTAACCACCGATATAGTTTGTGTACTACTCAATGGGTACAGTTCACAGCATCTCGTGCGTCTAAAATAAGAACCATTAGAGCTATGCAACTCAAACTTTGGAACACAACTTTTTAAAGGATGACCTTTCATGTAGAATAGAAAACTTTAAGTTGAAAATCGGAATATGATCGGGTCATCTACCTTTAATACTAATAGTACAGTGCCAGGGAATGTACGGTAATCTTGAAGACTGGTGGATGTACACTAATATGATGAATTAAA
Organism: Ophiura sarsii; assembly: GCA_035610835.1. Classification (NCBI taxonomy): domain Eukaryota; kingdom Metazoa; phylum Echinodermata; class Ophiuroidea; order Amphilepidida; family Ophiuridae; genus Ophiura; species Ophiura sarsii. The sequence goes on from CM069456.1 coordinate 34,280,890, forward strand.
ATGGCGACGCACAGTGATGAATGTAAACAAACTTTCTTCTGCGAAAAAAGTCAAAATACGCCAGAAAGTAATTGGAATAATGAAAATTGTGAAACTTCTTTGCCAAGAATAACTTGCCGAATTTAATATGTTGTCATGCAGGCCCCCCCCCCCCCCCCCGTAATTTTTTTCAATATACCTTTAACATGTACGCGCCCCCCCCCCCCCCCCCCCCCCTGTAAAATTTGACAATATACCTTTTTCAGAGACATCAGAGACATAGGTAGGTGTACCCTGTGACTTTTTTGGCCGGTTTTGGGACAACCACATCGCTACTCCCCCCCCCCCCCCCCCCCCCCCCACTTAGCAGAATTTCACGAGCTGACGGCAAAAAAATTGGGGACCTTTTACGATTTTTTTCAGCACCCCGTAAATTTTAATCCTGGATCCACCACTGCTGATCGGAGTACCGATCTTGGGTTGGATCGGCCATCACTATCATGTATACAAATATAGTCGGTTATGCCTCACCCCTCCCCTCTGGTGACAGGCCTGTTCCCCACATGCCATCCCCAAATTGAAGACCCTAGTTACACCATTGGTCAACTCATGCTCATTCATATTTTTGTTAATATTTATAAATGATAAAGTAGCAATTAATATTTTTATTAATATCCCCCAATCAACGTTTATATGATGGTTCAATAATACCACATTCACCTAGGCAATGTGATTTGAGCATCAGCATAAAGTTCATTGATTCCTCTCATTTCTAGGGTTGTTGTATTTCTTTGTTTTATATAGGGCATTCACTTACCAGTTGGCACTGCCACAAAAACATCCTTTTGCTCCATAATTAAATCAGTTGATTTAGACTGGAATGGTTGCAGTTTGATGCTGTATTGCTTACTCACAAAGTTGTAGGCCATTGCTGATGAAGAATAATGGGAAGGAAAGTTGAAAAAAATGTTTGATTTACTTGATGACAGTGACACAGGGGCAGGGCTCGCGTTCTTGCGTCCTAGGACCCCTATTTTCTTGTTGGACGATAAAAGATGCGTAAGTTTACATATTGAACTTCACTAACGGGTCCCAATCTAAAAATAAAGGGACCCCTTAAATGGAAACCTTAAGATATTCTGAAAATTGTCAATCTCCATCCTGTGCCTACATTTTAAATTTATTAATGTCCATAAAAGATAAATACAATGCAAATCCTGTATTTTTAAAAGTTGTTAAACACACTAAATCGCTTCCGAATTGCTTCCGCAAAAGTTTCAAGCGTTTTCCAAAACATTCTATATAAGTATCTTCTACTGATTAACATGGACACGACATACAGGGTGAGTCAAAAAAAAGTTTACCCTAATTGAAAAAATCAAAAACAATATTTGTGACCACAAAATCAAGGCAAACAAAACTTTAAATGATTGCGCCATTTCTTTGCTACCATCTGGAAAAAAAATCACGCTATTTGATGATACCGTTAAGTAAATATGACTATTTCTGTACAGGAGCTGTTTTTTCACCAAAAACATGGTTTTTAATTTCATAGGATTATGATGTAAAGCATTACACATCTTGTTTATTAAAAGACAATAGACTTGTTCAAAATTGTCTCCTAATAGATTAATTTTAAAACATGAAATATGGATTAAATTGTATCACCACTGTCAGTTAATAAATAATAATTGCAAGGATTAAATAGTCCGCAAGGGAAATTCATAAACATGATAAAACTAGATGAGGATATTGAATAAAAATTGTCCCCAGTGACTATCTGATAATGTGAATAATAAACGATATAGTATTTTGATAAAATCAATAAACATAATATTGCACTTATTTTTCGTAAATATGTCCGATTAAGTAAACATTATCCATGAACCAATCAAAAATTGTCAATATCGACAGTAAGACTAGTAAGTAATTGTCTATCCCTCTCTTTCTCTCTCTACATTGTAACATTTATTCCTGAAAACAATAATATGAATAGAAACCCACTTGATAATCCAGCATCATGATTGGTCTTTCGCCTGATCTTTGAGAGTGTGCTTACGATGGTTGCACTGAGGGACAATAGACAGCTTTAAGGCCTATTTATGACACAATTACCACACTTTAATCATTTCATAACATAGGAATTGATCCTTTCGCTGTCGGTATTGTAATTTTTTATTGGTTGTATCTTATAAAATATAATGGTCAAGATCTGGAAGCGTGTTCGGACGTTAAATTGGTCACTTTCATTCAAAACAGCGTAAAATAAGTTTCCCTCAACCAATCTAAACCAGATTAAATTCATATTAAAGCTAATGAATTTGTCTTTATACCGTAGTATATTGTCTTGAAAACAAACAAATACTTTTTTTCTGAAAAATATCGCTGAAGTTGAGTAAACTTTTTTTTGACTCACCCTGTAGGTATATGAGTTACATGATCTTACGCTAGTGTGCGTATCTGTGTTAGCGACTGTTTGTCTCTATGTCTCTAAAAAAAAATTGACCATTTTCAAAGGCTCAAACTTCAGGACCCCTTATATTTCTGGGGGACCCCTTAAATTTAGTTTTTGCAGTCCTTAAAGGGTCCTGAAAAATGCAAATGGGACTCCTCACATTTTTGAGCCAGTGCTACCCCTGCACAGGGGCTTAATTTAAAGGAAGGTGATGAGAAAGATATGAATGGGAGTGCGCCCTTTTCCTGAATTTTTTTATTTTTTTGCGCCAAAGTTATACTTAAGGCATAACGTTTACCTTAATTCGCAGTATAATGGGCGATTCCACTGTATTGAACATGTGTTACATTTTAAAGTGCCAATCTTTATTCTCAACTCTATAGGCCCCTAATACACCTATCAGTTGTAAGACGCACTATACGACCCCCGGGAGAGGTGCGTCGTGGGTGCGTCGTTTACCAATAATTCTTGACGGAGGGTACGTCAGTGGCAGCCTTTGGTCCGTCAAAAAAATGACGGAGGGTGCGTAAAGGTCTGTCACTTTACATGGGTGCGAATGGGCTGATAGTTGACTGAGGGTGCGTATTTGGATGGCAATGGTCCGTCGTTTTTTTGACACAGGCTGCGTCATGGTACATGAGAAGTTGACGTACCTCGGTAAAGTGACGCACCACTCCCGGGGGTCGTATAGTGCGTCTTACAACTGATAGGGGTTTATAATACGGTACTAGAATAATAAGTCAAGAATTCGAAGTTCTCACTTTTTTTGTAAATTGCAAAACATGCTAGGTCACACTTTGTCCAGCCATAATTTAATAGCATTTGATTCTTTATTCAATTTTTAAATTAAAATTGATTTTGACTTTGACAATTGAACTAACATGCATGTATTAAAACCATAGTGATAAATCACACTTTTAGCAGGTTTTAGCACGTTTTCCTGAATATGAGTTTGGTAACACGCGTTACGACATTTTGATGGCTCATTGTGGAGTGGTGAATGGTGATATGAATTATCTAATTGTTTACTATTTTTAATTAGAGCCTAACTAGTAGGATTACAATTATAAGTACTAGTATCAATTAAAACTAAATCAATTAAAAAAATATTTTAAAGTTGTGAGAATCCAAATTGTTTTTCATAGATAATCTTAAACACACTAATATCAAATTGATATCAACCTGTGTAGCCTACTTACTGTAACAATGAGATTAGCACTGTTGGTTGAGATTGACACTGTTGGTTGAGATTAGCACTGTTGGTTGAGATTGACACTGTTGGTCTTTTTCTTTTTTTCAGCTGGTTAAGGAGGCCCTATTTTATTGGCTTTGACAGAATCTGAAAATAAAAAAGTTCATTAAATCATACCTGAGACTAGTAAAGGCTTGTTCAGACGGCAACCAAGCTCGAGAATGGATAAATTTTTGAGCTTCTGTTTTATGCTAACCCAGCAAAGTACCTGTTCAGACGACAAACCTAACCTTGAGTATAGCGCAGGGGTGTGAGAGGCCACAAATAAAATAAGAGGAAACAGACAAAACGAGAAAAAACAGCGTAAAATTGGGTAAAAATGCCAAATATGGGCTGAAAAGAAAAGAAAAGGCTGAAATGTTGGCATAAGAAAAATCTAAAAAAAGAGGAAATCAGCCAAAAAGAGGAACTCTCACACCCATGATAGCTTCAAGGTTAACTCAAGGTTATGCAATTCTTCATTTTGCGGTAAGACCTAGCTGTGCCCATAAATCTCACTCGCGGTTAGCATTTACGAATGGATTCACACGGCGAACACAATCTCAGTTAGCGCTTGGTATAGTGCTTCGGGGTTAGTCAACCGTAAGTTCTTTTAGGGTTGTGACATTCCAGCTTTATACTCGGGGTTAGTTAAACCATGACCGATTCACACAGCCGTTACCATGAGTTTAACCTGGTCAGCAAATTTGAAGCTAACCTAATTTAGTGTCCTTCGTCGGACGCTCCTTATAATACCCGAAGTTTGGTAGGCTAAAACCTAGCTACGAAATGAGGCATAGCCAGTCCACGTCGCAGATTTACGTGTTAGGCCTAGTAAAAAAATTAAAAAGAAACATGTTTCCCGTCCCTACCCGCCTCCGTTTTAGCTACCCCCTCCTTTTTTTACTATTTATTTACTATTTTTTACAATTTTTTTACAATTTTAAATTGTCAGAGCTATAATTGGTCACCTAAACAGCATTAAAGTACCTGCAAAATTGTAGTGTTTAACAGTATATCTGATCATGGATGTACCTGACCCCTTGAGTGACTCATATCATGCCCAAGTTTATTTATTATTTTCTTGTGTTGAAATAATTTAGAAATACTTTCACAAAATTCGAAGGACATTTTCATTTTAAACACCGATCAAGACACACACAGTTCTGAATTATTTTCAACATTTCAAAAATACCTTAATTCATTCAGTAAATAATCATTAAATGGGGGAAGAGAAGTGTTGACTGTAACACACTTAAAGGTAGATGACCCGATCACATTTTCGTAACACAGAATTATTTCAAACATACGGAGATTTTCATATCATATGAAAGCTAGTATTTTTCTCATCATCATACTGAAATTTGACGGCCTAAATCGGTATAATTACGGAGAAATCGATGAAATAACGTCGAATTACCGCGAATGGTGGTAACCACCGATATAGTTTGTGTACTACTCAATGGGTACAGTTCACAGCATCTTGTGCGTCTAAAATAAGAACCATTAGAGCTATGCCCCCCCACCCCCAATATTGATGTCATGTCGGTTGAGAGTGGCACTGTCGGTTCATTTGACCAGAGGAATCATGGAATTATGATGGTCAAAAGTACACATATGAAAAATATTAGCGCGCTACGCGCACATAACAGTCACCTAATTGCAATATTCGTTGGTACAAGCTTGTTTAGAGCCAAAACATACCTCAATCGTGCCAAAAATAGGTGTAAAGTCAAAAAAATTCGCGCGCTCCACGCGCATGTCTTTACTCAAAACAATCTTGTCGGTTCATTGTCAGTTCTCGCCCCCCCCCAATATGAATAACCTGGCTATGCCACTGCCTTTGCATCTTCACCCGCCTGACATGAAAGTTACCCGCTATGGGCGGGCGGGTCTTATTTCCACCCCTGGTTGAATAGCATTCAAAACCTATTTGTCATTTTATCCATTCATTCATAAATGAAACATCTTTCTTTACCAGATCACAGGCAGGCATACAAACAACATTATAATTTTGTTGACCCAAATTGCGCGAGAAAAAAATATGTATCATTTTAATATTGCCACAAATAATTTACAAACTGGGCTGAATTTAGATGTTTTTTGTTTCTCTGGAAAGTATAGTGGAAAATCGCTGTTTAGGAGTGTCCCCGACGCGATATTATTTACCATAATTAAATGGTGATTCAGAGGGCCGAGCTGTTTGGTTTAATTATTCAAGCTTTCTTTTTACAATAGCCATATTTTGTTATTCAATTTGAACAAGATGGCTTCAGAAACGTTTTCTGGACCTTTTTATTGTTAAAATAGACAATTTTTTGCGCGCTATGCCCGTATTTATTAGTTTCACTGATTATTTATTATTCAAGCTTAAACAAGATAGCTTTAGGAACGTTTTTCTAAACCTTTATTTTTACAATTAGCCAATTTGTTCACGGTCCGCTGGAATTATTTTTTATTTGGGTCATTCAATTTCAACAAGATGGCTTTATCAACGTTTTCTGAACTTGTTAAGGTGTTAAAATAGTTTCACTGTTAATTTATTATTCAAGCTTAACAAGATGGCTTCAAGAACGCTTTTCTAAACCTTTTTTTTTACAATAGCAAATTTTTTTTTACTACTTTGTTATTCAATTGGAACAAGATGATGGCTTCAGAAACGTTTTCTGGACCTTTTAAGTGTTGAAATAGACATTTTTGGCGCGCTACGCGCAAATTAGTTTCATTGTTCAATTATCAGTCAAGCTTAACATTTAACAAGATGGCTTCAGCCTCAGGAACGGATTGTTAACCCCCCCCCCACCCCCGATTTAGCAAGGAGGAAACCAATGAAATTTATTTTTAAGCCCCCCGATTCAAATAATCCTGTGCACGCCACGGCCTATGAATGAATATTGGCAATGTCTGGTATAGACGTCCCGTATTAGTAGTAGTATTACTCAAATGCGCATTCTCAAACCAGGGTAGGGAGCTCAAACCAATTAAAATACGTGGTAGCTATGTATGGGCGGCCATTTAGGTCAAAAAGGTGTCAAATACAAATAAAGGTCTCAAATGATGATTAAGGGTTCAAATACATGTTAAGGTGTCAAATGTTGACAAAGGAGTCAACATCTGACACATTAACGAACGTGTATTTGACCCCTTTATCAACATTTGAGACCTTAACGTGTATTTGAGCCCTTAATCATCATTTGAGACCTGTTTGTATTTGACACCTTTATTAACATTTGACACCTTAATTAACATTTGACACCTTTATCAACATTTGACACCTTTATCTGTTTGACCACCCCTTTATGAACGTTTGAGATCTTATCTGTAATTTGATGCCTTAATCAACATTTTACACCTGAACGTGTATTTGAGCCCTTTATCATCATTTTGACCTTTTTGACCCTTTTGGCGGGCCATAATACTTCACAACTTTATGACCTACTCTGCGCCGAGCCGCCGACAGGGTCAAAAAGGTCTCAAAACTCGTTATTAAAGGGTACACACCACCATAACCTTCCGCGGGCCAGGGTGCAGGGGTACTGAAGTCCCTAAAAAAACTTTGATTGCTGCTTCAAATGTGAATAATTTGACCAGATTTTCGCCATAGGTCTTAGATTTTGTTTTATTAAAAAGTTGAAACCTTCACGATTGTAATCTGAAATGTAAAAAGTCATGAATTATTCTTGGGCGAAGTCTTGATCACACGTGTGAAGCGGCCCGGAACTCCGATTTTCCTGTTTTTTACGCACTATAAAGGCGGGTGCTTTGCAAAATCAAATTTACTGAAAAACTGGGACTGTCGATCATATATGAAATGTTGATAATATTAAAGAAAACAAAAATACGAAGATTTTACAACCAAAATGAATATCCTAGGTAAGGAGGCAAACCCCAGGAGAAGCGATTGAACATCGGGTTTCTAACACGCGTTTCAATGGAAGCGACTATGGTGGTGTATACCCTAAAGGGCAAAACCGTGTTTAAGGCCTCATGCAGGCAGTCTTGTTTGTTTCTCGTAAAATATTTGTAAAATCAGTTTGGGACAGCATTTTTCTTGTTTATCGAAAAATAGTTGTATTGTTAAAAAATAAAATCTTGTTTCGCGTAAAATGTTTGATTTTTTTTGGGTTTATAATAAAAAAATATTTTGGCAATAGTTAAATTAAAAAATCTTGTTTCTCGTATTTTGTTAAAACAATATTTTTACAATTATTAAAATAATCTTGTTTCTCGTAAAATGTTATGAATTTTTTGTGGTTTCATAAAAAAAAATTGTTTGCCATTTATTAAAAAAAAATCTTGTTTCTCATATTTTGTTAAACAAATATTTGTGGCAATAATTTTAAAAATCTTGTTTCTCGTAAAATGTTGTGATTTTTTTATTTAAAAAAAAATTGTTTGCCATAATTTTAAAAAAATCTTGTTTCTCATATTTTGTTAAACAAATATTTTAAATCTTGTTTCTCGTAATGTATTAGTATTATTTTTAAATTTAGAAGTAAAAATTAAATATGCCCTAACAAAGTTTTAAAAGACTGACAATATTTTCGAGAAACAAGATTTATTTTAATTTACATCCATTTTTTATTTCATTTTTAATTTACAAATATTTTGTTTAAAGATTCGTTTTATTATGGTAGTATTTAGGTATATTCATTTACAATAACATTTATTAACCTTTATCTGTATTTGAACGTTTGAGACATTTTTGACCATTTCAGTGCTAAATCGAAAGGCTCAACAATGTCTATTAAGGTCCGCCAAAGGGTCAAACAGGCCTAAATCATTTAGGCCTTTCTAAATGACATTTAGGCCTTCGTTAATGTGTCAGATGTTGACAAAGGAGTCAACATCTGACACATTAACGAACGTGTATTTGACCCCTTTATCAACATTTGATACCTTAACGTGTATTTGAGCCCTTAATCATCATTTGAGACCTTTATTTGTATTTGACACCTTTATTAACATTTGACACCTTAATTAACATTTGACACCTTTATCTGTTTGACCACCCCTTTATGACCGTTTGTGATCTTATCTGTAATTTGATGCCTTTAATCAACATTTTACACCTGAACGTGTATTTGAGCCCTTTAGGCTAATGAAAGTGAATTGTTAGTTTCCCGTTACATTTTTTGGGGTCAGTGAGTAGGCGACTATTTCATTATTCATTATTCATTATTTTTAAAACATTCATTATTTTTATAATATGTGCCCAAATACGTGTAGCGTATAGAACCAAGAGTGTATAATTGTGAATAGGGGCATAAATATGCCCTTTCTACAATAAATTAATTAATTCCAGGCCATTTTGCATACAAAGTCTTGTTTATTTTAAAAATGTCTTCCTCTTAATGCTTTTCAGAAGATTTTTCATAACACACACATACCCACCACCCATCTTAACAAACTCAGAAGTTCAAATCATAATGATACGATTATGGCTTCGAAAAGTGCCTCAAAATCGCTAAAAATGAAGAAAAAAAGATTGTCATATGGACGGGTTGGTATGTCGAGTAGGCCTATTCGATTTACATACATCGTATTTGTACTTATTTATTGATGAAATACGATATAATTGTAGTCAAACTTGGCTTATTTTTTCTAAACAAACAAATAATGAAATATTTACCAAATAATGAAATATTCATGCGGGGACCAAAATGTGAGTCGGTCCGGTAACGGGAAACTAACAATTCACTTTCATTAGCCTTATCATCATTTTGACCTTTTTGAGGGAGCACATACCTAAATAGGTATCACGACACGCTATCGTCGCGATCACTCAAAGTTTATCACGACAATAGTTCCTATTTGGCGGGAAAGAGAGTTATTTTTTGACGGTTTATGATATAATTTTTCACTAATATGTTGTGTTTGAAATGTGTAGTTGATGTTCTGACATTTAAACTAAGTGATTTGAGGTCAATTTTAATTTCACGGACCGATTTACACACGCGGCGATATCCAGACCGGAGACCGAATTTAGGTAGGCATATCACTACGTTGTTACGCGGCGGCTTATAGCAAAAAAAGTGCACGAGAAAGTTGCCTTCATATTCAGATATGTTAGTAAAACATATCAAAATTTCATTGAACCAAATCCACTAATATAGAAACTAGAGCCATTTAAGTAAGCCTTTTCTAACAGTAAAGTCTATGGAGAGCGTCTTGGTGCTGTGCTCCCTTATAGCGCCAGGTTCCCGATCTCCCGCGTGCTCCGATCCAGTGTAGGTGTATTACACAATGCAATAAATAAAAGTCGGGTTTCACCTAAATCTATGCGTTTTGATATCTACTGGGCAGTGTATTATGGCATAGGCCAACTTTGTCCGGTTTAAAAAAACAGGGGGGGGGGCGTGTGGTTGCTCTTTTTTAAACAAAAACACAGCGTTATTTCAGTTGATGTGTTATAGGTGGGTTAGGTCGACATAATCAGAGACTGATCAAAATCAAAATCAGTTGGATTTTGAGTCAAAAAGTTTGAATTTCGTGAGTGTAGGCCTTACAAGTCAAAGCGTGCCGCGTCTAGAGTCAAAAAACGGAAAATAATAGTGATTTTACGGAAGATGCTGCCTCCGTGATCAGATCATATTTCAAAAATGGAGTGTTCAATTGTCATTTTATTTGGCTAGTTTGTTCAAAATTTCACGCTGAAAAAGTTGATATCAATTTTGAATGATTTTGAGCACATTTGTGCTCTATAAATAGGGAGCACATACCTAAATAGGTATCACGACACGCTATCGTCGCGATCACTCAAAGTTTATCACGACAATAGTTCCTATTTGGCGGGAAAGAGAGTTATTTTTTGACGGTTTATGATATAATTTTTCACTAATATGTTGTGTTTGAAATGTGTAGTTGATGTTCTGACATTTAAACTAGGTGATTTGAGGTCAATTTTAATTTCACGGACCGATTTACACACGCGGCGATATCCAGACCGGAGACCGAATTTAGGTAGGCATATCACTACGTTGTTACGCGGCGGCTTATAGCAAAAAATGTGCACGAGAAAGTTGCCTTCATATTCAGATATGTTAGTAAAACATATCAAAATTTCATTGAACCAAATCCACTAATATAGAAACTAGAGCCATTTAAGTAAGCCTTTTTTAACAGTAAAGTCTATGGAGAGCGTCTTGGTGCTGTGCTCCCTTATAGCGCCAGGTTCCCGATCTCCCGCGTGCTCCGATCCAGTGTAGGTGTATTACACAATGCAATAAATAAAAGTCGGGTTTCACCTAAATCTATGCGTTTTGATATCTACTGGGCAGTGTATTATGGCATAGGCCAACTTTGTCCGGTTTAAAAAAACAGGGGGGGGGCGTGTGGTTGCTCTTTTTTAAACAAAAACACAGCGTTATTTCAGTTGATGTGTTATAGGTGGGTTAGGTCGACTTAATCAGAGACTGATCAAAATCAAAATCAGTTGGATTTTGAGTCAAAAAGTTTGAATTTCGTGAGTGTAGGCCTTACAAGTCAAAGCGTGCCGCGTCTAGAGTCAAAAAACGGAAAATAATAGTGATTTTACGGAAGATGCGGCCTCCGTGATCAGATCATATTTCAAAAATGGAGTGTTCAATTGTCATTTTATTTGGCTAGTTTGTTCAAAATTTCACGCTGAAAAAGTTGATATCAATTTTGAATGATTTTGAGCACATTTGTGCTCTATAAATAGGGAGCACATACCTAAATAGGTATCACGACACGCTATCGTCGCGATCACTCAAAGTTTATCACGACAATAGTTCCTATTTGGCGGGAAAGAGAGTTATTTTTTGACGGTTTATGATATAATTTTTCACTATATGTTGTGTTTGAAATGTGTAGTTGATGTTCTGACATTTAAACTAGGTGATTTGAGGTCAATTTTAATTTCACGGACCGATTTACACACGCGGCGATATCCAGACCGGAGACCGAATTTAGGTAGGCATATCACTACGTTGTTACGCGGCGGCTTATAGCAAAAAAAGTGCACGAGAAAGTTGCCTTCATATTCAGATATGTTGTAGATTACCCTTGTGAGTAAAACATATCAAAATTTCATTGAACCAAACCCACTAATATAGAAACTAGAGCCATTTAAGTAAGCCTTTTTTAACAGTAAAGTCTATGGAGAGCGTCTTGGTGCTGTGCTCCCTTGACCCTTTTGGCGGGCCATAATACTTCACAACTTTATGACCTACTCTGCGCCGAGCCGCCGACAGGGTCAAAAAGGTCTCAAAACTCGTTATTAAAGGGCAAAACCGTGTTTAAGGCCTCAGGCAGGCAGTCTTGTTTGTTTCTCGTAAAATATTTGTAAAATCAGTTTGGGACATAATTTTTCTTGTTTCTTGTTTATCGAAAAAAAGTTGTATTGTTAAAAAATAAAATCTTGTTTCGCGTAAAATGTTTGATTTTTTGGGGGTTTATAATAAAAAAATATTTTGGCAATAATTAAATAAAAAAATCTTGTTTCTCATATTTTGTTAAAACAATATTTTGACAAATATTAAAATAATCTTGTTTCTCGTAAAATGTTATGAATTTTTTGTGGTTTCATAAAAAAAAAATTGCCATAATTTAAAAAAAATCTTGTTTCTCGTATTTTGTTAAACAAATATTTGTGGCAATAATTTAAAAAATCTTGTTTCTCGTAAAATGTTTGATTTTTTTATTTAAAAGAAATTGTTTGCCATAATTTAAAAAAAATCTTGTTTCTCATATTTTGTTAAACAAATATTTTAAATCTTGTTTCTCGTAATGTATTAGTATTATTTTTAAATTTAGAAGTAAAAATTAAATTATGCCCTAACAAAGTTTTAAAAGACTGACAATATTTTCGAGAAACAAGATTTATTTTAATTTACATCCATTTTTTATTTCATTTTTAATTTACAAATATTTTGTTTGAAGATTCGTTTTATTATGGAAGTATTTAGGTATATTCATTTACAATAACATTTTTTAACCTTTATCTGTATTTGAACGTTTGAGACATTTTTGACCATTTCAGTGCTAAATCGAAAGGCTCAACAATGTCTAAAGGTCCGCCAAAGGGTCAAACAGGCCTAAATGGCTTGCCAAATATTTTTTAAACAAAATACGAGAAACCATATTTTTTTTAAAAATCTAAAACAACATTCAAACATTTTACGAGAAACAAGATTTTTTTTAATTACGGCCAAAATATTTTTTAAGAAAATACAACAACTAACTGTTCGAGAAACAAGAAAAATTATGTCCAAAGCTGATTTTACAAATATTTTTCGAGAACAAAACAAGACTGCCTGCCTCTGAGGCCCTAGTTTATATTTGACATCTTAACTAGTTTTGAGACCTTTTTGACCCTGTCGGCGCAGAAGCCTTTAGGTCATAAAGGTATTATGGCCCGCCAAAAGGGTCAAAAAGGTCTCAATGGCATCTTTTGATGCCTTATCGTATTTGTAAGTTACATTTTAGTGCTTTTGGCGTGTTTTGACACCTTATTGTGTCTTTGACCTTTTTCGTGTTTTGACACCTTTCTCTGTATTTGAGATCTTAATGCGCTTTTCACGTCTTTATCTGATTTTGAGACCTTTATCAATATTTGAGACCTTAATATGTAGTTGACATCTTTATCAACATTTTGACATTTTTGAGACCTTTATGTGTATATGACAGCCCTTTCGACATGTGAGACCTTAATTTTTAGTTGACCCCTTTATCAACATATGACATCTTAACGTGTATTTGAGCCCTTTATCATCATTTGAGACCTTCTGTATTTGACCCCGTAATCAACATTTGAAACCATTATTTGTAGGTTGACACCTTTATCAACATTCGACACCTTTATCTGTTTAGTGTTTGACCCCTTTATTTACATTTGACACCTTTATCTGTATACTGTATTTGACCACCCCTTTATGAACGTTTGAGACCTTTATTTGTATTTGAGACCTTTTTGACCCAAATGGCCGCCCATAGATATAGGCCCTACGCGGTTTATTCCGTACGGGACGCGAGACAAGATACAGGCCTAGCCCGGCCAAATATGACTTGAACATTAAACATGATATCTGAAGCAAGTGAAATGTGTGAACTGAAGAGTGTTGAAAACAAATAGGGCCTAATAAGGCCCCTTGCAATTAAATGTGAGTTTTTACTGAAGAGTGTTGAAAACAATTTAAAGGTTTATCATAGATAGAAAAAAAGCCATTGATTATCCTATTCTGATGCATTGTGGGTGCAAATCTGCTCCGTTTGCGAACCCACAATGCATCAGAATAGGATAATCAATGGCTTTTTTTCTCTCTACGATAAACCTTATTAACACTTTCCATGCGGCTTATTAGTTATATAATATTAATAACTCCTTGGTTTTACCATATACAAAACAGCAGGGTCAGAAGTTCGTCACAGGTTGCGAGATTCCATTTAGATTCTCGCCAACAGATTTTGCAATCTAGTTAAAGGCATATTATGTGATCTTTTCCAGAGAGCGCCCTCTATTCATTATATTTTTTAGAAAGTAGATTTTCTTGCAGATTTACATTTCCGATCATAAATCATCCATACATTCAAAGTTACAGAGCGATACGATTCCTAATTACCTCAAAATCATGGTTTTAGAGTGAATTTAGAGTGAAAAATATAAACTGTCGGAATTCCGACAGTTTATTTTCACTCTAAAACCATGATTTTGAAGAAATTAAGAATCGTATCGCCCTGTAACTTGGAATGTAGGCCTAGGCCTATGCATGATTTATGATCAGAAATGTAAATCTGCAAGAAAATCTGCTTTCTATTTTTTTTTCGATGTTGAGGGCGTTCCCTGGAAAGATCACATAGGGCCTAATATACCATTAATGGATTTTTCTCCATTCAAATAATGTGTTTAGACAGATTATCTACAAGAATCAATTTGGATTATCGGAACTATACCAGCAGGAATCTTTGCGAGAATGGATTCTCGGAATTCTCCTTGAATTTCTGACCCTGAGGCTGAAACAGATTGTTCAGAAACCTTTCAAATCAAGGTCTACGAATTACCAATCTCCATCTCCATTGTTTAGTCAGCAAAATGTCCTTCTGGACACATCACGCTAACTTGCGCGCTGCGTGACGTGTGGATGTAATTTATAAATTAAAATATTTAAGCTTCGGAACTGCTGCAGAAGCTTGCTTCTAATTTAAATGTTTCAAGAGACTGGCTGTGGCTGTTGACATGACAATTTCTTGGGAGCTTGTTCCATAACTGAAACAATACTAGCCATGTAAAATGTTTGTACTTATTTCAATGCATTTCTCATGTTAATTCCAAATATGGTAATGATTGTAATGTCGTCTGCAGCCGTCTGGCGCATGGAAAGCGTTAACTTTATTAATTTTATAATAAGCTTATAAAAATAATATAAATAATTTGTGTGCTTTCGTATTCTTGTTATGTTATTGTCGGCCTACTTCACGACGGAATATTAAGCGGAATGCCATGTACTGTATGCAATACTTTTAATTAACCAAATACCTACCTGGGATATGTCCAAAACTTGAATCAAAGCTTCTTTTCCCGCGACGAGTTATATGGATGCGAGTCATCTCGGCCCAACAAACAACTCGGCCCACACCGACTGGGCCCATTGCTGTCTCGGCCCATTTACCAACTCCGCCCAGAGCTAGAGGTACCGTGGGAAAAGAAAGGAAGGGAGCCTCTGCTCTGCTGGAAAAGTTGAAAGAGAGAGAGAGAGAGAGAGTAAAGCCTAAGCCAAGGAAAACTTGAAAAGCATAACACTGTCGAGTCCTGCTATAATTGGTCTACCAAGAATTTACGTAGAGATAGAGATAGAGTGATCATGTCGAGTGTGTAAAAAGGTACACACAATAATTAAGATAGTAGCCTAGGTAAATTCGTCGCTAAACTCTTGGTTCATAAGATGTATCTTCAATATACCCCTATTGAGAAATGACAACAACATTGAGAGCGTCAAGTATTTATCAATTAGATATTGCTTAAGGCAACATTATTATAATAAAGGGGTCAACAAAAGTAAGTCCCCCCCCCCCCCCCCCCCCACCTGAAATTAGATTACTTTTGTTTACATAACTTCACACACAATTAAACGTTTTGAAAAATTGAAACGATTATGGAAAGAGAAAACGCTTGGCTACCAGTAAAAAGTTTTACATTACGATATCATGTTTACTTTTCCAAAACAGTCACATGTCCTCAAAATGATGTTTTCAGAAAAAGTGGCACTTACTTCTATTGGATTGTAGCAAATTTCATGTTAACGGAAACATCATTTTGGGGATATTTAACTTTTTTGGGAAAAGTAAACATGATATTGAAAATGGGAAACTTTGTACTACGGATAGCTATAAGTATTTTTCTTTTTCAGAACAATTTCGATTTCTTAAAACGTTTAATTGTGTGGGGACGATTGTATAGGATTTTTGAAAATTGCCACTGTTTCTGAAAACATCGTTTTGAGAAAATGAGCCTTTTTTTGGAAAAGTAAACATGATACTGAACAAGAGAAACTTTCTGTGAAAAGCCAAGCACTTTTTCTTTTCACAAGTTTTTAAAATTTTCAAAACGATTAATCCTGTGCGGAATTATGCAAACAAACTTGGTATAATTTTCGTACAAAAAAATCACGAGAGAGAGTTTTTAAATTTACAGGTATGGACCAAGTGCCACTTTTTCTAAAGACATCATTTTGGGGAAATGTGAGTGTTTTGGGAAAGGTAAACATGATATCGAAAATGTAAAACTTTCTATTGGTACCCAAGCGTTTTCTCTTTTCATAATCGTTTCAACCTTTCGAAACGTCTAATTGTGTGTGAAGTTATGTAAACAAAAATAATCTAATTTTAGGGGGGGGGGAGACTTACTTTTTTTGACCCCTTTAGATACATGTATTGTTTTTGGCTATGTGTTAATAATAATATTGAATGAAGTCTCACTTTACTGAAAAATTTCGATCAGAATTAGAAATTCAGTGACCGTGCACTCTTTTGATTTGTATGAAGCCTATGACCATTTAAACTAAAGTTTAATTTAAATTCATTGGTTTTATGTATCATAATCAAGTTATTCTGAAATACTAGATTTACTTTTCAAAGAAGTGTAATTAAATAACTTGTAATGGGCCGAGATGGTCACTATTTTGGGCCCAGTTGGCTATGGGCCCAGTCTGGAATGGGCTGAGTCGACTTGTCACCATTTTAATGCTGATGAGAGTCCCGATAGTCCCGATCCCGATACTGGTTTTAAAACAAGAAATGTTTTTAAAAAGACAAAGCCTCAGCTTAAACAAACAAAGATTTCTGTTTCAATGGGTGTATACTGTATGGTTTTCACAAATTATTCATAAAAGAAAGGAAATGTTAAAGGTGTTAAAGTGTAAAAATAAATTTGTCTTGGCACGTGTGAAGCTTGCTGTGGTGTCTTTGAGATATGACGGTAAAGATAATTTCGTCAAGGGACGGTTCATTTTTTCTAACGGAGGGAGCCGGCACGAAACAGGGATGGTTCATAACTTTTTAAAGAAATACAAAACAAATGGGGGGGGGGGGTATAACTTTTTTTAGGAAATTAAAGGGGGCGCCTGCTTGCAGTAGACTTTTGCTCATCTTGGAACTCAACAACAAGACAGCATGGCCACGCTGACAGCATGGCCACGCGGACAGCATGTTCTCTCTGAATAGCATGCCCACACGTAGTCTGAGGGGGGGGGGGGTGGGGGGGGGGGTGGGACAACTGCCTTGTCCACGGGAGCGTCCTTTTATAGAGATAGAATGCACGAAGTAGACTTACATACCATTGGTCACAAAAATTGTGAAAAAAGGAGAAAAAGAAAAAAACGAGACCGTTATGGAACATGCCTGGTGCATGACATACCTACCTACGTACCTACGTTTCTTTGTTGAATGTGAATGACAAATAAGCTGCACAGAGATTGGGATACTTTGTAAGGGCGGGCTTTTCAATTCTGAATCTAGAGCATGCTGTTTTATTGAAGATAAAAACTAAATGACGCTCCCGTGTACAAGTCAGTTTTGTGCATGCTTTCTGTAATGAACCATATCTGAAGAACCAAACAAGCTAAACGCACCATTTGTTCAAAACAATTTCAAAATTTACTGCTGATCAAGACCAAGTAAACACAAATTCTCTGAAACTATAAATGTGGTTGAAAAAATACTTTGAACTTGGGTCAACTTTTTTTTGAACCACCCGGTATACCTTCAAAATATAAGATTTCCCGTCAACGTACGTACGCGTATGTATCCCGACTAACTTCCAATAAACTCCAACGTTCTTATGTCCCTCGCATGCCTCCCCTCACCCCCCCCCCCCCCCCATTAAGTTCTCGTTTGTCCCCTCTTCTTCCTCTCTTTTCCCCTTTTTTCCCCTTTTATTTCTTCCTTCCCCCTTTTTTTCTTCCTTTTTTTCTTTCTTTTCCCCCTCTTTTTTGTGGAGAGAGCCGTCCCACCCTATATCCGCGCCTGCCCCCCCCCCCCCCGGAGAATCTCAGCTACCTTATGTCATTACACAGAGGGACAATGTAATGTGTTGAAGCGGCGGTGGCAAATGCGAAACATTTAACCTGTACCTGCACCTCACTGCAAAAACTGCAGAACGTGTTCAAATGTAACAGATATAGAACATGTTGTGATGTGTTCAGAACACGTTCAGAACATATCCAAAACACGTTCAGAACATGTTCTAAATCTGTTACATTTTGAACACGTTCTGGAACACCTGGAGAACGCGTCATGTGTTCTGCACTTTTTGCAGTAATATAGTATCGCCCGATCTGGAATGTTTTATTTGCCAGTATCAAGTATCGTCTGATACTGAAAATGGACTAACACTGACTTTGTACCAGTACCTAACCATACTGCACTGCAAAAACTCTATAGTGTCAAATGTGCAACACTTAGTTGGTGTTAAGCGTCTTGGTGTTAAATTAACACCACTTGTCACTGCCAAAACTAGAGTTTTAAAAATGTAACACTGCACATGGTGTTGGGTTTCTGGTGTTAAACCTGGTGTAAGAATAATTTTAAGAATAACTCCCATGGGTGTAATTATTCCACACATGCGCACTGAGTTGGTTACATTGGTTTCGTAACACTTTGGATTGTATATTTATTCATTTCATCTAATGATTCGATCTGCAACATGCACCATTTCATAAAGAAATGGCAAGTAAGAACATTACTTCACAAAAACTTAAAACTTAAAAAAATTGAACTGTTGAACAGTGAAATATTTTATTTGCAAGCATTTTATTTTTACAAGTACCAGTACCTATCTAACATTAATATTTTAACACCAGAAGGTGTAGATTAACACCCAAGGGATTGGACCCGTATTAATTCCAAGAGACTAGAGAGATTAAATTAACACCCTACAGTGTTACTGCTTTACACCACACCTGAGTGTCAAAAGTTAACACCACAAGTGGTGTTATTATATTTTAACACCAGATGGTGTAAATTGCCACCGTATAGATGAGGTGACATTTGTTGACATTTAGGACGCCCTCTGTTGGTTTGAGACAAAACACACCGGGCAAGAGTTCCTATAGTTTACATAGGCCAGATCAGGTTTTCTAACTAGATTGTGGTGTCACAGCAAATTGTTATCAAAACTGTCTTTAAACTTGCTTAGGAATGCTATAAGCTATCGCATTTCACACAAACACTAAAACTAAATGAGTTTTACAATTCATTAGAAAGAAATTTCATGTTGTCTTCATTAACTTTACTGTATATTCTGCCTGGAGGGAAACAACAGAGGGTGTCCCATTTGTAAATACATGACATCATAGGTCACCTCATCTATAGATTGGACCTGTATTAACTCCAGAGACCTGTGTTAAAAACAACCTGAACATAATATAATTGCATCTGATCATCATAACCATGATAACAGCTACATGTATAGCCATAATTATCACTTAAAATCTTGCGATTTTGAATTATATTAATTATTATGCTTTCATTTTATTTGGGAGTTGGATCTTTTCCCCTCACAATTGTTGTCACTATAGTTTGTCCGGTTTTATTAATCTATTTTATAGTCAATCTCATTAATTTTATAAATCAATTTCATCATTATCCTTTTGAGGGCGATCCCGTATCCACGCGGCAGCCGTCTGCAGACGACATTCCAAAATTTCACAAAATGTTTCAAAAATTTCACAATAATTGAATTTCATTACCATATTTGAAATCACCATGAGAAATGCATTATAATAAGTACAAATATGCCTAGCACCTGTTCAGTTATTTTCAACATGGTCAACACACGGTTCGTTCCTTTTTACGGGATAAACATTATTCATTCTTTTTTGTCCCCGGTGACGACTTTGACATTTGAATTCAGATTCAGTTTTTTTGTGTGGAGTCTATGAATCTCCTTCATGTATTTTAAATAGGTATTTGTACCCAGATGTCTTTAAAATGTATATCAGATCTCGATACGAAAATATGATCATACATGTATAATATCATGTTGTTATTGTGGAGAAATAATTAAAATAATATTAACACATTGTTATTGTTTTCTACGAAATGACAAGATTTGGCCAACGCTACTAATACTATGCAGAGGGGTTTGGGTTTGCACGATGTTTAAGCATATCGTAAACACCCTCTGGTGAAGCCGGAGCGACGGGTTCACTCGATAAACATCCGTAATCATCTTCCTCAACGATAGAGTATGGAGACGAAAAGCGTCTGTCACTCGCTGTTGTGAGTGTAACTTGAGCGTACGGTTCAGAATGACTACGAGTTTGATTGCCAATTCTGAAATTTTGTGGGTATAAATCCTCCACATCTTCGTTGATATTGTCCCGTAATCGACGATTGTGCACGTTCTTGTTCTTATCAGATGTATGCTCGACTACTTCGTACACATCAGTCTTTGCCCCACCACCTTGCGCCGCTTTATTGTTCCTGGCTGGTGCAGGCTCCACTATTTCGTATACAGTCTTTGCCCTATCGTGCCCCGCGTTATTGTTCTTGGAATACAACTCAAGATATTCTACTGTCGCGCCCTCGTTTGTATCAGAAGCCTTCTCCAACACAGGAGGCGGTCTAGATGGTGGCACCCGCAGTGGCGGAATCTTGACATCTTCTATTATGACAGAGTAATCAGATTCTGCCTCCAGTGACGACGAGTCATCTCCCTTCCCGTCAGATGTCATGTCTTTTGGTTGGTGGCGTTGTTCTGTCACGTGAGATCTCGCGGCACCTTGTTTCGCCTCTGGAGGTTTTATAATCATAGCGTACATCGCGGATCCTACTTGTGTTCTCTCTAGTTGTGTGTAGAGGGGATTAGATTCATCGGGTATTGAAGAATCAGCCGCATCGATCTGCACCGTAGGAATAACAACATCTGCGTGAAATAACAAAATCAACATTTACTGTTTGTGTAAAGGATGTGGCTACATCAGCTTAACCGATCACACGCACGTTATATGAATAATAGATTAGAAAAAAACATAACAAAAACTACCTCCATTGATTTTTACCATTCTGAGCAAATAATTGTCTGGTTGCAAATCAGGATCCGTGTCGGAAAATTCATCAATCCACACAATCATTATACAGCAAGCCAATCTTACCATGCTTACTAAGGCTGGGAATTTCAGGCGGACAACGGGTACCCGCCCGATATAAGGTACCCGAATACCCGAAATAAGATACCCGACTACCCGAAATGTTAAAAAAACATTTATTTTTATTTTGTAAGTCCAAAACAGGACCTTAGATGACCCATATTTGAACCTAAATAACCCACATAATATCTCATGACCCACACCATAGGAATAGTAACTCATAACCCAAATATCCTATACTAAAATAGTACTATACTATCTTGCTGTATTAACTGATAATTTACTGAATTTATGTGAGCTTATGCTTGTGATATCATCAGCAGATGTATATTATCAAATCTATTCC
This sequence comes from Ophiura sarsii, assembly GCA_035610835.1. Taxonomy (NCBI): domain Eukaryota; kingdom Metazoa; phylum Echinodermata; class Ophiuroidea; order Amphilepidida; family Ophiuridae; genus Ophiura; species Ophiura sarsii. Next base: position 34,302,507 of record CM069456.1, read on the forward strand.
ATTACCTGTAAAGTTGCAGGGACCCTGTCCATCTTATCGAGTGAAGCTTCTGAGGTTACGTGAAATGATATGGGGTCACACGAGGGTTATGGGGTAAATCGAGGTCGTTTAGTTAACAAAATTTGTACTCTGATTTATTTTTTTAATTGAAAAAAAAAATGACCCCCCCCCCCCCCCCCATACACAAATACCCGAAATTCCCAGCCATAATGCTTACCTATGTGGTTTTCTCTTTGGGCGCTGTTGGGTTTGTGTTCCTTTTTAAAGACGTTTTGAAAAGCAACTCCCTCGCCATATATAGATTCTTCAGGAACATAGCGATCTTAAAAATAATTATTTAGAGAGAAAGTTAGAATGTCGTTGTACGTATCAAAGAAGTTTGGCCTAACTTGTTCGTTAGCATGCACTACCGGTACCGGAAGTAGGAAGCGTGCAAGGTCAACCTTGACGACCTTGCTCGGTTGAGACGACAGTGTATGTTAGTAGATATAATCGGTAATCGACGTGAAGAACGATGGTATAAATGAACACTAAGAGCAAAAAGTGACGATGGTTCGTGATTACAATATTGTCATGCATTTTTTTATCCGTCTGTTATAATGGAGCTGATCATTAAACTTTAGACACACCAACTATTTTGGCCGGAAAAGGATGAGTCCTGATGAAGAAAAAAATCTGTTAGTAGCAGTAATAATGTCAAATGCATTGCACTTTGCTTACCTTTTTTTTGTACATGTTCGTCGCTGTTCTCGTTCTTCATAACCACTCCTTGACCATAAATGGAATCTTCGGTAACCGGTGTGGTCTTTTCTTCATGCGAATCTTGAATTGAATTAATAAATACAGCATGCAATTGAGATGCAATAAATATATCTGTTCCAATTCTATAAATATAAACAATATTTTATTGGAGAAATCTTTAAACTTTTGAAGGCGAGCTCCCAACCATGCTTGCTTGCCATATCAAGTTTTCTTGGGAATGTTACACTAGGTTACTATGTTCCACATGTTAACTCTGTACTGTCTGCCATAAAGTGAAAAAGAGTAATTTTATATATCCAGTTCGTCTATGGTGAACTCTTTGCAGGTAAGTTCTCAGCTTTAAAATGTTACTTTTATGAATGCTTTAATTTGTCCTCTTGTTCAGTTATAGCCATTAGCCCCGATTCCATTGGCATTTGACCATTTCGCTGTCGGTTTAGATATCTGCCGCGTAACAAAAACAGTAAATTGTATAGGCTTGATTGGGATATTAAATTTAAATTCAATATACCCCCTATGGTAGACATACTGTAATCTAACCATGAAAGTACTAGACCTGGAAGCTGATTAGCCCTCTGATTAAGTCAGAGTCATACAATTGCCGCTCGACATTTATTACTAAAGTGGGTAATAAAGCAAGACTCCCAACAGGCGTCCTAAAATGAGAAGTTAGTAATACCATAATAGATATTCTAGAACTCCAGGGTGAGTCAAAAAGAAGTTGTACGGATTTGAATATTTTTTTCCAGAGAAAGAAAACGAAATTGACCTAAAACCCAAGCAACATCGTGACGAGAATATACTCCCGATTATCTGAAAAAAGAATGACTGAAATCGATCATTCCTATCAGAGTTATAGCTATTTTACGTAAAGAACCCATTTTTTTAGCTGTCCACCGATACGTAAAACAGACCAAAGTAAAGAAGATGTTTAAATCTCATCATAATAATATCAGGCAGTAATTGTTTTATTGCTCATAATACAAAATCTTATAGAATCCGTCAAAAGGAGAAGGTTAAAGTCTTATTGTAAGTCACTGATTATTTATTTTAGGCACACCATTCCCACCTGTGAAACTCCCGGGCTTTAATCTTATTTGAATATGAATGACCGTGTGTACATTTTGCTGCCCACTTAAGAGTGGGTAGATATCAAGAGAATTAAAGCGTTCCGTGGACAGCTAAAAAAGGGGTTCTTTTATTAAAACAGGCATAGCTCCTGATGTAATTGGTCGATTTCAATGATTTCTTTTCTCATGAGCGGAATAAGTTGCTCTTTGAATACGTGTCTCATTGGTTTTTCAAATTTAATTGGTCTATTTTTTAAACAAATATTCATTCCCGTACAACTTCTTTTTGACTCACCCTGTATGAGCTCAAAATGAACTAGCGATTATGGGAATCTTCCATTTAGTTGACAAAGTTGTACATTAAATTATACATCCGGTCAATTCCGGGCAAATTTAAAAACTAATATCCTACTTTTGTAACATTAATGAGACCAATATACCAAAGAAATGTTTGCACCATCATGACCATGGTGGATAACATGATTTAAACACGATCCGAAAACAGCCGGATTGAATAAAAATGCCTTTTAACGTCTATTCATACCCCAAGGGGACAAGAAGGCCTTTGTCGCTTTCGTTATCTACTAGCTTCTACTCCACCATCGATTGAGCACGTACCGACATGCGCTTGATTGTATGAATCTATCTTTTTTTATTCCACAATTCGAGAAATTCAACCATCAATGAGCAATACCACGGCAAACCTGATCGTAGATCAGAGACGCTGGGATTCAAAATGGAGCGCTAATGTGCATAATCGGCCATAGTTAATACATTGATTTTAATCGGCAGATATCATTATATCTTCAGTATATAATATAATCGCTATTAAGATTATGTCCAGTGGCGTAGTCAGGGGAGGTGCAGGCGGGGCTGGGGAATCGTGTCGGGTCGGTTGAGACTCGACACTGTCGGTCGAGATTGGTACTGTCGGGCAGTTGCCCACCTGACAGAAAAAAATATTAAAATAGTCGTAAAATTTGTACATAATAGTCTCCAAATATATGCAGCAGTGGGCTAAATAAAGGTAAAATGTTATAGAGAAGACTGATGAAAACCCGGAGAATCGGTCATTAGTTGCTGACGGTGCTACTTTTTGGACTGTGCGATTTTTTTTTTTTGACAGTGCGATTTTTTTGACCCCCCCCCCCCCCCCCGTGAAATATTGTAATACAGTATTATTGTTTTTTTGTGCATTTTACAGTAATAAGTCTAAGAAACTGTAAAATGTACAGTGTCCCGTTACAATTTTCAGCTATTTACTGTAAAACTTTACAGTACAATGTACATTTTACAGGGTTTGTTAGCACATTGGCTGCCAGCATTTTTACCGTTAATTTTACAACATTTGTTTAACACTGATCGTATACAAGTGTTACGTACAAGTCACTTATACGTGCAAGCCATACATACTATTTTTTGCAGTGCTTCCTAAATCAGGTGCACATTCGCCACCAAGAAAAAGCGTGCTGTTATTAAGTTCAATTTTACCACAGATACACCAGATGTGATTTAACTAATCATTTTATAACTGAACGGCTTTCATTTTTCGATCCCATTTTGTTCTTCCTCATATTTTTGAACTTACAGCTGTATTATGCATGGGGTATAAGCTTTCTTATTAATACCACCACTATAAAGTCTACTTAATCTAAGGATTTTAATAGTTTGTATATACTCACTTTTAATCCCACCTTTCGGTCGCCGGTAATCTACACGATCTACCCCTTGTCCATAAATGGAATCTTCTTTCCTGTTATAAAAATGACATACATTTTACAGATAATTTGACCTTTTTCTTTACTTTACTTTGGATGTTCAAAAGCCTATATCACAATTACAGAAAAATGAGAATACGTGGAGTTCTTTAAACATGTCTATCCATCTTGCAATCACCGTTGGCCCATACACTGTAAAAAGAAACGTTTATATTTCTGATAACACTTAATAAACAC